>PVLA01000907.1:0-421054 GCA_004027455.1 Hydrochoerus hydrochaeris | reverse complement strand
CACGTCCTTTGTCTTTACCAGCCGGGTTTCTCCCTCTTCGTTTATGAGCTTGTGTGTTAGTGGACAGGGCAGCGAGATGGAGGCCACTCACTAGTGACCTGTCTCTGTGATCACCTCATTATTTATCACCAGGGACGCCAGTGTTTCCATAAATTACCCCGACCTGGAGCCGCCTGCGCCAGAATCAATAGTCACCTCTCGCCTAATACCCAATTATTAATAACCACGGGGGGAAGGGTGGTCAGATGTGGCACTCCGGGGCCTGGGCAGGCAGGGGGCGGGGAGCCGGCTGGGAGCTGGCATCATGCTGTGAAACGCCTTTGCCGAGGTCAGAGCTGTGGCCTGCAGAAAGAGCAAGCACCTCCACATTCTCTCGGGGCCAGGCAGCAGGATCTGAGGTCTCAGGGGAGAGGGTGAGCCCATCTCTGTAGGTGACACCACTGAGCACTGGAGTCCACTGTGTCTGGACCCCTGGGAACCAAGAGATGGGGGAGCCCCTTTCCCAGGCAGGGGAGCAGTGCCAGGCCTTTGTCCTGCCTTGCTGCAGGCAGACTGGAGGCTGCCCAAGGTGGGGTGCTGGGGAGGGGACAGAGTATCCGCAGGGCCGTGGGGGCCGGAGGTGACACCCTGCCCACGCTGAGCCCCGCAGTTGCATCTGGGTGAAGATGGAAGCTGCGGGCCCTGGAGGCTGGGGGAGGGGGCCACAGGAGCAGATGCAGAACAGAGGGCGGGACGGGTGGTCTTGGAGGGTCTTCAGGGGTACAGATTCAGGGCAGCTGTCCTCTCAGAGGAGGTCCAGAGCGGGCAGAGGCTGGGGAAGGGGACGCAGAGCCCCCAAAGTCCCTGACCTTGGTGTGTGCACGTGCACCCGAGCACACGCACCTCAGCCTCGGCCTCTCCCCGCCTTGCATCCAGAGGCTCCCCCCACACGCACGAACCAAGAGCGTGGAAGTGCGTTTGCACGCAAGGCTTTCTCTCAGAGGCAAGCACTCAGACAGGCATCACACACACACACACACGCGCATGCACACGCATGCACACACAAAGACACACTGAGACACGCAGACACACTTGGGCACCCAAATACCTACACACAGGAAAATATGCCCACATGTGAACTGATGGAGAGAGAGACCCCTGGAGACACACACACACACACACACACACACACACACACACACACACACACACACGACAGTCTGCACTGTCCCAGACGCGCCCGCCCCCCGCCAGCACACTCTCCCTTTTGGCGCTCAGAGTGTCCGCCAGCCTCTGAAAGCCTCTTGCCAGAGCTGGCCGAGGCTTCCTCCCGCTCCGCGCCCAGTCGGTGCCAATACTGCCACCGTGTGGTCAACAGAGCACACTGCACGGGCCACAAGGCCGGGACACCAGGCCAGCAGGGAGGGAACCAGAAGGGACGGCAACCCGGGTCTCACCCCAGATCCTGGGCTTCTCCATCTGGGTGTGCTCAGCTGCCAGTTGGCCACTCCAGAAACCGGGCACCACCCTGCACAGCCGGGGGTGGATGGTGGGATCCAGCGCCGGCCTGGGCTACCCTCTTCTAGCAGTCTCTAGCCGGTGGTGGCCAGGCAGCCCTGGTGCTAAGCCCTCCCAGAGAGGACAGAGTTCAAGCCCCACCTGTGATTTCATTATCCACGGGTTCATCGGTACTGAACTTATCGGAGCTGTAGTCTGAGTTTGGGGCAAGTGCCAAATGATGCTGCAGGGAACACTGAAGAGATAACACAGTCTAGGAAATTGCCTTTTGTGTAAGTCCTACTGGCAGTTTCCTGACTCAGTCCAGTGGTGAATGTAATTACTGCCTTATAAAAGGGCAGGAGGCTTAATCTGGGAGGAAGAATATTATGGAAGAGGAACCTAAGTAGAACTTGAAAGGGGGAGTAGTGATTCAGTAGCTGAAGAGGTTAGGAAAGGCTGTGCAAAGGCCCTGAGGCAGGAAGGAACATGCGTGATGTAGAAATCACAGGCCCAGTTGTGTAGAGCATGAACCAGGAGGTGAAGGCTGTGGGTAAAGGTGGAGGAGCCAGGGAAATGGCATGTGACCATGTGGCATGTGATGTGTTTAGCACAGGGCCCTGGGATGTGAGAACTGGGGAAGGCAGCAGGCAGAGGAGTGAGCCCGTGGAGGCACAGATATCCCTCCCCTGCCTCAGGTTATCTTCTAGCTCTCTCTAGGGATAGTCCACAGGGGAAACCAATTAAGTCACATTCTGAGTAGCAGCACTGGGATTTGAGAACACAGCTGGCCTCCAAGCTATGCTTATTTTTTAACCTTTGGTGCAGGCAGTTGAGTTACTCACATACCTCAGCTGTGGGCAGAGAACCCAGGCACACCCCGTATCCTATCTTGTTCCCGCTAAGAGATTGGTAAGTGTCAACCACTCCTGGAGCTCCATTGTGCATTATCTCAGTGACAGGACACACACCGGGACACCCAAAGATGGTTCAGTGACAGTTCCTGTTCTTGCATTTGTGTCTTGAGTGCTAATCAGAAATTCTTGCCTTTCAGTGAGAAGTAAATGCACTATGATACATGGATCTCATGGAATACTATGCAGCCATTAAAATCAATAATGAGTATATATTCATTTATCAGTGTGGAAAAGCAATTAAACTTTGTTCTGATTGTTTTAAAGATGGACCATAAAATGATATCCATGAGCTGTACATGGTGGTGCATCTGTAGACCCAGCTATTCGGCAGGCTGAGGCAGGAGGATTTCTTGAATCCAAGAGTCCAAGGACAGCCTGTGCAACATAAGAAGGCCTTGCTTCTTCAGTAATGCAATAGAGATTTTCATTTGGAAAACAAAGGAATATGCACATATTTTCTTGATTCTAAGATGTACACATTTTTAACATTTTAATATTTTTACATCGGGATGTGTACTGTAATTACTATATGTGTTTAAAGTGATCATTCTTTCCTCCCTAAGAGGTGTGTTCTTAAATCGGTGTTGCATCCTATAACCAGTGTGTTCCAGAATCAAGCAAAAGCATACATGTGTATATTATATGCACACATATGATAAATTTCTGCAAAGAAACTAGAATGTTAACAGTCATTAATTCTAAATGATTTTCACTTTCCTCTTTAAACCTTTCCATCCAGTGGACTTTACAAACTGCACACAAATTACTTTCATGATGAGAAAAGAAAATCTATTTCTATATTGAAGAATAAAACAGAGGCCTGAAAAAAGGTTCAAAATATAAAAACAATGAAGAACCCAAAGCTTCTCGTACATAGCAGGTCACAGCAGTTGCTAACCAAAGCCCCCAACATGGGCTTTGAACCCCAAAACAGGAAAGCAGGAGATGGAGAGCTGGGGAGACTTTGCAGCCCAGTGTGTCCAACAGCCAGGCCTCCTGAGATGGGAGGGATTTGGGTGGACAGAGAGCGGGCTTGGGCACCTCAGGGGCAGGGGACATCCAAGAGGAGGCCTGGAGAGCGGGAGCTGGTGGGTGATTGTGCAGCTGGGGTCCGGGTGGGCCACAGTGGTGGTCGTGATGGCAGTTAGGGTACCGACCCGGCTAAGGTCTACTGCCTGCTTACTCCATGCTGGGAACTGCTCTAAGTGGCCTGCAGACATTTGCATGTTTTTGTGGGTGGAATTATATCCCCCTAGACCTGTATACTGACACCCTGATCCCCACTACCTCGGAAAGAGACTGCATCCAGGGCCAGGTCTTTAAAGAGGTAGTGAGGTTGAAGGGAAGCTCTTAGACTGGCCCTAATCCAGGAAAATAGTGTCCCCATAAGAAAGGGTGATGAGCATGCATAGGTACCAAGGTAAGAGCATGGGTGACACAGGAAGCAGAAGTCTAGAAGACAAGAAGCCAAGGAGAGAGGACCTGGCAGGAGCCAAACGTGCAGACACCTGATCTCAGACAGTAAGAAATGCATTCCTGCTGTTTAAGCTGCCCAGCCTGTGGGACCATTGTAGTTGTCTTAGCAAAGTGAAATGTCTGATTGTCCCCAAACACATGGGGAAGCACAGGGAGAGGGTGTTTCAGTTATCTCCTGCTGCGTAACAAGCGGCCCTAGAACTTAGTGCCTTAAGATAACTGGTAATTTACGCACCCCAGGATTTGGCAGCATCAGCCTATTTTACATTCACATGGTGTCAACTGGAGTAGATGACTTTCAAGATGGCACCCTCTTATGGCAGGTGACCTGGTGCTGCCCCCAGACAGAACATCTTTAGTGGCCTCTCCACTTGGTTATTGGCCTCCTTACAGTGTGGTCACTGGATTCCAAGTGAAGCCATCCCAAGGGTGCAAGACACAGCATTTGTATGACTCAGCCTCAGGAGTTTGTCTGTCAAGGTGGTGACCAAAGGCCACCCGAGATCAAGGGGAGGAGAGTGGTGTCCCCTACAACCCAGGGGGAGTATGAGAAGATCTCAGGGAACATATAATGTAGCTGCCATCTTCAGAAAATCACTCGGTCACAGTGGATGCTTGTAGGGTCCCCACTTTACAGATAAAGAGAGGCAAGCGGAGAAAGAATTTATAGGCTGAGATTACGGAGCTGGTAAGTGGTGGTGCCAGACCATAAAGAGCTTTGAGTGCCAAGTACAGGGTCTAGCTTTAAAGCAGGCGGGCGGCTGGGAGCTGCTGAGGTTTTGAAGCTGAGAGCTACATTCAAGGAAAATCACTCTGCAGTATGGAAAGAGGCGGAGAGGAAGGAGGTCTGGAGGCGGGGTGGGGGTGGGGGGGGTGCGGCCACAGTCCTGGGGAGAGGCCTGTGGCCCAGCACCGGGAAGGCTTGGGGGAGTAGAAGGGCCCCCACCCCCACAAGACCTCACATCTCCCGACACGCCGTCCTTTGTATCTGCTGAGTGAACGAATGAATAAGCGGGTCAATTCATGAATGAGTAGTAGGCAGCAAAATAAAACCTACCAATAAACCAGGAAAATATGTCTTAAACACAAAACTACGAGGACGTGCAGATGTGGGATTTCTACATGGATGGTAACTGGAAGAGTTTGAGACATCTCCACAAGGGGCAGAAAGGGAAAACAAAACAAAACATCCTGAGCCATGATTGGATATTATAGGTGTCAGTCATAGCTGCTCAGCCAACCAGCAATTCCCATCATCTCTTCAAAAATGGGGTTGGACTTCAGAAGCCTCTTAGGTTGGAATCCCTGTCCCACAAGTGACCACAGGGACATCTCCAGCAAAAACTGCGGAGGCTCCATTTTTTTTCTGCTGCAAAATGGGGGTGAGAATGGCGCTGCCTCTTCCAAGGTTGGAGAGTGGATCGTGAGGTGCTAAGCTCACTCGGTCCAGGAAGCCCAGGGCCACCAAGACCCATGAAAGAGCCAGCCAAACCCACGGGAACAGGGTGGGGTAAATGAGGGACTTTTTAGCAGCCAGGAATGAGAGAGCAAGAGAGAAGGAATACCTACAACATCCCCATATTACAGATGGGGAAACTGAGGCTCCACGGATTACAGCTAGGGAGAGCTTTGAGCCCCGGCTGCCTTAATGCCCAAATCATATGCTTTGTCCAACATCCCACCACCTCTGGACAGACCTGAGAAGGGCAGGGGTTGGGGGGACACTGACAAGGTGATAGGGGGATGACAAAGTGGCAAGGTGCCCTCTCTCAGGTCCCCATGTCTCAGGCATCTCTTCCAGGCTCCCTTTCAGTTGGCCCCTGAAAGTTTCCTCTGCATCTCCAAGGAGTGGTCACCATGCAGAGCAGCCTAGACTGGGAAGGCATGGAACAAGCAGAGCCTTCTGCTGTGTGCCTGAGGCCAGGGCAGCTGTGGGTCACTGTCCCCCTGGAGGGATGGGCCAGCTGAGAGACTCTTGCAGGGTGAACACAGGCAAGGAAGGACTAGGACAGGCTGGTGGCTTCAAGCTACCCCCCCCTTCTTCCTGGGGAGGAGGGATCTGAACACAGGGCTGGGCTTTGGGCTTCAGGCTGAACTCAGCCACTGTCTTTAGTTTCCTGTGACCCTCAACCAACTGGAAAATCTGTTGGCCACCACTCAGCTCCTCTGCTGCCCTGGCCAGGGTGAGGAGCTCAGCTGGTGCCAGGAACAACGGGCATTAGAACTGGCCTTGTTGCCCTAAGGCCATCAGCTGCCGGGCAGGGCCTCAGCCTGGCCCGCACCCCCTCCAGCTGGCTCAGCCCAAGGCCCAGCTCTCACAGCCCTTTGGACACTGATCTGAACAGACCCATCTAGTGGCATGGCCTGCAGCCAGGCCAGGTCCTGAAACAGTCCCCCTCCACTTCCCCCAGCCTGATGTGTCCAAAGCCCCCGTGCCCTGCCTTCCCCCCACCAAGTCCGCCTCCCCCCAGTCCTGTGGGATTTGACATCTGCCCTGTGGCCCAGACTCCCAGGACCCCCGCAGCCCTGCCTGGGGACCCAGCCCGGGTTCCAGCTGGCTGGTGAGCCCAGCCAAGCATCACAGCTCCCACGACATCTCTGAGTGACAGGAAACAACTCGCTCCTTCCAAGAGGCGAAACTCTGACAAACACTCACTAGGAAATAATAAAGTGGCAAAATAATTCTGCATCGGACACACTTACCAGAGCAGAAAGCGTCTGCAGAGGAGACAACATCTTGTACCATCTATCTTCCTTAAATCCCCACGCTGTGACAAAGTGGAGGGCGAAATCATGATGAATGATCGGACACATTTAGCCAGTACCTGTGCTCTGTAACGAGCGTGGCCCGGGAAAGGGGCTCTAATGAAGATCTGTGCCCCCGCCCAAACCGGCCTCGTTGGAAACAAGTCTTTATTACAAAATTGGTGCCTCGTTTTCATCCTATGCAGAAGAGAGGCGCAAGGTATGACATGAATTAACTGGGCACCTGCCGGGTCACCCCAGCCCTCACTGGCGCTACAGAGACAAACGGGTTTGGCTCCCGCCACCACCCTGCGTCTGGTTGACAAGGAGCCAGTCGCCTTCTGATTGTGCGGGAACACGCCTCGGTTTTGTTGCTACCCGGCCCGCCATCATTTATTCTGCTGCCTCATTTGAATATGATGAATACTGTAGTCCTTTATTTGTTCACAACAACCAAATAATTGTAGATCCGTGGGCTTCAGGGCAATTAATCACATTTTTCCCTCCACCAATCCACTATAAACATGACATTGAACAATAAAGTACATTAACCTCTGCTTTGCACAAAACTTTGCTTATTTAAACACCGCAAGGGTATTTGTTTTCCTTCTTGCCGGGTCTCTCTGCCACTAGGCAAGGGTAGTGGGGAGAAGGCCACTTCCCATGAGCAACCGCTTTGGCCCATCTTGGTCCGAAGCTCAGTTGAAGGTCAGGAGAGCGAGGCGGGGCTGCAGGCCCTTCAGCAGGCACAGCCAGGCAGGCCTGTGACAGTGCATGCCTGTGCATGCGAAGAGTGTAATAAAGGTCACGCTGTGAGACTTCCAGGGCTGGGTGGTAAAGGCTGTGCAAAAATCTCCGCTTTGTTCATGGAGTGCCCAACAACCATGAGGCCACCACACGAGAGAGGTCACAGAGAAGGGCCCGAAAGCTCTTCACAGCCCAGATGCCAAACATGTCTCTGAAGACACCTCTAAGTTGTTTGGTTCTTCCCACCTGAGGCACTGGGTGACATACGGCAGTGACAAACCACCCTCCTGCCGTGTCCTGCTTGCATTCTGAGCCCACGAAATCCAGGGGCATAGCAAAATGGTGTTGCTTCAGGCCACTGAGATCAGAGTTATTTCCTTTCTTTCTTTCTTTCTTTCTTTCTTTCTTTCTTTCTTTCTTTCTTTTTCTTTCTTTCTTTTTTTCCTCTTTCTTTCATTTCATTTTGTTTTTTGAGACAGGATCTCACTGTGTAGTTCAGACTGGCCTTGAACTTGCAGCGCTCCTCCAGCCTCAGCCTCCCTAGTGCCGGGACTATAGTTGTGCACTACCACACCCAGCAGAAGCATTTTCTATGCAGCCAAAGAGAACAGCTCTCAGGGCCTGAAGTCTATGCTCGTGCAGGTGGGTGTGCGTCTGTGGTAGTGACGTATTCATGCGTGTGTGCATGGAGCATTCATTCCTTCCTTCTCTCACACCCGTGGAGAAGACCCTCTTCCAGGTCTGTGACACACATCAGTGAGCAAAACCAAAACCACATCCACGTGGAACTTTAATTCTAACAGGCAGATAAAGCCATGACACTTGTTCAACTATACAGCATGGTACATGGTGGTCACTGCTATGGGAAAAGTGAAAACTAGAGGTGAGTAAGAGGAGTGGGGAGAGCCGGGGCTGGGTGGGTTCCTTACAGAGGGTGTTTTATATGGGAGAGAGTAGAAGGAGACCTGAGGACAGCCTGGGCACAAGCTTGGTCAGTGCAGGGGCTTGGGTTTTATTCTGGGTTAGAGATAGATTCCCTGATGATGAATTGGAATGTGGGGTGTGAGAGAGGAGTCAAGGACGACCCCAAAATTTCTAACTTAAGGACTGGAAAGGAGGGAATTGGGATCTAATAAGGTGGGAAGAGCTGAAGAGGAACAGATTCCAGGGTGGGAGAGAGGAGAGATGAGGGCTTATGTGTACCTGCGTGCCGCCACATGCACTTAGCCGTATGTGAGCGTGGGCAAGTGTGTTGAAGTGAGTGTCCACACGGATATTGATGTTGTTCAGCTGGGCTGTGTCATCTGTCTGTGTCTATGGGTAAGCATTTTTGTCTTTTAGAGCCTGAGTAGGTTTCTGATGCATGTTTACATATGTGTGTAGGTGTTTATGCATCTTTTTGTAGCATGTAAAATATGTCTGAGGAGCATGTGTGTGTGTGTGTGTGTGTGTGTGTGTGTGTGTGTGTGTGTGTTGTGCTCTGGAGGGACAACCTGGGTGAAAGGGAAGAGGGAGGTTTGATACCTGTGGAAAAGGAGGAGCTGAGGGTAGCGAGCCTGCCAGGGATGGAAAGCAAGTGCCCACCTGCCAACCACAGGACACTGGCCAGGGTGGATTAGAGGGCTGCCTTCAAAAGGAATAGTTTATTATTTGGAGGAAAAAAAAACCCTAATTAATGATGAATTCTGATAAGATTTGATGAAGTAGTCCTTACAAAGAAAAGAAAAGCCACCAAAGGCCCCTGCGCCCAGCTCCCAGCACGGCCTCCTTGCTGCAGGACCCGCCCTGTGCTATCCTGCCTTCCTTCCCGGGAGGTTGGACAGATCTGCCCTTATCCCCACAGGAGCTCACCCACCTGCCCCTCACGGGGCC
The DNA here is from genome assembly GCA_004027455.1 of Hydrochoerus hydrochaeris. Lineage (NCBI taxonomy): Eukaryota > Metazoa > Chordata > Mammalia > Rodentia > Hydrochaeridae > Hydrochoerus > Hydrochoerus hydrochaeris. The sequence goes on along the minus strand of PVLA01000907.1, from coordinate 411,821 downwards.
CTCGCTGCAGCTGCCGAGGCGAGCACGGTGTCGATGCCAGAGAAGGCCGCTGCACCTCAGGTATGTGGCGTGCTGCCATTGCCGTGGATTTGGTGCACGCGTTCTTTCCTGGTGCAACCAGAAACCGACACCAATAGTTATTCATAGTTTTGCCCTGGAGCTATTATAACTCTCCCATTTTCAGTCATCAAACGGTACAAGAAAGTCTGGGCTGGTTCCACATAGCACTGGACACCACATTGATCTGCCTCATGAGTGACATCACACTGAGACACATAAACCAGGTGTGACTTGTGCTTTGGAAATTTGAGAAGGACGCATGCGCACCAGAGGGTGTTTGCGTATTTATAATTTGTGTACAGGACATCGTGTGACGCTGCCATGCTCTTATCTTGTTTTCGCTTCTTGCTGGGTTTTTAAGATCTGTGTTGCCGTGTGTTCGTATGAACCCCCACTTCGTCCTCACAGTAGAGGTCAAGCCCGACTGTTAGCAGTTCTTCCCCCTCCCCCAGCAACCTGCAGGACTCGGTCTGTGGATTTCCCATCGCACACCGACACCGACGTTAGAATTCCCAGGGCCCTAGGGATGCATGTGCTTCGTTCGTGTAAGTAATGTGCACTCGGCCCCCCAAAAGGCCTTCATGTGTGAGAAGACCTAGTTTCCTCACTCCTGCCATTAATTTACCCAGCTTTCTAGTTTTTGCCAGTCTGAAGGTGTAAAGTGATATCTTGTTTTAATTTGCATTTCTTTGACTGCTAATGAGTTTGAGCATCGCTTCATCTGCTTATTAGCTTTTGGGGTTTCCTCTCCCGTAAATTGCCTGTCATACTGCTGGCCCATTGTTTCCACGGGAGTGGATGTGTTCCTCTTGCTACTTGGCAGAGTTCTTTTGTATGTTCTAGGTGTTAATCCCTTGTCACTTTTAGGCTTAAAAAAAAAATGTGGAAAGCCTATCACCTGGCTCTTAATTGGCCTGCACTATTTCTTTGTTAAACACAATTTAAAAATCTTGATGTAATCAATTCCAGTACATTTATGCATTACGATTTGTACTTTTAAAGTTTGTCAAATAAGCCCCACTTTCTCTTCCTCAGCTCAAAGATACCCTCCCGCGTGTTTCTATTGACCCTATGGATTTTTAAAAAATTGTTTTTTAAATTTTATTTTAAAGATAAAATTCAACAAAGCAAAACAGAACAAAGCCAAACAAAACAAAGCAGCAAAATTGGTACAGAACTTCAAACAACAATAGCTAACATAGTATATCTTATCTTCACAATAGTTGTCCATCCTATCAGGTATAGCAAAATCAAACCGAAAACAAAACAGAATAAAACCTATCAAAAAAAGAATATTGAGTAAAGCAAAACAATTAATCAGAACAAAGCAAAGCAGGAAGAACAATATTGGACCTCAAAGACGAGCTAGAAGGAAACCCCCCATTTTGCTATATTGCATACTGCCACCCTCCCAAGACCTCAGACCGATGGCCCCAGGCCTGCAAAATCAGCTAAACAATACCAGCATTTACTTACTTTTTGTACCTTAGTTGCTAGAAACTCAGCCTGTTCTCAGAACCAGCTGAATGCTTATGGAGTTGGGGGTGACTGGGTGGGTGATTTTTAGCCAGTCGCCCAAAGGCTCACAGGAGGCCCTCTCTGACTTGTCTTCCTAGAACCCACACAGCTTGCATGGTTTACCAGAAGTCTAGTTAGTTGGCTTCTTGGTCTGTTCCTCCCAGTCCTAGTGATGATCCCATGGATTTTTTTTCATTAACATCTTTATCTTTTTTTTTTTTCTTGTACCAGGGATTGAACTCAGGACCTCATGCTTGCCAGGCAGGCACTTGTGCTGCTGAGCCATATCCCTGGCCCCTTTAGCTAGCATTTAAATCTTCGATCCACCCAGAGTCCCCCTTGTTCATGAAGCCAAGCAGGGACCTAGGCTAGAAACTTCTTAGAGTGAGTTGGTTTTCTCTAGTCTATGTGCAAAACAATCTATCCTTTGTCATTGATCTATGTGGCCAATCCCTTTACTGCAGCAAATTTCCCATATGGTGTGTTCAGAAGGGAGCCCTCAAGCTCTTCTTCTGCTTCAACTCTCCATTCTGTGACAGCAGCACACTCAATAATCATTATGGCGTTATAGTAGGTCTTAATACTTGGTGAAATAAGTCACCTCCCTTAATCCTCTTTTTAAAAGTTGACTTAGTGTTTAATGGACCTTCCTTTACCCCATGTAATATTTAGAGCAGATTTACTGAAAAAAAAACCCAAAAACAAAAACAAACAAACAAACAAACAAAAAAAAAAAAAATATATATATATATAGAGAGAGAGAGAGAGAGAGAGGTAGAGAAAGAGAGATCATCCAAAATATGTATACACACTTGAGTAATTCACTTTACTAATAACTGATAAATGCCTAGAAACTAAAGGCCACCACTTTGAGCATCTCTTATAATTGTAGAAGTCACTAGTAACATTAATCTCATGATACCTTAATAAATTTGGTATAGGGCTGGGGATGTAGCTCAGCGGCATAAGCACCTGCCACAAGCGTGCGGTCGCGAGTTTGATCCCAGGTCTCGATAATAAATAAATAAATAAATTTGGTATAAAAATACACAAATTTTTCTTTTCCTGATGCATACATACTTTAGCTCTCTCTCTCTCTCTCTCTCTCTCTCTCTCTATATATATATATATATATATATATATATATATATATATATGGACAATTAGGATCCAATGAATTTATGAACTAATCTGGAGACGGTTGACTTGGTTACAACAGTGCTACCCTAACCAAGGCATATCATTTACTCAGTTTTTAAATTAAATTCATATAGAGGCCTTGCATGTTCTTGGTTTAATTCTCAGATACAGTACTTTGTGATTTTTGTTGCCATAATGTTGGTATCTCATTTTTACTGCCTTTATAATTTCTAATAATTAGTTACTATATTGATCACTTTTTGTATTGAAGTTTTTACTACATTTTCAGTTGATGATCATTGAAGTGGGCAAATCTAGGAAAATCTTGTGTCTGGGCAACTTCAGCTGAATTCTCAAACTCATTCTAATAGCCACACTATCACTTCCATCCGTGGCCATCTAGATGGACAATCACATCCACAAACAGTGACAGCTCTGTGCTTTCTCTTCTGAACGTCTCAACCTTCCTGCCTTCCTTACAGTATTAGTTAGAATCTAACACTATGTTAAACAGTATCAATTATAAAAGGTAACAAGGTCTTAAAGCTATATATCTAAAGTATCTCTATTTTGTACTTTATTTGCTTTGAGATGCAAAAGTTTTACCAATCAAGTAAATCTTTTCTACTCCAAATTTTTTAATTTTACCATTAAAGAGTACTGAATAGTATCAGGTGTTTTTTCTACATCCATTCAGATTATCATACATTGTTTTCTCCCTCTATTAATATACTGAAATAAATGGACATTTTTTCTGGTGTTGAAGTATCTTGAAATATGATGAATTATTTTGAATATACTACAGGAATTATATGGCAAAAGTTTTCCTTGGGATTGTGTGTGTGTGTGTGTGCTGAGAATTATACCCAGGTCCTCATGCTTGCTAGGGAAGCACTCTTTCACTAAATTTATACTCCCCACTCCTTATATTTTTAGGAATTTGGAACCTATAGTGAATTAGGCTATGATTTTCCTTTTTTTGCATAGTTTCTACATGGTTTTAGAATCAGGATTAAATTAGAACCATATAATTAGTTGTACAAATTTTTCTAACTTACAGAACAATTTGAATAAAACACAAACTGTTCCTTAAAATTTAGTAGCGTTCATATTGTTCATATGTGGAACCATTTAAATCCACCTAGATCTAGGTTGTTTTTTGTTTTTGTTTTTGGAAAGGATTAGAAATAGAAAAAATTTTACTACACTTCTATTATTTTTAATATTTGCCCATCCGTGTTTATGCCTATAGAAGTTTACTTCCTCTCGTACAAATTTCGGTTAGTTTATATTTTCTTATAATGGTTAAGTGTTTTATATGGATTCTTTAACTTGTTAGTAACTAGTTCTTCATAATGTTCTCTAATTATAATACATTTCTATCTCTTTTTAAAATCAGTTTTTTTCTGAAAATGAAATCTTGGTTTTATCTTCTGTACATTTTTCCTTCACTATTTCATTGATTAGTGTGTTTATCATTATTTCTCTCATTGTTTGTTTGAGTTTGTTCTGTTTGACCTTTTTTCATTCCTTATTTCTCAGTAAAAATGAACTATGTGTGCATGTACGTGCCACAGATTATGTTGTGTATGTAAATCCACTTTGTGTTACTGTAAGAAAACTCCTGTGGTAATCAGATTAAGCAAATGAAAGATCTGTTTGGCCTTACAGTTTGGAAGTTCCACTCTACAGTGGGTTAGTCTCATTGCTTGGAGCCTGTAGCAAGGCAGCACGTCAAGGTAGGAGTGGTTGGTGGAGCAAAACCACTCACCTCATCAGCCAGAAGCAAAAGGGAAGAAATGGATGGCAGAGGCTCTCACACCACTGTGGGGTCACACCTCAGTGACCCAAAGACTTCCGGCTGATCCCCACTCTCAGAGTCTATATCACCTCCCAGCTGCACCATCCTAGGAGGTGATAGCCTTTAATACACGGTCCTTCGGGGCAGACTCAAACAACAGCATTGTATGATTTTGATGTTCTGCGTAGTAGTTCAGTGTCCTATTTGCACTTAAAACTTTCATTGTCCAATATGAAGATGAACTGAAAATTGACACTAATCCAAGCCTCATATTTTAAAATAACCAACTCTCAAACACATTTTAATAACTATGTATTATCCAAACATATAGTTAGACCAAAATTCAGTGACCACAGTTAGTGTTAATGGCTTTTTAAGATTACTGGCCTTCCTTTTACTCTTATATAAAATCTTATGACCATTCAACACTTAGCAATAAGCAAGCTTCTGGTATAAATCAGTTAACATCAATCAAATAAATGATATGATGATTTTCTTAAAATCTTATAGGTACACTGAAAAACTTACCAATTCTTTCAAAATATCACACCAATTGAATGAGTAGTGGATGAGTGATCTCGCTACTGAGCATTTTAAAATCCTTTTTAACGTAAGATTTTCAGTTATGAATGGCCATTATAATGGTGACCTCTAGGCTGAAGTTTGCTGGCCATTCACACTTCTGCTTCTGCACTTTATCATGCTATTGTTTACCTCTTTAATACTATATATTTATCTTTCCTTGCTGATTAGTGAGAGGACTTTATATAGCAACTCTTTATCAGTTGGTCTTACTTTGCTGTTTGGCTTACGATTTTGTTTTTTTTTTTTTAATGATTCTAAAATGGGGTTTTGTGTGTATTTAATTACCTAAATGTATTGGCACATTTTAGAGATACATAATGATCATATTCGTCATAGGGAATTTGTACCAGTACCTGATATTTCTTGATTCTTCTTTTCCCCCCATTTTCCACCCCTCCTCCTCTCTTTATTTACAAAACCTTGTTTCTATTTTTTACTTCTTTTCTCATTTTTTTCTCTTCCTTCTTTTGCCCTTCTCCCTCCCTAGTGCCCGTTTCCATTCGAACATTTTTTTCCTATTTCACAATGTCTATAATGTATTTGGGTCTCTATTTACACTTTCACTTTCTCACATCAGAGAAACAATGTTATATTTACACATGGGCGGCTAGTTTATTTCAGGTAAGAATATGGTCTCAAGTTGCATCCATTTACTTAAAAACGTCTCAAGCTTATCCTTCTTTATGGCTGAGTAATACTCTATTGTATAAAAACAAAACCACAGCTTCCTTTTCCATTCATTGGTTGATGGGCATTTGTGCCATTTCCAAGATTCATCTATTACAATCTATGCTGCTGTAAACATAGGTGCACATATATCGCTGTGGTATGATGCTTTTAATTCTTTCAGGAAGATACCAAAAAGAGGAACAGCTGGGTCAAATGGAACCTCTAGTTTTAGTTTTTGAGAAATCTCCACAGATTTTCACAATGGTTGCACCAGTTTACACTCCCACAAGCAACATAGAAGTATTCTTTTTTTTCACAGAACCACCAAGCTATGCTATTGGTTGATTTCTTGGTAATAGTCATTGTTTTCTAGAGTGAGGTGGAATCTCAGAATTATTTAATTTGTGTCTCTCACATGACCAGTTATGTTGTACATTTTTTCATATGGTTATTTGCTGTTCATACTTCTTCAACTGAGAAGCATAGATTCCTTTCAGATGCCCAGTTTTGAACTGAGTCTTTTTAAATTTGGATGGGGGTCTGATTTTTTTTGACTCCTTTATACATTCTAGAAAGTAGTCCTTTGAGGAGCAGCAGGCAAAAATGTTTTCTCACTCTGTGGGGTGTCTCTTCACTCTGTTGGTGATTTCTCTTAATGTGCAAAAGCTTCTTAATAACATGAGATCCCAGCTGTGGATTCTTTGTGATAGTTCCGTGCAGTCAGGGTTTTGTTCATGAAGTCTTTGCCTACACAATGGTCTTCAAGGGTTTTACCTACTCTATCCAGCAGATTTAATGTTTGGTTTTAATATTAAAAGCTTTGATCCATTCCAATTTTAGCTTAGTGCATAGTGAAAGATATGGGTCCAGTTTTAATCTTCAGCATGTGTAGAGTCAGTTTTCCAGGAGCTATTGTTCTTCCAGTGAATGTGTTAGGCACCTTTGTCAAAGATAAGGTGGCTTGGTGTGACTGGAATTTTCTGCATCTTCTAATCTAGTCCGTTGATCTTCAGTAGTTTTTTGGCCAGTACCATGTTGTTTTTGTCACAGTAGTTTTATAGTATAATTTTAAGTCAGGGATTGTGATGCCCCCGTCTTGTCTTTGTTGCCCAGGATGCCTTTGCTGTTCTAGGTCCCTTCTGGTCCCAGATGAATTTTAGGATTGTTTTCTCTAATTCTGTGAGATATGCTATTGGAATTTTGATTGGGATTACATTGAATGTACATAACGGTTTTGGAAGTATGGTTATTTTCACTATATTGGTTCTTCCTACTCAAGAGCACAGGATATCTCTCCATTTTCTAATACCCCCTTCAATATCCTTTGTCAGAGTCGTGTAGTTTTCAATGTAGAGGTGTTTTACATTCTTCATTAGATTGATTCCTAGGCTTTTCTTTTTCTTTTTTTTTTATACTATTGTATAAGGTGTTGTTTCCCTGATTTCTCTCTCAATGAGTTTATTATTTGTGTACAGGAAGACTACTGATTTTTGAGCATTTACTTTGAATCCAGCTATGGTACTGAATTTGCTCATTAAATCTAGCAGTTTTTAGTGGCATTTTGGGGATCTTCTATGTAGAGTATCATGTCATCTGCAAATAACAATAGCTTATCTTCTTCCTTTTCTATCTTTATTTCTTTTATTTCTTTCTCTTGTCTGATTGCTTCAGCTAAACTTTCTAGGATTATGTTGAATAAAAGTGGAGACAATGGACATCCTTGTCTTGTTCATTATTTTAGAGAGAAAGCCTTCAGCTTTTGCCCATTTAGTAGGATGTTGGCTGTTAGTGTCTCATAGATGGCTTTTATAAGATTGAGATAAAGACCATGTATTCCAATTTTCCGAAGGGTTTTTTAAATCATGAATGAGTGCTGGACCTTGTCAAAAGCATTTTCTGCATCTATTGAGATGCTCATATGATTTTTGTCCTTGGCTCTGTTAATGTGAGGTATTACATTTATTGATTTACGTATGTTGACCATCCCTGCATCCCTGGAATGAATCCCACTTGATCATGATATATAACCTTCTTGGTGATTTACTGCATTCTGTTTTCCAGTATCTTACTGAGGATTTTTGCATCTACATCCATTAGGGAAATTGGCCTTTGGTTCTCTTTCTTAGTTGAGTCTTTCTCTGATTTTGGTATCAGGGTAATGCTTGCTTACAGGAATGGATTTGGGAGTATTGGTTCCCTTTCAATTTCATTAAAGAGTTTAGCAGTAGTGGTGTTAGGTCTTCTCTAAATTTCTTGTAGAGTTCAGCAGTGAATCTGTTTTAGAGCCTGGGGTTTACTTTGTTCATAAGTTTTAAATTACATCTTCAATTTCATTTATTGATATTGGGTTATTTAGGATTTTTATATATTCTTGATTCAGCTTTGGTAATTCAAATGTATCTAGGAACCTATCCATTTCTTCTGTATTTTCCATCTTATTAGAAACATGTTTTCAAAGTAGGTATAGATGATCTTCTGAATTTCTGAAGGTCTGTTGTGATTTCATTCTTTTCATTCCTAATTGCATGTATTTTAGCTCTTTCTCTCTCTCTCTCTTCCTTCCTTCCTTCCTTCCTTCCTTCCTTCCTTCCTTCCTTTTTGATAAGGTTGGCAGGAGGTTTGTCAATTTAATTTAATATTTCAAAGAAACAACTCTTCAGTTCATTTACTCTTTGTAATATTTTTAGTCTCCAATGCATTAATTTCTGCTCTGAGCTTTATAATTTCCTGCCTGGTATGGGCTTTTGGCTTAGTTCTTCTTTTTCTAGAAAGTTTGAGGTTCACTGTTAAGTTGTTTATATCTGCTTGCTCCATTTTCCTGATCTGGATATTTTCCTCTTAATTAACTGATAATGTTGGCTGGGCTGTGAGGAAAAAGGAACACTTCTCCAATGTTTGTGGGAGTGTAGACTGGTACAACCACTGTGGAAATCAGTGTGGAGATTCTTCAGAAAACTAGCTTTGGAAGTCTCATTCAATCCAGCTATTCCCCTTCTGGGTATTTTCCCATAAAAATTGGAACTGTCATGCCACAGCAATATATGTGCACCCATGTTTATAGTAGCACAATATGTAATAATTAAATCTTGAAAAACAGCTCAAATGTCCATCCACTGCAGAATGAATGAAATAGATGTGGTATTTTTATACAATGGAATATTACTGAACTATAAAGGGATAATCTTGATGCTTTTATAGGTAAATAGAGGCAACTCGAGATCACATTCATAAGTTAAATAAATCAAATTAACATTTATAAATATCATATTGTCTCCCTAGTGTAAAAAATAATAAAAAAAACTGAAAGGGTAAGGAAATCCAAAATGTACAATAGATACTGTAATAATGCAAAGATAAAAAGGTACTAAAAAAAAAAAGAACAATTGGGATGAAGAAAGGAGAAAAAAAAGGAAAATATTACATGTATGTAGGTATAAATGTATGTATGTATATGCATGCAAGATAGATAACTATACTACTAACCTCTGTTAGTTCATCAAAAAGAACAGTTTGTGCTGTCACTGTTTGATTATTTGATCATTTTTTATACCTAGATCTTGTAACCTGAACAACTACTTCTACGATAACAGTATGCAACATATTAACTACTGTTAATTTCCTACATTTTTAAAAATTGTGGATCATTTCTATCCTTTGTTTTTGTTTTGTTTTTTAAAATAAAAAATTTTTTTTCTCTCGACTGCTTTCATTGTGTCCCATAAGTTCTGGTATTTTGTATTGTTGTCATTCAACTGCAAAAATTGTCTAATTTCTTTTTTAATTTCATCTGTAACTCACTGTTTGTTCAGCAGGATGCTATTTAATTTTCATGTGTTTAGGAAGTTCTGGTTTTTTTTGTTTTTTTGTTACCAGGGATCAAACTCATGACCTCATGCTCATCAGGTGAGTGCTTGTGTCGCTGAGCTAAACCCTGGCCTGTTTATGAAGTTCTTGTGGTTTCTCTTGCCATAGGTTTCAGTTTCACTGCACAGTGGTCTGAGAGTGTGCATGGGATAATTCCAATTCTTTTGCATTTACTTAAGCATGTTCTATGGGCCAGTATGTGATCTATTTTGGAGAGCATTTAATGTGCAGCTGAGAAGAATGTGTAATCTGATGTCGTGGGGTGGAACACTCTGTAGACATCTACTAAGTCTGTTTGTTCAAAAGTTTGGTTCAGTTTTAATATTTCATTATTAATTTTTTGTCTAGTTGATCTGTGTTTTTATGATAGTAGGGTATTGAGATCTCCCAAGACAACTGTATTAGGGCTCATTTGATTTTTCATGTTCATTAGCATTTGTTCTACATAGTTGTGTGCACTGGTATTTGTTGCATATATATGCGTGTGTGTGCATGCGTGCATGCATGTGTGTGTGTGTGTGCATGTGTGCATATGTGTGTGTGTGATTGCATCGGTCCCTTTATGGAGATGCAGGAAACTTCTTCATCTCTCTAAACCAGTCTTGGCTTAAAATTCACTTTGTCTGCAAATCGAATAGCAACCCTGTTTTTTTCTGGGTTCCTGTCACATGGAGCATTGTTTTCCATCCTTTGATTTTCAAAGACTTCTAAATTTAATAACCAAATTCAGTTGTGCAGTTGGATATAGAAGTCAACACTTAAAAACCCATAGCATTCTTGTACACAAAAAACAAACTCACTGAAAGACAAGTTAGGGAAGCCAGAATTTTCACAATAGAATCTTAAAAAAAGATGAAATATTTAGGAATCAATTTAATAATGGAACTAAAATATCTTTACATTGAAAACGCTGAAAAAGGAGGCTGAAAAGTCAGAAAATGGAAAAATATCCTTTGCACTTGGTAAGAAGAACAATATAGTGAAAATGGCCATAGTCCCAAAATTGTTTTACAGATTTAATGCAATACAAATCAAGATACCAATAGTATTCATCACAGAATTAAAGAAAACAATCCTAAAATTCATCCAGAACCATAAGAGACCCAGAATAGCACAAACAATTCTGGGCAGCAAAGGCAAAGCAGAGACATCACAATCCCTGGCTTGAAATTATACTATAAAGTTACCATAATAAAAACAGCATAACACTGGCAAAAAAAAAAAAGAGGCCAGGGTCAATTACACAGATTAGAGGATGCAGAAACAACTCTAAACACACTCAAACACCTTACCTTAGACAAAGAAACCAAACACTTTCATTGAAAGAAAGATAACCTCTTTAATAAATGCAACTAGAAAAACTGGCTCCCCACATGTCAAAGACAAAAACCAGACCCATGCTCTCACTATGCACTAAAATAAAATAAAAACAGATCAAAGGGCTAAATATTAAAACAGAAATACTAAATCTGCTTGAAGAGAGAATAGCTAGAACTCTTGAAGACATAGGTATAGGCAAAGACTTATGAACAAACCCTCAACCACACAAGAAATACATTGAAACAAATGGCTTTAAGTCACCTTTTAATGGTAGAAGATGATGCTATATGAATAGTAGGTGATGCTCTTCTTACCTTGGGGGTAGAGCAGGTAGAGCTTTGTGGACAAAGCTAGTGTCTGTGCAAAGATAGTATCTGTAAAGCGAAAGGTGAGAATTTGACTTCTTAAAAATCAAACACTTCATGATATTTCCCATGTGATTCAAGTTTTTGTTCATATGTCTTTGCTGACAGCTGTGTCTTCAAGAGTCTTACCCACTCTCTCTTCAACCAAATGTATAGTTTCTGTTTTATTTTAGACCTCTGATCCATTTTGATTTTAGTCTAGTGCATATTACTTTTGCAAAATAACAGGTTTTATTGTGGCATTATTATACAAGCATATATTCTGATCATATTCACCCCATAATACTCCCTTCTATCCCTTCCTATCCGGAAGTAAACATCTTCACATAATTCATACCACACTGACAGATTGGTTTTAATTTTACAGGACACGTTTGTTCTTGAATGTGATCATATTCTTCAGATTTGTATTATATGTGCCTATACACACATGATCGCACACATGCACATAGGCTCTCTCCATGCAGTTGACTGTCTTTTATTCTTTTTACCCAGAGGCATCTGTATATGAAACAGCCTTTTTTGAGAGTCTGTTTGCTTCCTGCTGTGGGAAGTACAGTCATCCAATGGTAGTCGCTTCCTGACCATCTCACCTTCCCTCCCCACCCAATTTTAGTTACAACTATTTGTTGGTTTATTTTTGTATTCTTGAAATGCTATGTTTAGTTGGGGGTTCAGCTCAGCCACACAAATGCCTGCCTGGCAAGCGCGAGGTCATGAGTTTGATTCCTGGTACCAAAAAAAAAAAGAAAGAAACTGTATGTTTTACTTATGGATTTTAGGCTCCAAAAGTCATCCAAGAGAACACCTTTGCAGCAATTAGCCAGCTGACTACCTGCTTTCTCTTGTCCTTTGTTTTTGTATCATTTCCTACGCAGCCAGAGCTCAACCTGGATTTTGATAAGATCCTGTATCCTCTACTTCTGGGCTGGGAGCTCAAAAGACACTAAAAAGAAGGACAATGAATGCAAATTATTGCCTCTCCAGGCTCCTTCCTCCTGCCTTTAGCCTGGCTGTGTTTATCTAATGTAACTGCTCCTCTCAAAGCAGTTGAATCAATCCAGAAATCACTCCTCCTTCCTGGGAACCTGGTGGTGAGTCCAGAGCAGTGCACTGCATGCATCTGGTGCTTTCCAGAATCCCACAGTTGTCGACTGTCCCTTCAAAACCACACTTTTCCTGAGTCACCCCTTTGCCAGTATTTCTTCTGTGTCCTGCTGGGACCCAATATTAGATGCACACAATTTTATTACCTTTGTCCCTGCCTCTCCTCTGGTTTAGAAGACCCTATGCCCAAACTTCAACTGTTTGATTTTCTGGGCGTTTTTCTCTAGCTTTCTTCTTAGAGGAAATTCAGATGGATAATGTTCTTTGGAGTCCTGCATTTCATAGCAGATGGTTTCATAGCCCTTATATTTTGAGAAGAGTTTGCCTATGTATAAAATCTTTGGCCTATGTACTTTCCTTCTATATCTTTAATTTTTTGTTCAAATTTTAAAACATAAAACATTACTGTACAGAATCATAATTCCCACCTGATTTCCTTCCCCTTACAAATAGCATGGATTTTTGTCTTAATGCCTGAAGGATTTTTTTTCAGTTTTTATTAGTATGTGCTTTCAGTGCAGTGTTTGCATTCATCTTAGCGGATAGGGGCATGCACTTAACCTGTCTTAATTCTTTTTTATTCCTCTTCTCCTTTCCCTGTCCTCTCTCTGTGTCTCTGGTTTCTTTTTTCATTTGCAAAAGATCTATCTCCCTGTTTCCTATTGCCTTTAATTTTATTTTTTAAATTTATTTATACTTTGGGGCTCTCATATAAGAGAAGGCATGTGCTAGGTAAGCTTGTGTGTCTGATTTCTCTTCCTAGCATTATGGTCTCAAGGTGCACCTATTTTAAACGATTTTTATTTTATTATTAAAGAATAATAATAACACCAGACTAAATCTCAGTGTCAACTATTCTAGGTTAAAGGCTCCCAAGATAGAATGTACCCTTTTAATATTTAGATTTAAATCTTCTATTTCAGCCAATATTTTAAAGTTCAGGTTTAAAATATTTACTGTTCTATTATTTAGGCTTTATGGCCTTTGGTTATACCTTTGTTGAATCTCCTGTGCCTGACTTTAATAACTATCATTTCATCTAAACCTTTCTTTCTTTCTTTCTTTCTTTCTTTCTTTCTTTCTTTCTTTCTTTCTTTCTTCCTTTCTTTCTCCTTTGTTCTTGTTTGATCTTCAGTTCTATTTTCCATCTTTATTGCTATCACTGATCCTTTGAGGAGTTTACTCACTCTTGTATTTCTTTTAATTCAAAGTTCACTTGTGAAAAATAAATTCTCTTTGTTTTCCAATACTATCAGATTGTTTAAAAATCCCCCTCATTGCCTGGCTGAGCTCTTCTCTTTCTGATTAGTTCTGCTCTTCCAAAGCCTCCCACATTTTCCTAACTGCTTTTGGCTCAGTTACCTTTGTGTTTACATATGTTCTCTCTCTATCAGAACAGCATTCCATTTATTTGCATTTGCTTCCTTTTTTTCTTATATAAAATCTTTGTTTGAATTTAGATTGCATCTTATTTCTATTTCTGGAATAACGCAGAATTTTTTTCTGAATTCTTAGAAGTAAACTGCTGCGTGAGGGGCGGTGACATGCCAGGAGATTTTTTCTGCCCTTTCTGTTGCTGCCAGGTGCTAGTTCTTTGGGATAAAGGTGGCTGAGGGGCAGAGTACATAAACAGTTTGGTAACCTAATCCAAAAATAAGAAAGCAAAAACACATAAAGTAATAATGACTATTGTAAAAGTAAACATGACAGATAATTAGGAGCATAATAAGTAACGCTTTGCTCAACTTCACATAAATACATTTGCAAACCAGAAGAACTGACAGGTTTACTAGGAAAAACAATTATGAAAACTGATTCCAGTTGAGGATTTAGCTCAGTGGTATAAGCGCCTGCCTGGCAAGCACGTGATCATGAGTTCAATCCCTGGTACCAAAAACAGAACAACACAAAACTGACTCTAGAAGAGAAAGAAATAATAAATGGAAAGATTAGCACTGAGAAAATACTGTTAAAAATTTATCCAAGTTTTCAAAGAATAGCGTATCCCAGATAGATTTGCAGGGAAATTCTATCAATTTTTAAGTGATACATAACTCCAACGCTAAATTGTCCTGTTGCCAAATTTTTATATTCAAATTGTTTTCATGAAGCAAAATTATTTGATCCAAAACCCCCCCAAAAATAAAGCAAACCAGCTAGCGACAGAATGTAGTGGGTAGGTGTACGCTTGTTCACTGTTACATGCTTGAGCTTTTGGCATCTGTTTAAAAGATTTCATAATAAAAGGTTGGGGAAATGTCTATTAATACAATTCATCACTTTAATAAGTCTAAGGAGAAAGATCATAGGATCATTTCCACAAATACTGGAAAGACATTTGACAAAATATAATATCTACTCTTAATTTTTAGAACATTTATTGAAATAAGAAGAGATAGTTATCTCTTTAGCATATAAAATAGATTGAATCTAAACCCATAAGACAACATTATGCTTTTATTAGGAAAAAAATAATTTATGCTTAGTGTGTAATGAGAGAAACACTAAAGTCAGGATAAGACCCATGTAATTAAAGAAAAATATTAGAGATATGAAAGAGAAATGTTAAATTATCTTTATTTGTAGATGATGTGTCTGTATGGCTGGAAAATCAAACTAAAAAACTACTATACACCATAAGAATGTGCAATAATGTGTCATGCTACAACATTAAAAGAAGAACCAGCATAGATACACACATATATGGGCAAAATACTCAGTATTTTATCATAACAAGAAAATGTGTAATGCATGTACAGGTAAAACTTTGAAATACTACTGAGGGTCACAATTATGAGTATAAAGTCATTTCATGTTCTTGAATAGAATGACAACAAGAAGTTATTAGCCTTTTTAGATTATTTGAGATATAAGAAAACCCTAGAAAATGACAAAATAATTATTTTATAAAAGCAACTGATTCCAGAGTTTTGTTAAAAATGAACAAATAAAGTAAGAAATCAATTTTTATAATGTCAAGAAATTGGATGGAGAAGAGTCCGCTAGATAATGAAACACATTATAACACTGTAAGAATAGTACAGTAATGGTGCGTGTATGCATAGGTGGATCAATAGGACAGACTACAAATCCACAGATTAGTGTATAACACAAGCGACCTTTCAAATTATGGGGTGATGTGAGGAAATTGATCATTCAAAAAGAGATCTTAAAATAACAGGCAGTCATCTGGGAAAAAAGTCGAGTCCCTGCTTTCTACTTTCCCATTAAAATAGATTTCAGGTGGATCACATCATTAAACATGGAAAATAAAATCATAAACTACGAGAGAATGTTTTCATAAATTTTGAATGACAGAGACCTTTCTAAGTATGATGAAACCCCCGAAGACATAAGAAATTTGATAAATTAAACTACATTCTTAAAGATCTGTAAGTATGGCTTTAAAACCCACATACTACCATTAAGTAACAAGAAAGTGAAAGGTGTTGGCAGGGAATTATTTGCAATGTGTATTACAAAAAGCCAGGCTCTCCAACACATGAAGCATCCTCCAAAGGTGAAAAGAGTAAGAATGACCACACCAGGGGGGGAATGTGCAAAAAGCGCTGTCTGAAGTATACATTTTCAATGGCTGTGACACTGCCGACAAGAGAGCAGAAAGCTGTTTTAGATAGTTCCATGGTTTGTGGCTCTCTGAAGGACAGCCACAAGGAATAAATCTTATTTTTTACTATTTAATTTATCCCATTAGGAAGAATTTAAATTCAACTAATGCAGCAAATAAATTCATTTTATTAATTATAGTAATGGAAATTATAGTGTGGAGTAATTATAATTTAAAATTAATTCATGAATTAACTTAACTAATTAATAAAATTAATTAAATGAAGTGAAAATTTCTCCTTAGGGGGATGATAAGGAAAAAAGATTGAAAAATATGAATCTAAACAAATGGTCGCTAGAGAAAGAAATACAGATGGAACCACATATTGTACAATTTTATATACATGAAATGTTCAGAATAGGGAAATCTATAGAGACAGAAGGTAGTTAGATTTGTGGTTGGTTAAGAGTGGAGAAAATGAGGTGTTTGAGAGGGGACAGCTAAAGGATGCGGGGTTTGGGGTGGTGAAAACGTTCTGAAATTGAGTTGGTGACTGTGACCTTGTGGACATACTAAAAGGCACTCAAGTATATGCTTTAAATAGGTGGTGCAGTATATTGAGGCAGGGGATTAGAGCATGGTAAACAGTCTGGACAGTTGGGCATGACCTGTCAATCACCGAGATCTGCCAATAATGGCCAGGACACATGCACAGAACCGCTTCAGAACCCTGCACAGGGTAGCTGGGATCTGCCTTCAGAATGGGGTATAAAAGATGGCGGCCACTGGTCTCATGAACACTGTCTTTCTCTCTCAGTGGCCTGCACTGGATGTGAAATGTATTTTCTTACCCCACATTCACTTTTCCATGCAGTAGTTGTTTTTCTTCCAACTCCTTCTTCTCTCTTTTTTCCTCCCTATGTTTCTACCTCGTTTTACCTTTAATAAATGTAAAATAAGCATAAAATCTCTATGTTTTTCACTCATCTTGTCCAATGCCTTGCATAGAAGAGCAAGAGCTCAAAAGGACCCCTGGGCACCCCAGTATCCAGTAACAGTTAGGTCTATGAATTATATCCATTAAATCTGTTATTCCGGAAACTCACCTACAGTGGTGGTTCTTAGTCTTTCTTCAGCATGGGCCACTCTGAGATCTCTTAAAAGTGATAGAAACTCTGTGCATAAAAAATCATGCATGTAGATAAGTTTGCATTTGATGTCAATGAGTTTAAGAACTCTTTAGGAGTCCATGAAGCTCCGAATCAGAGTTTCCACTGGAAAACATTAAGTGATACAGAAATCTATTCATTAACTGTCAGTAAGTATGAAGCACTGGATTATAAAAATAGGAGTATTAGAGTGAGTTCATTTCTAGGGTATACACACATGTGCATGAGCACACAAAGGAAAAATTTCATCATTTCAAAACAGTGATAATCTCTGAGTGACAGAAGTATGGAAAATTTGAGTTTTCTCCTTGTTTGTCTGTATTTTGTACAATAAATAAGTTTCAGTTTTTTGACAATGAAGAGTATAATTAGCTCCAAAAGCTACTTTTCCAACTAAAGAATATTGTATTTAGTAAGGAAAATTTTCATTATTAATCACTTTTTTTCGATAGTTTGTCAGTTATTTTAACCCATTGATTTTCTAGATGAGTTATAGAATCACTTTGATTCTTACCTACCTCAATCCTATGTGTGTTATTGGGGATTTTGACAAGTTTTAGGTTCACTTGAAGAGAATTAACATCTTCAGAATATAAACTCTTCCTATCCTGAAACACTTCGTGTATATTTTTTATTGTTTAAGTCTCCTTTTATGTAAACTATTATAGTTCTCCTCATGTAAATATGTACATTTTTGGTAAATAATTTGGGTTGGTTTTATAATTGTAGTTTTTTTCCTAGTATTACTTTTTAAATTTTTATTTCTGTCATTTATCTTGCAACCTGCTACCATCCTGAGCTTTATTAGTTGCTTGACTTTTTACTCCTCCATCTTATTTAATTTTCAAAATGAAACTATCATTATTGTTTTCTGAGTACAAAAGTAACACATGTTCATCACTTTAAAATTCAAACAATTTAAAAGAGTAGAGAAGTGAAAGCACCTTAATAATTATATCCCCAGGGATAACCACTGTTTCTTTTTAGTTCTAAGTAGGTTTCAATTAATTATCTGGGAAATCATATCATCTTTAATTAATGCATCACAACGTAATATTTTGAGGATGTTAAACCAATGCACTTTCTTTAAGAAAAGAATTTTAATTATGAAATATTTCAAATGCATGAAAAAGTACAGAAAATGGTGAGCAGATATCCTTGTCAGCACCCTCAGTGTAACAGCTAAGGATGCGATCATTAGTAATGTGCCGTAATTAAAGTCTCCCCCATTCCTTCATCACTTCCCCCTCCAATAAGGATACCCCATCCTGGGGTGGTGGGTTTCACCCTTATACGCTTAACAATATGAGTGTGTATCGTGACAACAGAAACAAGTCTTCAGTGTGTTTTTCATTTTATATGACCGCAGCATAATGTCCATACCTTTAAAAACCTGCTTTGAAACTCACTTATGTTGCTATATGTAGATAGAGTTCATTCAATTACCTGCTTGCTGGTACTTTATTTGTCTTAAAAGGTACAGTTATTTCCATTTGAATACCATTATATATGGTACGTAGATAATAGACACAAATACATACAAGCATAATATGTGTATGCATATATATATATATATATATATATATATATATATATATATATATATATATATGGTCATACCTTTTCGGGCTCAGAGAATAACATTGGTCTAGGGTAGGCATGTAGAAGTGCTACTGCTAAGTCGCAGGCTATGTGTGCTTTCATCTTGTCTAGCTCTAGGGTCATCAAAGGATCTGCGATGCGATTGTGCTGATTTACCTCCACCAGAGCTATGGAAGAGTTCTCATTTCCTGCCTCCTCACCTTCGCCAGGCATCACCTGATATTTATGCTGTGCTGGTTGACAGTTGTGAAATGCATCTCTCTGTTACTGTAATTGCACTATTCTGATTACCAGTGAGGTCGTAATTTTTCACACTTGTTTACTATTTCAGTTTTTCTCTTCAAATCCCCCATGGATAAGTTGTAGCCATAGCCCCATTTCTCTTCTTATTGATTTGTAAAAGGTCATTTATATATTGTGGATACTAACAGTTAATGGCAAATAATTTCTCTCAGATTGTGATTTGTCTTTCACTTTCAGGTGTATTTTACTGTTTATAAATGTTTTATTTTTAGGTAGTAAAATGTATCATGGTTTGCTTTCATGATTAGCTCTTTGCTTAGCAAGTTTTTCCTACTCCAGTGTCATAAACGTGTGTTCCTATATTTATTTCTAAAAATCTCAAGATTTTGCAACTCAAAGTTCAACTTTTTGTTCATCTGGAATTTATTTTACATAAAATGAGGTAGAGATCTCACTTATCTTTTTCTCATGTGGATAACAAATCATCCCAGCATTGTTTTCATCTCTTTTAACTTTTTATTTTAGAAAATGTCAAACACACAAAAGTACAGCTGAGTGTGGTCGCTCATACCTGTAATCTTAACCTTTGGCAAGGCTAAGGCAGAAAGACCAAAAGTTCTAACCCAGCCTGAGCAACTTAGTAAGACTCCGTCTCAATCTTTTTTTTGTTTTTGTTTTTGTTTTTGTCTTTGATGGGCTAAGGCCCCAGTATCATTTAAAAACAAAAAACAGAGTTGTTAGGTATTTTGTCTCGGCAATGAGAAAGTAACTAAGACAGAGGGCACCAGGAAACCAAGCAACCAGCTCATCTCCCTGGTAAGTAGCTGTGGCTGACAAGTTGTGGCTGCTGCAGGATGAGAACCACCAGCACCTCCTGAGATCTGTGCCATGTTGGAACTTAGGGTGCCAGGAAACCAAGCAACCAGCTCGCCTCCCTGGTAAGCGGCTGTGAGCCTACCCGTGTGCAGACTGAGAATCAAACATTCAGCAAGTGGGAGCCAGAGGCCTGAGCAGCTCTTGGGAGGTTGACCACATGCAGTGTAGCAAATAGGGGTATTCCTTCTACCATCTATTGAAGGCAAATATTTTTATAATTGTTTTGCTTTGTTCCAATTAATTATACTGCTATATTCAATATTCTGTTTTGATAAGTTCTATAATGTTCTGTATTTCCTTTGATTTTGCTATATCTGATTGAAAGAACAACTATTGTGAAGATAACGAGATATACTATGGTACCTATTACTGTTATCCTGGTAACCTGCTGTGAAGTCCTGTACCAATTTCACTGCACTGTCTCAATTGGCTTTGTTCTGTCTTGTTCCGTTGTATTTTACTACTTTCAAAATAATAAAAAAAAATTTTTTTAAAAGAAAAAAGATAACAAAGTAACAAAATACCTCCAAAAACTCCCAACTCCACCAAAGCTGATCCATGGGGAATGGATGAAGAGAAACTCAAAAACAAAGCAACAGAATTATATAAGGTGATTAAAAAGTAAATAACAACAAAACAAATTAGTAAGGTACTGAGCAAGATGAAACATGATATAACTAAACAGATAATGGACTTAAAAAGCAAAAGGAGGAAAAGAAAGTGCTCTAAAGAATATAACTGCATGTATATTTAAGGGTGTAGGATTGATAACCATGTTGCTAAGTTTTTGTTGGATCATGGAACAGAACTGTTTGCAGCCTCACTGTTTGAATATTCACTTTGTATGCTTTAATTTTTTAACTTGAACAACTATATCTAAGAAGACAATATGTAATTTATCAACTAGCGATTTCTTACTGTTTTTTAAAAATTCTGTAGTGTTTCTACCTTTTTTTCTGTTTTGTTTTTTTCTTTTTAAATAAAAAAGACATAAAAATAAAAAAATAAAAACAAACAAAAAACAGTGAATAGGATCACAAACATAGTCATGACCAATCTTGTTTTAGCTATGCTTCTGAACACTTCCCCCTTAATAATTATTTTAATTTTTAAATTTTTGGTTGACCTATAATACTTGTACAACTATGAATCCTAATATTATATCATTTCATCTCAAATATTTGAGCATGAACCTTTAAAAGATCAGGTTTCTTTTTAATTGCAATAACATTACTATATTTAAAAATAATAATTGCATTTTATCAATAAACAAATTTCTACAAATTATGCCATGAGATTCTTTTTGCAGACTTTTTCCTCCACTGTGTGGAGGATGGAATCTGGCACCATATGCACTCTGGGCAAGCGTCCCACCACCGAGCTGTGCTCTCAAATTTCTTTATGCAGTTTATTTTAACCAGGATCCAAATAAAGCCCATATACTGCATTTGATTGGATGTTTCCTAACCTTATTTTAATGTATAAATGTGTACAACCTTTTTTTCCTTGAAATTTATTTATTTACTTTCATTTATTTATTCATTTATACCAGGATCAAACTCACAACCTTTTACTTGCCACGCAGGCGCTTTGCTGTTGAGCTGTATCCTTGGCCCCCTTGAAATTTACTAATTTTAAAAAATTGAATGGTTTGTTCTGTAGATTTTCACATTCTAGGTTTTCCAAGACACACCCTTGCGATATCGGTTAACCTGTTCCTGTGCAGCTGTTTCCTCTAAACTCTCAATCCAAAACCTTCATTAGATCCAGGTTTGGTATTTGGCAGGAATACCCATACCAGGATGTGGAATGCTTTCATCATAGGTATTTCTAATCATTCCTTCAAGGTCTGCTAATTGCACTTACATGTAAAATCATCTGTACCTAATAATTTTGTTTTTGTGGTTAGAGTGTAACATAGTGTTATGATTTCATTAATAAATATAGACCCAGTCAGAGCTGTGGAGGACCCCTGGGACAGCTGCCCGTGAAAGAAGACAATTTGTCTCCAGTTGGATTCATCTTTGCCACACTTTGGTGCACTGATAGGAACAGAGCTGGCTAAGAGAATGCTCCCCCACCCTCGATTGGCTTAAGCAATGCAAAAGGTCCAGCTGAGGCCCTGGTATGTACAGCCTTTGAAACAAAGCTACAGGTGTGTGATGCCTTGCTTACAGCTCCCTACTACTAAGCATGAGCCAGGCCAGGAGACCCCTCACTTCCGGCTGGGATTGAGCTTCTACAAAGAGGCAGTGAAGTCCCAGGGCAATGAAAGCTAGACCTCAGCGATGAAGCAGCTGACCCAAAACACAAGATATTTTCTCAAACTGTGTTACGCAGATTACTCCAAATTTAGAGGCTACCTGTTCCAGAATCTGGTTTGCTTTCCGCATAGCTCTCTCTGCAAACTGCAGAGGTGCCATTGTGCCTCCTTCCTGCTATTCCCACAGTCCCTTGACCTGGAGCCACGCCCCTCTTCACCAGTTAAGGTTCAGCCCTCAGTCGGGGCCTTTGTCGCAGCTGCCATTGTTCCCACTGGATTTAGGACCCCCTCGGCTCCCCACAACTGCAGATACGTCTTTGTCTTTCTCATCGTGGGTTGCATTGGAAGTGGAAGATTGGACTTAGTTTGTGAGAATGCCAGTAACTTTTCCCAGGTATTACAGTTTATTGACTCCAGACTGTGACGAGGTCTAGCCGAGTTCCACAAGATCTTGCCTTTCGTTTAAAAATTACATTTCTCGGGGCTGAGGATTTAGCTCAGTGGCTTAAGTGCCTGGCAAGCGCAAGGTCGTGAGTTCGATCCCCAGTACCAAAAAAAAAGAAAAAATTACATTTCTCTAGAACATTGTTCCAGTAGTTCATTTGTTATAAAATTCTACATCAGAGCCTGTAACTTCTTATAGCTGAAGTGTTGTCCTCCATCCCTACTAGTATCTATGCCTTTTCTCCTTTTTCTTGACAATCACGCCAAAGATTTTTATATTAAAATATAAACATTAAAGTGTTAATTTAAGTATTTTATTTTATATTTACTTAAATTATTTTAAAGAACCAATTTAGGGTCTTGTTTATGTTTTGCACTGTTAATTTATATGTAATTCATTCTATTATTTTCTTGCTTCTTTTTTCTTTCTTTTTTTTTTTGGTCCTTTAAGTTTACTTTGTCTCTTTTTTTAGAACTATGATTAATAATTGATTTTCTGTTTAATTTCTTTACTCAGCATTCCTTTCTCTAAGTTCTGGAACTATGATCCTTTTATCTTTGTTTAATTTTCTAAATGAATGCAGTGTTTTGGCAATCTATTTATAATTCATATCTAATTTTATTACATTGTTATCAGAGTCTATGATCTGCATGGCTAGTCTGGTTTATAACCTGGCTGATTTTTATAACTCTACCACAGAAGCTTGAAAAGACTCAGTTTTGTGTATAGGAGTCTCAAAAACTTTATAATGTAAAGCTTGTTAATTGTACTATTCAAATCTTCCTCCTCCTTACTAATTTTATTTTTCATTTGTTTGTCATATAAGTAAGAGAATACTTGAAAATCTCCCTCTATAATTATGGATTTGTTCACTTTTCATTGTAATTCCAGTAATATTTTGCTTTATATATTTGAGGCTATTGTTAGATGCATACAAGTTTGAGATTCTTATATCTTCCTTGTTAATTTTCTTATTATGTAACATTGCTTCATTACTCCTTTTTCCTCAAAATCTGTTTTTGTCAGATTTTAGTATATGTAGCTACACTGATTTTTTAAAATGGATTTTTGGATTAAATTTCTCTAACATTCTTCCTGTTTTTAAAATTCTCAATCTTTCTGAGACACAGTCTTTCTTTTTTTTTTTTTTTTTGGTACTGGGGATCAAACTCATGACCTTGAGCTTGCCAGACAGGTGCTCATGCTGCTAAGCTAAATCCCCAGCCCGAGATGGAGTCTTTCACCACATTGCTATTTGCTGCTTTCTCCCCTCATCATTTAAGACGCGAGGCCAGCCCAACCTACCCATTATTTTGAGTGCTAAAGTATATTTCTACCATCTTATTTATTTCTACCATCTGGTTTGCTATGATTTTCCTTTACAGATTTCCTCCCACCCCATTTTCTGTTTTCTGCACAATCAATCAGTTTTTTTTATTTCTTCTTTTCTTCTCCCCAAACAATTTGGAAGTTTGATCATCAGTTCTCTGCTTTCAGAAGTTACGCTGACAGTTTTTGTAATGCACACTTGAGCTACCGAAGTTTGAAGTTCATCAGTACCCATGCCCTTCCCCTTGTCCTCAAATATTAAGGGATCTGATAACCACTCCCTCCCATTTTGTCCCTGTTGTTCTTGTGCAAAAAATTTAATGTAACATTGTTTTAAAACTTCTCCAGTTTAATTCCCTATGTAATATCTGGCCCCCTCAGTCCAAGGCTATTGAATTTCAGTTTGTACTCTGGTAGCTCTGGCTCTTGAAAATATCCTTCTTTGTTTCTCTTTGTGGGATATTTTCCTCTGGGTGTGTGTGTGTGTGTGTGTGTGTGTGTGTGTGTAAAACAATGTGTTTTGAAAGCATCATATAATATATTATGCTATATTTCTAGGAGGATTCTGGGTGAGAGAAGAAAAGAGTATTATATTACATGAGAGTGTCACACTGTTATCTTTATCCAGATTTTTCCAGTCTTTTATATACTTAAAAGCATAGAGAAAATACAGTTTCTTTTGTTTTTTTTTTAATGCATTAAGAAGAAAAGGAAAAACAGAATCACAATCATAGCAGATTTTTAAAGTATTCTCTCTTATGTATTTGTCATTTAGATAAAAATAAAATTAATAATGATAAAGATTTGAACAATAGAGTTAATAAGCTTGAAATCATGTTAAGAATTCTACAGTCAAAACTTAGAGAGTATTGACTTTTTCAGCAGTTTACACATATCATACCATCTATACTATTTCCAATAGAAATAGGCATCTTTTTCTGTTGTTATCTGTACATCAACCTAATTCATTTTAACAATCGTAATATATTGTACAGTATGGATTTAATAGTTTATTGAATCACATTCTGTTTGATGAACACTTAGATTATTTCCAGGTTTTGTTATTATGGAAAAGAAATGTATACCAATGCTTCTTTCTCTAAAGTAGAGGGAAAATGTGGAATTTTTTCCAGTACAGCTATTTATTTTTTTTGAATGTAGGACTTTAATCCATTGGAACTTTCTCTTTATGGATAGTGTAAGTTAGGGTTCTAATGTTTTGTTTCCAAATGGGAGGCAATTATCTCTGAATGACTTATTAAACACTACATACTTCCCTCAAACATTTGGCATTGTATCTTATTTGGATGAATAAATGAATGAACAAGGTCTATCACTGGTGATTACACAGCAATATTCTCTGCCCTTATGTGGCTTAAACTTTTTATCTTTTGAAAGTTATTAACATTTTCTTAGCGGGTTAGAAAAATGATTAACTTTTTTAAATGCTAAGTGGAACGTGTTAAGATTATGTATTCTATATTTCTAGATTACAGATTTTAAATATATCTAGTAAATAATCTTATTAATGAAATTATTCATATTTCTTGTATTTTCATTTCTTTTTGCCTACTTGACTTGACAAAGACTAAGCAATGCAATAATATTAAGGTATCCCATTAACTTTGTGATCTTGCCAAATTCATCTTGGTTTTCCTAATAGCTTTTGCTTGTATATTGCTTTTTAAAAAATACCATTTATTAGCTTTCTTAATATAGAAAATGTTAAAGAATGTCCTGTAATCCTACCATCAGCATAATCTTTAACAACCTCCAACACACACACACACACACACACACACATTCACACTCACATACACTCTCACACACATACAAACAGGAAATTCCAATTGTATATTTAAAAAAACCCTAAAACTCACACTTCCTACTTTACCATTTACTATAGTCCAGATCTTGCATGTTCCCCAGATACCTATGTCTTAAAAATTTGGTCCCCAGGGTGGCACTACTGGGAGGTGATGGAAACTTTAAGAGGTGGAACGTAGTGGGAGATCTTTAGGTCATTGTGGGGAGGGACAAGGAGTTTTGGGGGCCCTGCCCCTTTCTCTTCTTCTTTCTCCCTGGATATGAGGAGAGTGGTTTTGCTCCACCATGTGCACCCAAAGCAACAAGGGCAACTTGTCAATCTGGAACCTCTGAATCCATGAGCCAAAGTAACTTTTTCTCTTTATAAACCAATTAGCTCAGGAATTTTGGTGTGACAGAAATATCACCACTGTTAACAACTTGGTGAGTTTCATCTGCAGTGACCTTCTCGCCTTCCAGCCTTGTTCTACAGAAACTCCTGCCTCTGGGAGTGAATTCAGCCTCTATGAAGACACTGCTGCCCCAGTGTCTTGGGACAGGGTTTTCAGAGCCATGGCCCTGCCTTGTTGCCAGTGCCTCTTGCTTGGAAGGAACTGCTCAGGGCTGAGACATCTGCCTTCTAGAATAGTGCTTTTTCAGACATTTATGTACACAAAAATCCCTATAGATGTGCATTTTAAAAGCAGATACTGATTCAGTAGGGCTGGGGTGGAAGCCAAGATTTGGAATTTCTAGAAAGCTAAACAGGCTGTGTGTTCATGGGCTGTAATTTGATCAGCAAGGTCCCGTCCCTCAAATTGGTTGCACTTTGGAACACCCTGGGGAGTTTCCTAAGACATCGGTGCCTGAGTACTGCCCTCAAGAAATTCTCACTTAATTGGTATAGCTTGCAGCCTACACATGGAACAACAGAAATCTCCTTAGGCAAGTCTGGTATGCAGCAAAGTTCAGGAACCACGATTCCAGAGCAGCTTCCTTCCTCCTCTGAATGCCCGTTTTTGTCACACAGTTACTCTCAGCAGATGTCTGAGCTGGTGCTGTGATGGAAGTTTCTGTCACCTCTGTACCTGGCACCAAGTGAGGATCACAACCCCTGCCACGTACCTGTCAGAGTAGACTTTCCTTTTCCTTGCCATGTCCCTGGCCTCGTGGATATTTTTACTTTTTATTTTCTGCACGATGGGGATGTTCCTGCAGCCTTGTCTTCCTCTATGTTCCCCTTTTCCTATAGGAAGGCACCATCTTTGTCTTCTGGCGTCTCCCAGAGTGAAAATAAGGAAATAGTTCTGGCCATGATGACAACGTCCCTAAGCAAGCAACTTCTGCTCCATCTCACTCCCTATGCTGAATGATCCTTCCCGGGAGAGGTTTTCCAAAAACCAGCATCTGGGGATCGCAACTATGCCAACACCTCAGTTTTGATTCAGAGAAGTCCATTTTTAACTGTTGACCTTCAGAGCTACAGGCCAAAATGTTGGGGTTGTGTTAAGCCACTCAGTGGGTGACAATTTGTTACAACATCAATAAGAAAGTAAGAGCTTTGTTCTCCCTGTAACCAAAGTGCCCTCTCTCCAGTGCCTGTCCTCAGAGATCCACTGCCTGCTGGCTTCTCAAGGGTCAGACAGCATCAGCCTTTATCCTGCAGCCTGGCTGTTTTAAGGCTGCCCACTCTGCTGAAGCCAATTTTGTACAAAGACAGCAATGTCCTAGTAAAAAAAAAAAAAGACTCAATAACCTGGGCCAACTCAAAGTCTCAGCCCTTAAATATACATTTGCTCTTCAGATTCCTCTCCTTGTCCACAAGTTGCCCAGGTCAATGTATCCGACATGAACAATTTTCTAAATAAATTAGTCACCTTTCTGTTCTTGAGGCAAGATAAGTGACATATACAATTTAAAGGAGAAAAAGGTTTTTTGGCTCATGGTTGCAGAGGTTTCAGTCCATGGCCTGCTAGCTCCATTGCTCTTGTCTTCATTGCTCATAAAGTGAATGGTTTGCTCCTACATATCCTTCCTCCAGGATGTGCTGTCCTTGCCAGAGGCTCAAAGAGAAATAGAGTTCCATCCACTCTTGGACTTGAATTCTTGAACAGAACTATCCACTGCATTTTTTTTTTTTTTTTTTGTAGCAGGAATCAAACTCACCACTTTACATTCATCAGGCAACTGCTTATGCTGCTGAGCTATATCCATGGGCCCTGAACCATCCATTGAATAAACCCTTTCTTTCTATAAGTTAATCACTTCTGGTATTTCATTATAGTGATGGAAAGTTGACTACTCCAACCACTTTCAATTTTGAGTGGCCTCTTCAGCTTACTTTCACATTTCAAAATAACTTTACATTGCTAACCCCACATTTAAAAATCTTCAGTAAGAAGGATGCAGATTTAATTTTCTTATACCACATCACACTCTTCCCTTCTTTCCAACTTAGGTATATTAAAATTTTTTGAATACTCAACATTTATATAATTAGGACCTTGTAAATATAGATAGATCATAACTGAGCCACAAAGGATATTATTAATATATTATTTTTGGCTCAACTTTTGTTGTGATGGCCCCTCATTCTAGAGTAAAATGCAACCTCAGTAACTCTATCATTTTAATCTTCTTTCATGGCTTCAATGTCTCATCTTTCAGAGCCTATAATTCATAGGTTCTGATGTAAATGTGTTGGGCATTGTCTCTCCTAGTTGCTTTTTTCTCTTTCCTAAATCTTTGGTTTCCATCTTTCATCTTATTTTCCATAAATATCCTGATAGCTGGCTGCCACTCATATTTAAAAGTGAGAGATAAAGCGATGACTAGAAGCGCTATGCACACCCACAGGGGACTGGGCAGAGGCTGGTCGTGTCATCCTCAAATGACGCTCCCTGTGGACCTCTTCTCTTATGCCTGGCAGCTGCCCAGATAATAATTCTCCTATCTCGTGACCTAAGGGGAAGGGGAAGGAGACGGGGAGAAAACCCTCAGTGCAACTGCCAGCCCGCTGTCGGGCTGTGGGGCTGTGGGCAGCGGGCGGGAGAAAAGGAGGATGGGCTTCCCGCACTGTGATTTTTGCATTTCTTAGGCTTCCAGGTTTAGTCAGGGCCTCACTCTCTCCTCACCATTGCCCAAGGCCAGAGTCTCCCCATGCAGCTCTCTGAGGCGCCTGCCGCTGGCTGAGGAGGCTTAGCCTGACCTCTCCTGCCGCTCCCTCCGCTGCTTCAGAAGTGCCCAGCTCCCATCTGAACATTCCCCAGATCCCCCAGGGCTGGGGCTGGCGTGGGGGCCCCCAGCTCACTTCTTGGCTCACTTTGGCATCTGCAGCCTTAGGGCTTCCCCGTCCCTGCCCTGCCAGTCAACCATCACCCGTCTTCCCTCAGCTTCTGAGATTTTGTTAACAATTCTCATCTACTTTTTTCTCCTCTGTTCGTTCTCTTTACCCTGTGGGTCTACACCTTTTTAAGTTTCACTAAGGCCCATTTTGGTGGCATTTCTAGAGTGGGTAGAAATAAATACATCTTCTGTCAGCCATTTGATGGGCAGTTTCCTGCCTCTTTTCATCGCTTTCTTGGCCTGAGCCATATTTGCCTTCAAATGCCTTAAACCGAGCCTTGAACTGCCCAGTCCCTTTCTGCCTCCGAGCCTTCAAACACGCCTCCCCCCTCCTAGGACACAGTCTGCCTGGCTCACTGTGTCTCTGCTCAAAGCCCCTCCCTCAGTCCTGGGCATCTTGTCTCCTTAAAGTGACCCGAGTGGCCAGGACACCAGAGGAGCTTCCCAAACCTCCTTTCCACTCAGCCTCAGGAGGGTTTCAGTAAGCAGGAAGAGGAAGGGAAGGCTTCCTTCCTAGAGCGTGCAGCACCCTGCCGGAAGCCCTCCCACACCGGGCTGTCGCCTGACTCACTCTCCGGCCCTACAGCTGCTGCCCTGAGGAGCCAGGCTGGTCCCTACGTCCCTATGCCATGGCCACCGCAAATGTGAGGTCAGCTGAAACAAGGCTTCCTTTGTTCTCTCAGCCTTACCACTCCTCTGAGATTTTTAGTCACACTATTTCACCCTGTCCCTGTCACTCCTTGTGTGTCTCTCTTTACCTCCCACTCGGTGTCTGTCTCTGGCCTCTGTTCTGTCCTCCTCCTCCTCCTCTTCCCCTCCCACCCTCTTTTCTCCCTCTTTCTCTCACTCCACCTCCCTCCCTGTCCACCCACCTCATTTTCCCTTTGTCTTTCCACAAGTTCTTCCTGTACCATCTCAATCTCAGGCTCTGAGGATGTGCCTCTCTCTCTCTGGCACCCTCACACCTCAGGGCCCCTGTGCCCCTTGCCTCTCTTCAGGTGTGTGGCTCTTGTGGCCTTCCTGCATTGGGGCCCAGGTGTGTTGTGGCCCGGTGGCCACTGGACCGCCTGCTGTCTAACACTCTTGTAAGGTTACTATTTATCTAGTGCAACCAAAGTTGGCACACACATCTGGCGCCTGGTACTTAGCGCAATTATTTATGATTTCCACCAAGATTTAAAAGCTCATCGCCGGCCTTGTAATGCAGTAACTGATTGCGCTGCTAATGTAATTAAGAAAAGATTATGATGTCCACGTGGCGTACCAGATGGTGGCATTCATAGCAATCTCGTGCACAACTGGCAGGCAACCGCACAAGGGCAGCCGAGCGGAGGCAGCTGGAGACCAGAGTCCTCCTCCTGTCACTGGGAAGGGGAGAGGCGGCTGGAGCTGGGGGCTCAGGAGGGTTGTAAGGAATGGAGAGTGGAGGGAAGGGCTGAGGAGGGTACGGTACCTCTGACCCATGGCTCCTATGTCAGCCTCTTTGTTACTGCTCCCCCTGGAATGCACACTCTGATCAAATTCAGCTCACACTCAGACACACAAAGGCACACAGATCCGCACATAAACTGAAATGAAGAAGGGACCCTTTCCTTCACTTATTCAAAAGTGTTGATGCAGTTCCTCACTGAGCTAAGCCCTGGGAATATATGCATAAGTAAAACAACCACAGTCCCCTTCCTTATAGAGCTCAATAACTAGAGAAGAAAAAAGCCTTAGATCAGGTAACTACAGAAATAAATGTAACACTGAATTTCAGTCAGTGTCACAGATGAGAGGTGGGTGGTGTGAGAAGGGCTTCTGTGGAACATTTGGCCTGTACAGGGAGTTCTAGGATAGGATCTCTGGGGATGTGACAACTAGGGTAGGATCTAAAGAGTAAATGCTAACAGTGAAGAGAAGGGTGTGTTATGTCACAGAGACAACATGTACAAAGGTCCTGGGGTTGGAGAGAGCATGACAAATACATGAGTCTAAGATGAGGGTAGCAGCCAAGAAGTCAAGGCAAACTTGAAGGAGAAAAACAAAGCTGGTTGGCAAATAAAGCTCTAGTAATTGAGGCAGTACTATATTGAAATAAGAACAGAGTCTATAACCTTGAAGCCAAGGACCCAACAGACTCAAACCTAGTGCACAACTATTACTTATTTATCACAAAGACAACACCATAGTCCAATGGGACTGGCCTAGTTGTTTCAATAATATTATGCTGGAATTAGTTGGCTACCCATAAGAAGTAAGGGTATATCAATTGATCCCTACCTCACATCACACACAAATATCAATCCATATGATTTGTGGAGCTAAAAAATAAAAGTAAAATAATAAAGCTTTTGGAGAAAAATAGAGGAGGAAGTCTTATGACTATGGAGAAAGCAAATGTGTCTTAAACAGATTTAAAAAGGCGGATCATATAAGAAAAATCCAAAAAGCAAACATATCAAAATCAGAAACGTCTGTTCCTAGAAGTTATCAAGAAAGTGAAAATCTAATTAAAGGAGTGGGAAAAGATGTTACCAACTCATGTATTTAACAAAGAACTTATATTCACAAGAGATAAAAATTCTGCAAATCAATGAGAAAAAGACAAACAAATTGAAAAAGAAGTTCCAACAGACATACCACTAAATGTTTTTTCAAAAGGCTAAGAAACATATGACAAAGTGTTAAATTTCATTAGTCCTCAGAGAAGCACAAATGAAATACAACAAAATTAACATCCACTGTAGAACACTGTGGATGCCACACTCTTAGGAGAATAGGGCTAAAACAATAGAATTGCCCAAAGCTGGCAAGTGAAGCTATCTATCTCTACTCTCTCATCCCCAACCCCAGTCCTACACAGAGAATTCCAGGATACCAGCATTGAGACAGAAAACCAGGGCTTTCTGTATGGAAAATGCTCAGACAAGAAGACTCCTTCATCTTAACCCTGCTCATTTAGGGTCTTCGCTCAACCACACCAAAGCCCTAGGACTCCCAATCAGCTTATAACTGTCTCCACCTAAATATGAACAGATAACCAAGATAAAATAAAGAAATCAAAAACATGACCCCAGAGGAAGTAAAGATAACACAAGAAATAGGAAAGTATTTCAAAGTAATTGAACGTGATGTCTCAGAAAAATTAAAAGACAAGAACCTTGAGAACAGATGACTGGTTATGAAAACAAAACAATTGAATAATGATAAAAATCTCTAAGAAATTAAAACCAAATTGCTAAACTGAAATTTTCAATATAATTAAAAAACAAATTCACAGTATTCTCCCAGAACATAAGATCAAGATTTTTAAGGCAGAAAATACAAGAAAAAATAAAAATTGATAACTTATTTAGAGGTTTCACTAACTGGCTAGTGTTCGTTCCAGAAAAAGATTCATTTAAAAATAAGAGTGAGAGGAATTATTAGGAAAGACATAATGAAAGAAAATTTCTTGCAACTAAAGAATACAAGCCTCCAGAATACATAGAACCACTGAATGCTCAAAAATGAACACACAATGATCCACATATGCATACATTGTCATTAAATGTTTAAAAATTGGACATAAAGTGGCAGTATTAAAAGCTTCGGGAAAGAAAAATGTTACATATGAAGGATTGTTACATGAGATGCAGTATTTTAAATATCATCAGAATTCTGAGAGAAATAATTTCCACTAGAATTTATATGCCCAACAAAAATATTGATAAATGTGAGGTAATAAGAAAGATAGTCTCCAAAAATTTAGCTCCATGCTACCCTTTGTGGAGAAAATTGCTCAAGGATGTGTTCCAGCAGAATGAAGACATAAAAGAAATACATAATACCTAAGAAACAAGACAGGAAACAGAAATTCAAGAAGAGAAGTAATTCAGCAGATCTAAGGAAAAACCAGCCTATCTTGGAGATAAGAGTGTCCTGGAAAGGGAGGACATAATTAAGTACAAAACTAAATTCAAATGCCAGAATAAATGAAGTTATGATAAAAAGCAAATAGCACAAAGGGAAATGGCAGGTAGAAAGAAATCCCAGGGGAAAGGAGTAGCCACCAAAGAAAACACAGATAAAGTGCTACTTGACTCTGTAATGAACAATACTTTCATGGTGTTTTGTAAGTTAAACCTTTACCTGTCACAGTAGGAATGCAATGAATAATGTGTTAGATACATAAATGAAGAACCAGAGATACTGTGAAGTACAGCTAAAGGAGTGGAAAGTGGCCTCTTGTATTAGAGGCCTGGAGTAGAAATAGGGTGGAGATGTATCACTTTTAACCAGCACACCTAATTTTATGTGATTTTTAAGTTACTATTTCATTCTGGCTGCAGAGTAGTAGTGGTCATTGGAAGTTAAGAATAGGCGGAAGGGGACGGGCAAATCCTGCTGAAGTAGTGCAGGCAAGAAAGAGGTTTACTGAACTAGACTGGTGGCCATGGACATGGGGAGAGAGGATACATCAAATATGATTAGAAGATCAAGCTTCGCCGAGGTCTGGATAAAGACATGGTGAGAAAGCTGAGGCTGGAGGGAGGATGCCTAGTTTCCTGCTTACATCTTTAGGTGGACAGTGGGGCTGCATACTGACAATTTGGATCAAGACATTGGTTGTTAGGAGAACGTAGTGAGTTTAGTTCAAGACGTGTGCTTTGGAGACATGGAAGAGATGTTAAGCTGTAAAAACAGCTTCTGAGTCAGACCAAATTCTTAGGGACGTGGACTGATAAAAGCAGATGAGACCTTGGGAAAGAATAAGCACGCGTGAGAGAAGGTGTCCACAGGTTAAGGTCAGCACCTGGTCTCACGTGCTACTCCAGCACACAGTCCCAGACTGACATGGATATAAACAGAGTCACAGATCACAGCTTTACAGGCGCACCCATACCAACCCAGACTACCTGAGGATTACTCCTTAATTTAATATTCAAACAAAGCAGTTCAAGTGCTCTTTCCCATACCATGGAGGATCTCACCAATATTTCTGCGGGCTGCCAGGAGGACTCTGAATTTATACCTCTATGCCCAGCCCCTAACTGTGACTCTGACCTCCATCTTTGGTTGTTTGCACCCACTCCACCCCTTGGCTCATTAATTCTCCCTAAACAGTAGCAGTTGCAACGTACAAAAAACAAGTTAAAACTCACTATCAGGCATCACTGTTCGCAGAACTGTATCAGCTCTTTTCCACAGTGGGAATTTTGCACTGGCCATGATTTTCCACAGAGTCCCTGCCTGGCTGTTTGTTGGATTCTTTTGGTTCTTTCTGATGCTTCCTCCCATCTTCTCTGGTCTCTTCTCTGTGCACTTCATCTCCTGCCTCCTGGGCTGTGCTTAGAAACAATGCAGAGGACAGCAGTGTATAAGGTTTACAGAGCAGTTTACAGAGGGCCATCTTGCCTGGGATGACTGTATCCCTACCCTGAATGGCAAACTGGACATCTTCTGATCCTTTAAACAGCACCCACACATGCACACTCAGCCTTACAGCCATTCCCTTGCACACACACAAAGCTGTGCAAACACGCTTGTGTGCACATGTCCACATCCACATGCGCTTGGACATGCTGGCACACTTAGAGGCATTGAGCGCTGAGTCTCCTGGGAAGACCTGGAACCATTCCTTTAGGCTAACACTATCTGGTGTGTGTGTGTGTGTGTGTGTGTGTGTGTCTGCATGTTCCTGTGTCTGTGTATGTGCTGAGTATGTGCCCACACATGCCTGTGTTGTATGTACATCTGCTCTCTGCTGCTCCAGTCACTGTTATCCTGAGCGAGTGTCCATGTGGACTGGTGCCTGTCACCTGAGGAAGGAGCATCTCCTCAGCCCATCTGGAAGCCTTGACTACTAAGACTGGGCTCTGCCCCTTGGATTCTGAACACAGTGTCAAAGTGGCAGCCTTGCCCTGGGCAACCATGCCAAAGATGTGGGGCTCTGGTGTGACTTCAGGGGGAAGTAGGGGTCAGAGGAGTCAAATTGCACCCTGAACAGCCCACGGGAAGCCCTCTTGAAGGCAAGCAGCAGAGGGGTGTCCTTCTAGAACTGGTGGCCATGAGACTCTGTGTGTCTGTGTCTGAGTGAGGGGCAAACATCACCTCCCATAGGGTCCTTCAGCAGGGACTCTAGGTCTGCAGCCCATTGTAACAATGCCACTGGTCTTAGAAGCTGATTGCAGCTTGTGTTGGGGATCAGACTGGCACAGGTCTGGGTCTGACCTGTCTCTGCACCTGTCCAGGGCCAGCTGTCCACTGAGCATGTGTAGGGTAGTAGGGGACAGAAACCCCAACCCACATGGAATAGCTCCAGGAGAGGGGCCCTCCTGGGCCAGTTTCTCTGGGAAATGGGTCCTATAATAACATCAACCTCACGGAGCT
This sequence comes from Hydrochoerus hydrochaeris, assembly GCA_004027455.1. NCBI lineage: Eukaryota > Metazoa > Chordata > Mammalia > Rodentia > Hydrochaeridae > Hydrochoerus > Hydrochoerus hydrochaeris. Next base: position 376,392 of record PVLA01000907.1, on the reverse strand, counting down.
GTTGCAAAGATGAGGCAAAATTGGGAGTGTAAACTTCCTGGAATATAGTAAGAATGCTCAAGAAAAGGAACATACACTTTTTTGTCCTTAAAAGTCTGGAAACCCAACTGCTGGATCACACTGGCCCGTAGCTGATACTCATCAAGCATTAGCTGCCCTAAGGATCTGGTGCCCAGGGCCATCCTGAATTTTTAGGGACTTGCAAGAGATTAGAACCTTGGCCCCATGGACTGCTTCTCCAACCCCTGTGTCCTGTGAATAAGACTTCCTACACTAGGGGTAGAAAATCCTCCTAGGAATTTATCTGTGAATAAGAGAGCACCAGCTCCTATTGGTATTTGTTATTGTGGAAACTGAAAATAACCTACATGTTTACTAAATAAAATGGGCTTGTTAAGTAAAATGTTATGCATCCATACAAAGGAATCTATGTGTTTTTTAAAAATGATGATGTACATGTGTGGAAATAAAAATATGTTCATTATATATGAAAGTCCATTATTAAAAACTAATAGTATAAAGCCATTTTGGTGCATATGTGTGTTACATGCATGCAAATATCTTATGATATATACACATATCCCAGAAGCATGTATAAGTTGATATCATATACAGAAACATATTTGTGTATCTGTGTGAATGTATAAAATTTGAAAAAAGTCTGAAATTAAGTAAACCAAAATGTAGTGATTCAAGTGCTTATCACTGATTAGTGGAATTTCAGATGCCTTTTATTTTCTTCCTGGTAGATTTATGCATTGTCTGAAAAAAATTTCCAATGTGTATATACTAGGCTTTTTCCTTTTTAAATTTTTAGACAAACAGTATTGAAAATGTAATAAAACCAGCAATCAGTTTAAGATATATATTATGATGTATATTACGTTTGCTAAGAGAACAATTACTTTGAATTATTTCCATAAAGGCACATCTGTTATTATTCAAACAATACAAAAATGTATAAAATAAAGTCTCTAATCCACCTCAATTTTCACTGAATTATGAGAACTTTTTCAAAAATTTAAAACATAATGTGAAGAAATGAAAAATAAATACCATATTTTGGATGGAAACTTTGATAGAAAAAGTCTATTCTTCCAACATTAATGTATACACATAATATAATTTCAATTGTAGTACTATTTTTAATTGAATAAAATGATCATATAATTTATGTGAAAGAATAAATGTCTAAGAATGACTGATTTTGATTTGCCTCACAGATATTAAAATATACTGTAGAGCCATTAAAATCCAATAGTATGGTATTGGTATAGAATTACTGGATTTACAGAAAGCTCTGGAATAAAATAAAAAGCCCAGAAATACATGCTAGATGAGAATTCAATGCACAATAAATATTTTACCTAAGCAAGGAAAAACGATTAATTAATACTGGCAATAAGCAGCTACGTATTTGTAAGGAAATGAAACTGGACCATTTCATACCATAAAAATTAAATTCTAATGAATTAATAAGTCTCAAATGTAAAAATAAAACACCAACTCTTTGGAAAACTTTTAGGTAATTATATGAGGTATGTGTAATCCAGGGATTAAGAGAATATTCTTTTTACCTAAGGGAGGAGACCTCGACTCTAAAGAAATAACCATTTTTGACTGCCTAAAATTTAACCTCATTAAGTTGACTTTTTATTTCTGGTATTATATTTTCTTTGGTACTAGAATTCTTATTTGCTTATTGTTATAATTTATTTCCCTGCTGAAATTTGTTGTTTCATCAGTCATTACTGTAACATACTCTCCTCCACGTCCTTGAGCATAGTTATAGAAGTTTTAAAATATTTGCCTTTTAATTCTAACCTATGAGTCACCTTGAGGTGGGTTTCTGGTGATAGCCTTTTCTGTTAAGCATGCATCATATTTCCCCATGTCTTTGTATGTCTAATAATTGTGGAGTGTATCCTAGACAATGTCAAAGTTGTAGAGACTCTGGATTCTGCTATGTTCCTCTGAAAGGGTATTGATTTTTTTTTATTTTAGTGGGGAGTTACTGGGGCCAGACTTAACCTGTGGTGGGCAAGCAGCTGAGTTCTCCATACAGCTATTTTAGCCGTGGTTAGGAATCTAGGAATTTCTCAGGTGAATTCATGGATTACAAACAGCCGGAAGTTTAGATAACATTCATAATCAGAATTTAGAACACTCGCTCCATGGATTTCTCCTCCCTAGGATTTCTCCCTTTACTTTCCAAATTCTATGGAAGTCTCCAGTGCTGCCCTCTGGTTCCTCAATAAGGCACACTGCAGATTTCTTTGCAAGATTTAAATCAACGCACGTGGCACTGCCTGGGGCCTCCTGGTAGGCACAAAAATATACAAATGAGAAACTCATTGAAGAGAAGAAGGGAGGAAGAGAGGGTAGGGGAATGGGAAAAAAGAATCAAGTTATATCATGCACAGGTACAAAATTCCCTTTAATGAATGTGATAATTGTATACACCTAAATTGTACCAATAAACTTGGGGGGTGGGTATCAGGGCTTAAACACATGACCTCGCACTTGCCAAGCAGGCACTTACGCTGCTGAGGTAAACCCCTGGCCATGTACTAATAAACTTAATTCTCTTTTAAAAAAGACAGAGAGAAATTCAATGTTGCTCACTCCTTGCAAATGTCAGTCTCTCCAGTTTTCTGCCTGGTTGTAGTAGTCAACTTTCTTAGCTGGGTGTGGTGGTGCACACCTGTAATCCAGCACTCAGAAGGCTGAGGCAGGAGGATCGTTGTGAGTTCAAGACCAGCATGAATTACAAAGTGAGCTCAAGGCCAGCCTGAACTGCAGAGTGAGTGAGACCTTGTCTCAAAAAGAAGAAAAACATTTTTCCCTTTTTCTGAGGCACAATATCTGACACGCACAACTTAAAAGAGAGGTTTAATTTGACTCATTCAGGGAACTCAGTCAATGGTTGGCTGGCTCCAAGGCACAGCGTCATGATGGAACGGCATGGCAGAGACAAAGCTGCTGCGACTGTGACAACCAGAAGGCAGAGAGAGAAGGGAGGAGCTAGAGAAGGAAAATGCCCTTCAAAGCCAGGCTCCTAGGACGCGCCTCTTCCACTCAGGCCCCCTCCCCCGCTCCTAACAACACATTCAGCTGAGAATTCACTGAAGGATGGGTCCCTGTTGAACATAGGACCTGTGATCTAATTGCCATCAAAAGTCCCAACTCTGGACATGTGAGACTTTGGGGCCACATTCTGGATCCAAACCACTACACTAGTTTGGATCATTTTCAGTGCCTTCACAAAGCTTTTTAAATAGTCAGTCCAGAATTTCTTATCCATGAGAAAGATTGTCCTGTACCAAGTGGAACTCACTATGTAAAATTTAAACTATTTTAGCTGGATACCAATTCCCATAAACAAAATTAAAAGACAAACATTAAATTGAGGGAAAATATATTTGCAATGCTTGTGACACAGAAAGAGTTAATTTTTAGCACTTACAAGCTGTTAAGAAAAGATGAAGCATCCATTAAAAAAATGTTCCCAGGACAGGAACAGGCTGAGAAGAGTAAGCCCAAATGGCCAATAAACATATGGCTCAGGCCCCTACTTCTCAGAAATGCAAATTGAAGGAACAATGAGGTATCACTTTTTGCCCATCGGATTGACAAAAATTCAAGAGAATGTTCACACCTACTCCTGACGGGAGTGAAATGAAAAGTATAATTTTATAGATAGCTGGTGAAAAGGAGAATTAATAGTGCCTTTTTGGAAAGCAATATGGAAAAAAAAAACGATTTTAAACATCCAAATAGGTATCATCTTTCCACCAACAATCCCAACCATAAGGATTTGTCTCACAGAAATAAACAAAATCACTCAGATGCAGAAATATATAAAAGTGTTTAGTACAGCAATATTTGGAGTAGCCAAAGAGCTACAGAAATATCCACCCATAAGTGAGTGATTAAATGGTGACATGTTCATGCCACAGAAAAAGAGGTGGCTATTAAAAAGAGTAGATTCACTTGAATGGGCTTCTACGGGTGCATTGTTAGTTGAGAAAATTGAGAAATATACATAATATGATCCATTTTGTTAACAGCGATCAGCAAGCCCTGTGCGTGCCTGACGCAGAGCCATGTGGAAGGCTTAGGAGGCTGTGCACCAGCTATTTGAATTGACTTTGAGAATATTGGGGGAGATTGGAGAGTTGGAAAAGGGAATCAGACAAGAGAGCTTATTCCCAGTGTCCATGGAGAAACAACAACAGTGTATGGTACAGTGCGTGGACACGCAGACGTGTCTGCAAAAGCGGAGGAACAGACCGTGTCTGGGGTGTGATCGTCACATGGTGATTAATGACGTTTCAAGGACTATCAGTTTGCTCTTTCTACATTTTTTTCCCCCAGTACCGGGCTTTGAACTCACAACCTCACACTTGCCAGGCAGGTGCGTGTGCCGCTGAGCTATATCCCCAGCTACCTTTTTATTTCTTAAAAGCCTTTTAAGAATGAATAGATCATATGAATAGAGAAATCAAAGTTCTTTTTATCATGATGAAATATTGAAAACTATTGAAGTATTTAAAGTAAAAAGTGAGAACTCAAAGATCAACCTCATTGCTATTCCCCAGAGCTAAGCGCCTTTGACATTTTGATGGATGTGTTCCCAGGTTACTTAGATTATACATACAAACACACGGACACATACATCAACACTAAATATACACACATACACACACTATGTTTTATCTTCTTTTAATGAACAAAATCAAAAGAAATAATAATAAAGGAGATGGGAAGAAATTAGAAGCACCTGTGGTCCTGATGGCGCTGACAAGTCTCATGATGGCTTGATGAGTTTGGAGGTCTCAATGTACCTCCAAACTCATCAAGCTGTGTGCCTGGGAGACATACGACTTTTTAGATGTTGATCATACTTGAATAAAGTGTTTTTTAAGAAACTGTCTCTTGCCTGTCTGCTCCAAGTGTCCATGAAAGATGAGCCACCTCAGCAGATACGATCACAAAGTTCTACCTGGACAGCACTGCACCAGCCACAGTTCGGCCAGCCCAGGGCCCTGTCTTCCCAGCCAGGGATGTTGTCATGAACTAAACTGTGCAGCCACCCCCAAATTCACATGTTGAAGCCTTAACCCAAATGTGATGGTTTCCAAAGCAACTCTTGGTTCAGTCCACATCCAAATTCATCCTGCAGCCACTGTTGGCGACGCTGTGAGTTTGATCCCTTGGTTTAGGTGGGATCTCCCAGACCAGATTCAAAACCTTCCATTCGCAATTGGAAAGTGATCTGCTAAGGCATGTTTTGAAATCAGGGGGACATTCTGTGTCCCCAGGATTTCATCTTCCAATCAATTAAGGTATCTTATTTCAATCAAGTATTACATTGGTGGTTACAAAATTATGATTTTTATTATTTCATCATTTCTTCCACAGTTATTCTCCAATCTTCAGGAGAGAACTTTTCTTCTTGTCCTCTTGAAGAATTGGTATAGATTCACAGATTACTTTTTTATTTTTGTAGTTCTAGGCATCAAACTGATTATGGATTACTTTCTAAATCTATGTGCTAAAATCCGTTACTTTCAATCTTTTTTATGCTCGAATTGTTCAAAACTTGACCAGATCCCTCCAGCTATCTCATGTCCTTTTCACATGTCCCCAACAGTCTTGTAAGACATCCCTGCAATATGTTCAGGAGCCTGGACAATGGGGAGAAGAAAATTCGTCATGGGCTCAGCCACAGAGCTGTGCCCAAGGCCAGCACATTGGAGGATGAGGCAGGAAGGACACAGTGAGCTTGAGGGTTGAGAGAAAACCAAGATGGCTGGAGAGGAGAACAAGGAGGTGAGGAATAAGATGGCGGGTGAAGAACAGATGGTGCCCAATCAAGTCACTCAAGACAAGGACTTAGGACTTTAACTTAAGGGCACTGGGGAACCATGGATGGCTCCTGAGCAAAGGAGTAATGACACCATACCCTCTGCCATCCCCTGTAGTCCATGGCTACTATGCCATTACCAAAGTGCAGAGGTGAAATGGGACAGGAGACCGGAGAAGACCCTGGACTGTGTGTCCAGGACTGTGTAGCAACCCTCCCATATTTTTGGCCCAAAGAATAAAGCCTGCATCTGGTGTTCCACAAGAAACTGAGTTTCTTCCATTCATTCATTCACGCAGGTGTACATTCATTGATGAATATCCACCATCACACAAACATCATATGTGCATTGTGGAGATGAGTGATAAACCAGATCCTGCCAGCCGGGATACAGAGCTCAGGGGAAGGAAGGAAAGGAGAGGGGCAGGAGCAGGACCAGTGCGTATGGAGCACCTACTGAATGCCAGGCATCGAGTCAGGCAGCTAACACACACAGTGTCATTGTAGCCTCACAGTCCCTGGTAAGGCGGAGCCTCCCATGCCACTTTACAAACAGAGAAAGAGATTTCGGGTGAAGTTGCCTACCCAAATTCTCCCAAAGAGCACCAGCCCTAGCAAAGAGGCTTCAGCGGGTGACAGAGAGCAGCCTGAGCCACTTAGAGAGCGATTTCCATCCCTGTCTTCAGGCACTTTGAGACTCTGAAGTTTCCAGAAAAGATGAGCCTCAAGGGGACTGGCCCAAGGGCTCACACCCCCACCCCCACGCAGGCTGTGGTCAATGCCCGACAGCCCCCTCACTCTCAGGGAACTCATTAGACTAATCCTTTCCCATGTGAACTTCTCGTTGCCCTTGGATGAGAAATCCCAACCTCATCGAGGTCTGGGCCCCAGACGAATGGACTGCAGTTCTCCCGCTTGTGAGTGATACCACCGCGTCTGCAGAGGGAGGTCGATAAAGGCCTTCATCAGGCCCACGGCCTCTCCTGCTGCCATCAGCCAGGTGGCTCTACTGCTCCCCTGGGGCTGGCCCTGGGCTGCCAAGCAGGATAGGGAGGGGAGGGCTGTGCCCAGCAGAGGGCAGGACAGGGCCCTTGATGGAGGAGGAGCCCATCCCCCACCAGAGGGAGTCAGGACCGGGGACTCCAAAGGACTGGAAGTCTGACCACACTTCACCTTGACTTTGGTGCTCCCACGAGCCTACAGAGGAGTAAGCATGCAGCCTGAGGCCATGAGTGAAAGCACCTAGGACCTCAAAGGCTGAGGGAAGAGCAGAGGATGCCGGAGCCCAGCCGGAAGTAGAACAGAAATACCAGCAGTGGTTGCAGTAGGAGAATACATAAAAAATAGCAGCCCTACCTACTGAGTGCCTGCATATGCCACACCTGGTACACATTATTGTATTCTATTTTCACTGAGCTATGGAGTAAGGCCACATCCTTCCTTTTCATTTAATTATTTGGGGGAGGGTACTGGGGAATTGAACCCAGAGCCTTCACACCGAGTTAGCTACATGCCCAGCCTTTTATATACATATACTGTTTTTCAGCCAGAGCCTTGCTAAGTCAATAAGCCGCCCACGCTGGGCTCGAACTCGTGATCTCATTTACACCTGGAGTCTACAGCAGTCAAATACTGCTCTAAGCCAAAGACTCAGGATTCAGGCCTACGTTTCCTTACCTGTCAGCCATTCAGCCGTTCAACTGGAACTTGCCAGGCCGTGGCTTTGTGCCAGGCTCCCTGTGCTGGGACCTTGCAAGCCAGGTCTGGACCCTGCCCCCCTGGAGCCCAGTGTGCCTGGGGAGAATGTAGGTGCTCAAGGAGGGTTTCCTGGAGACATGTCCCCATGAGGTAGCCTCAGGGAGTGGGGCTGAAGATCAAGGCACTGAAGGTTACAACCAGGGGCAGAGAGAGGGCACCCTGCAGAGCAGAGAGCAGTGTGGCCACAGCAGACAGTGGCCTGGTCTCCTCTGGGACAGAAAGGACCAGAGGAGGCAGGGATGTTGCAGAGAGGCAGGAGGTGGGCTGGCTTCTTCACGGAGAGTGGACTACTCTCTGTTCCTGAGAAGGCGGCCCCTCCTGAGCGTGTCCCTCTGCAGCAGGGGAGGATGAGTCTCTCTAGGCAGGGTGGGTTCAGTACAGAGTTGGGGCCCAGCGGGACAGAGGAGGCCCAGAGAGGCCATTGGCAGCCGCAGCGCGGAGAGGGAGGAGTAATACCAGGGGCCACCAGATGGGGGCGCGTGGGCAACCTCCTGCCCTCGCGCTCAGCTCAGGATGCAGTTGCTCCTTCCTCGGTGTTCTGACAAGTGGGTCGCCTGGGGACCTCGTGTGTACCTTCTAGTGTCGTAAAGTGGGGCCCACCACAGCCCCTCCTTCCCTCTGATCACAACTCCTGTTTCTGAACTCACTCTGCGCGTGATCCTCCATTCACCCTTGACCCTCACTCTGCGCTTTGCGTTAGATCCAGCCTCACCCCAGTCCTGACCTTTCTTCCCTCTCTGAGCCCCGCTCGCGCCCCCACTCTCCACCCCCTTACTGTCCTCAACCCCAATTCGGCTCAGCTCTTCCTGACTCCTGACCCACCCATACCACCCCACCCCCCTACCCAGATCCACCCTGCACACCCAGCCTGGGGAATGGGGCTCAGGATCCCTGGAGAAGACAAACCAGGGCATCCCTCACTCACGTTTCTTAAAAAATTCACTGTATTTATTTTATCTTCATTTTTTGTTTGTTTGCTGTTTCGGTGCTGAGGAGGGGACCTAGGCAAGTGCCCATACATGGTAACCAAGCACTCACCAGTGAGCCACACCTCCAGTCTGCTTGGGAGTTTTGTTTAAAAGGTCCTATTTTTCTGGGAGGCCCAAATAACAGGTGGGAATTCCAAAATATCTTTCATAAGACAGGTGGGAATTTCCGAATGACCTCATTAAAAATGCCACGTACAAAATTACCAGAGTTGCAGCCATCAGAGGAGTGGTCCTCCTCAGGAAGAGCCCAGGGCCTTTGGGGGAGTGGGGTGTTCTCTCTCCAGCTGCGTGTGAGGCACACAGGTGTGGGTAAGATTAATTTACAATTTGTGTGCTTTTCTGTGTCTACACCATACTTCAATAAAAATTTTTCTGACAGGTTTCGTCAGCCAGGCTGGTGGGACCCCCAGGACTGCAGGGCTGGCAGCCGTGGGACATATGGAACATGACCACCAGGGAGACTGGTCAGGTGACTGCCTTGAAAGGACCCTGGGAAAGGCACAGTCTGGCCCTCGGTTGTCACCACAAGCTTTCAATCTAACAGGATGCTGACAATGAGGTGCCCCCTCCTCTAACCACACACCCCACTGTCCACCGGGAACCCGCCTCTGTGCCAGCTGCCGTTCCTACCCTAACAGCTGTATTTTTCAGGTACAATATGACAGGCTCAATCTATTCCTGTTATATATTTCCCAGTAAATGGACAAGGTGAAAACAGTGTCAGTTCAAATCACTATCATGACACTTAATTCTGATTTACTGTACCTTTTGCTGCAATCTTGAAAGTGCCTGCATCCGTGCTGAGCTGGATTGCCCAGCCAGGCCCCACGGGGTCTGAGTTAAGATCAGTTTCAATAAAAGAATTTAGGGTAAGGTGGCCCCAGGTGGGCAGGGGGCAAGCCGGGGCCCAGAGGACGAGCCAGCAGAGATGCTGAGGCCGCTGTTCTCCCAGCCTCCCTCCCTCCAACTCTTTGTCCCCAGCCCTGTGGTTTGCAGCAGCTGGGAAATTTATGGAGGCTCCATAAACGGGTTTTACAGACAGCTGTTAGAGCGTGCAGAGCAAGGCTTGGCTGTCCGGGGACCTCGTCGCAGGCTTATAGCCAAGACACTTAAATATTATGGCTGCACATATATAAAAAGTGCGCCATGCGCGTCCTCTGCTGCCTCCCTCCTCTTGACCCAGGGGCATGGGGTACGGCCAGAGAATAGCAGCCGCTCCCAGCTGCTGGCTCAGTACAAATGCCCACAAGCCTTTGCTCCAGCTCCGGCAAGCAGGCCTGCACGGCTGGCGGTGTGGGTGCATGGAGACATGCAAACAGCAGTGCCAGGCTGCTGGTCTCATCCTACCCGCCCCTCTGGGCCAGGCTCAGGACGCCAAGGACCCCCATCCTGCTGTTCCCACTGCCATGCAGACTCTCCCTTCCCCTCCCTCTGCCCCTCATTAATTCCTACCTCTCCTTCAGGAACTCACCTTAAATACTGGCTTCTCTGAAGCATTGTCCCCAGGCTCCAGAGCTGGGTCTCCAGTTATAAATGCTCATAGCCCCCCTGGACTTCTTCATAACATTTATAACAATTGCAATTAAATAATTATTGGTGTCATTATCTGCTTAATGTCTGTCTTCCCCTCTGGACAATAAACTGCGTGAAAGCAGGGAGTCTATTGGTATATGCAGAGCTAGGTGCTCGATAAAGATGCCATGAACGAGTGAGTCATGAAGGAGCAGGCAGAGATGAACCCCTGCCATCCCTGAGACAGAGCACCAGCCAATAGGTGCTCATCTCCTGAGAGCAAGAGAAAGGCGTATGGAAGTCACTGGACATAGGAATCAGGGAAGGCTTCAAGGAAGAGATGCAAGTGGACCTGATGGAGTCAGGAGGAGTAAGTGCTTTCATTCAGCCATGAGGCTTGCAATGCGAAACTATGGGCTAGTCCTTTAGTCTCTGAGCCTTGACTTACCCGTCTATAAAATGGGGTAATAATGATGTCTACATGATGTAGTTGTTGTGAAGGTTAAGTGTACTTAGCACATGTAATGAGTCTAAGCTTTGTTACTACCACATATAGCTAGAGCTTGGTGATTCCATAAAACCACTCCCCAGAGCATCTTGCTGCCTCAGAAACCATGTTTTATGCCTCAGCCTGAGCTATTAGAATATCTGACCCTCTATGAGACAATCATTGGCTAGCCCATGTCCTGTGACCTATGCCAAGCCAATCAGAACTCCCCCCCCCCGAATTGATTGAAGACACGTGAGAAGAACTGACAGGAGGAACAGCTGCTGACAGTTCCATGATGGAAACATCATTGCATGAAAGAATAAAAATCAAAACTAAGCACAGTGGATCAGAGGGACCCAGCCCCCAGCCCATCTGTAGCCTATGACAAGTCTTACATTTTTCTGCTTGAATAGGCAATGAAACTTGACTTTCACTTGTGATTTGGAACAGAATACTTAACTTCTCTGAGCTTCAGTTTCCTTATCTGTTTAAAAAAAAAAAGCCATAAAAGCATTTCTTCAGAAAGATGTACAGACTCAGTGAGGTGGTGTGTTAGGCTGTACTCCTGTCCCCTGATACCCTTCTCACTAAGAACAACCAGCTTGCCTAAGATGTTATGACTGCCTAAGACTCAGTACTGTCCTTGGGCTTTCTGTCTTTCAAGGATAGAGAACAATGCTGAGAAATCTGCTTGGCTTCCAAACTGGGTAGATCGTCCAGTGTGGAAAAAGGATAAGTGTGGCCACACGAATTGCCAAAAATCAACCATTTTCACCTTAAAAGTGGATTTTTGTGTGATTCAGCTTTAGAAAATAAAGGATCACCCAACAGACATGGAAAATTCCTTCCTCCTAGGTGAAGAAACAGGCCCTAATCGAGGAGAGTCCCCAAGCCCAGCAAGGGGATCCCTGAATTGTGTGCCAGCACAATTCCCGAATTCCTGCGAAGCTGTGACTGCCGTGTATCCCCATTCTTGTCCCTTCAGAACAGGAATGTTTAGCTGTGATCACCTGTCCTGTTTCACTGTAGATTGGGCTGTGAGTCTTTTTTGCTTCATAGATCTCTGAACCAAGGATGAGCTAGTTATCTCTTCTGTTTAATAAAGCAATTGCAGCCATCATGCAAGATCTTGGGTTTGAACTTAAACTCGGTCACTTGTGCCTCAGCCCCTTGATGTCAGTCTTAACTATGTGACTTACTTTGGTCAATGAAATTATGCATGGAAGTGATGTGCTGTGCTAGACAGAACCTGATAGAGCTGCTTTGTGCTTTGCTACCTTTTCTTCTCTTATGAAACAACAATCATAACCAGCAATGCTCCATACAGAAAATTCTTGGGCTCTGTGGATCTTGGAAGGAATATCAATCAATCAATCAATCAATCAGTCAATAAAAACATTGCCAGGCCACAGCCAACTTGCCATGGACCAGTTGCTTGCTTGAGGGAAAAAATAGACCTTGGCAGTGGTAAGGTAGGGATTTTGGAGTTCTGTGTTCCTGGGCCGCCCCTGATGGTGATGTGGTGTGCAAATGGCTTAGCAGAGCCTGGCTCAGAGTAAGTGTCATCATCATTTCTATTAAAAGGCATGGAAGCAGAAAGTATGTGTTTGGGTTTGGTGGAGAATTTGATCTAACCGGAATCTTGGCTCCATGGAGGGAATGGTTTACAATACAAGTGTAAAGGGAGACTGGATTAGGAAAGGCATGCAATGCAAGTTATATGTCTGGTTTAACCAACACAGTGGATAAAAAAAAAAATCTCCCCGTCAGAATAAAGTCTTTCTTCTCTCCCCGCAGCACTTGTCCTCCAGGCCTCCTCCAGTCACCCCAAGCTAAATCTGTGACCCTTAGCAGGAACCACCTGTCTCACCGTGACGCCCAGATAAATCTCCTCTGTCCACTGGAGGAAGGGCCTGAGTTCCTGGCTGCTGTTTCTACGCCTTGCAGTGTCGCAGCTGCAAAAAGACTGGCCCGGAGCAAGCAGCACAAAGGGAGCGCTGGATTGATGGTGTTACACTAAAATGTGAAGTTTCTAAGCGACAACAGACACCATAAACAAGCTGAAAACAAGCCATACCCTGGGAGGAAATATTTGCAATTTATATCACAGATAAGGGATTAGCATCCAGAATATATAAAGAACTCTAACAAATCAATAAGAAAAAGATAAATGACCCAATAGAACACTCAGTAAATGATAAAAAAGAAGTCGATTTATAGAAAAAGAAATTCAAATGACCAATAAGCTTGAAGAATGTTCATTTTCTCTAATGATCAAGGAAATAAAACATTATGCTACTATGAACCATATTTTACTCATTCGATTGGCTAAAAAATTTCAAGCTTGACATGTAGTGTTGATGAGGGAACATAGAAATAGGAAATTTTAAGTACCTCTGGTGACAATGCAAACTGACGCAACCACTTGGAAGCACAGAAAATCCACTTGCTAACATCTCCCATGGAAAAATATTTGCACACATGCACCAGGGGCCTGTGTAAGTGTGTTTACTGTAGTGATGTTCAATGAGAAGACCAAAATGTCCATCTTCGAGGAATTCATGAAATGTCCATCTACAGGGAATTCATGACTGCGAAGTTCTATACAACTGCTTAAACATAGTAAATCTGTGATATCACGCATGAAGAGGTACTGCATTATTGGGCAAATAAATCAAGTGGCAAATCACAACATATTATATACAGGGACAAAAGAGAAGGAGAAATAGAAACACAATATTTTTATGGGTAAAAATTTATAAAACCCAGGTGTAGCAGCACACATCTGCAATTCTAGCACTCAGGAGGCTGAGGCAGGGAGACTGCCATGAGTTCAAGGCAACCTGGGTTACATAGTTCAAGACCAACCTCGAATACAGAGTGATACCTTGTCTCAAAACAAAAAACAAAAAAAAATCATAAAAAGAATAGTTGCAAGAAATGATAGACAAGTCTCCAAGCAAGGGAGTTATTTGAGGATATACAGAGAATAATATTGAAATTTGGAACACATCTGCAGACACAGGTGGCCTCTGCTGTGTCCAAAGATCAAAGGAGAGGGTTGAAGTTTTCCTGGGAAAGAAAGAAACGTTACATAAACTATTTCGCAAGTAAGTTCATCAGGGTTGGCAATGTCTTTTGGGGCTGGTAAACTCTGACCAGTGACTGGTGGCAGCTGCTAGGTAAAGCTTGTTATCTTAAAGTCATTCTAGGCCATTTTGTTGGCTTGGGTTTTTGAGACGGTGTTAGACAAGTGTTTTTGCAGAGATCGTGCTCCCGGAGCTACTGGCCGTTCTTTGGGTGACTCATGTAGTGAGCTGGGGTTTGGAAAACTTCCTTATAATTGCACCTGTTCTTAAGCAAATTACGGGTGACAGTGCTCACTTGTGTCTTTCTCCAGCTGTACACTGTCAGGTTTGACACAGGTGACTCCATTTTGACTCTGACAACTCTTCCTATCACAACATTCGAGGCTGTGGAAAAAGACCTCGTACAGTGGTGGTGGTGGTGGGTCAGGAGGGTGGGAGGGACTAAGAGGGGACTTGCATTTTATTGTTAATATTTCCATATTTTTACAAATAAAGAAAGATGGTCTTTATGGACAGCCTGTATGATTAAAAGATAATTATGTGCAGCTGGGCATAGTCATGCATTCCTATAACCCCATCACTGTAGGAGGCTGAGACAGGAGGAACACAAGTAGAGCCCAGCCTGGGCCACTAAGCAAGACCCTGTTTTGAGGGGAGAGTGGCAGTGGCTGGGGTTGTAGCCCAGTGTGAAGGCCCTAGGTTCAATCCACAGTTACTAGGGAGGGGAAGGCATAATTATGTACAGAGAAAAAAACCCAACAACAACTACAGAAAAATCAGGCTGTCAGGCCAGTGAAAGCCCTTCAACTGACACAGACACATACGCCCTACACTGATGGAAAGATGTTTTTCAGAGTGTAATGCAGGCAGAAATTATGGGTTAGTCAGGACAAGCTAAGTACTACAGCTAACACCAACATCTCTTGTCTTGATGGCAGAAACATGTCATTACACATGCCCATGTGCAAGAAGGAGCAGTGGGCTGTGTGGAACCCAGGCCCCTTCCGCACTGTGGTTCTTAAGGTGACTTCTTACAGGCCTGGAAATTACTCTGCCTCACATGCTATTGGCCAGAACTTGTCCTTTAGCTCCACCTCACTGCAAGGAGAGTTGGGAAATGTAGTCTAGCTGGGTGCTTAGGCAGAGGAAAAGATCTTGGTGATCACACAGTGGTCTCTCCAACACTCAGCCATAGTGGACTCAGCTCCTGGTCACACAATTGTTTTAGATACACCTCAGCCCAGCTTCTCAGAGTGCTCCTCACTTCCCTGCACCAACCCATTTTCCTGAATACACCTCTTAGGATTTAGGCCTAGAATGTCACCAGAGGCTTAAGTATTTAGAGGTGTGGCTTTTGGGAGGTTATTGTCACATGGGGCACTGTATTGATTGGTCAGTCACTGATGAGGTCGTAGCTGAATGTGCTGTTCAGGGACGAGACAGGTTGGAAGATGAGAGTTGCTGGGGTGCAATCTGGAAGAGTGCATTCTCACCTAGGCTGCTCCATTCAGACTCTGCTTCCAGACTGCTACGGACTGAGCGGCTGGCCTCCACCAGGCTCTCGCACCCCACCATGTCTGTCTTACAGCTGGCCTTCCATGGGCTGAACCCACTGATGCCATGAACCTCCTTTAAGTTGCAGGTATTTAATGTTTTCTCCCAGTGAGTGGAAAATGCGTCTATTCAGTGGGGTGTGCCAACTCGGACTGTTCTCTGAGCCTCGGCCAACTCTCTGCCTGTAGAACAGGGGGCTCTTTCACCTTTGGCTCCAGCTCCAAATGCCTCCCTCCGCTGATTTTAATCTTCAGGGCATTATTTTGGGGGGTGGTGCTTGCTTATCTTGTTACATAACACTAAGGAATGCAGATTTCTCCAGAAGCATTGGAAAGTTTGGGGAAGTTTCTAAACATGACAAATCCACACTTCAGAAATGAGTGACAGGAGAGTGTGGAGCCACTCCTGCCATGGTTCCAGTGATGGATGATAAGGTCATGCTAAGGGTGTGGGAGGATGCCCTAGAGAAGACGTGAATGGCCATACGGAAGTAGACTCTCTAGGGTGAGTGGGGCACAAGGCTGGCTCCCTAGTTTTGGGGGGACAGCAGCTCCTAACACAGAGATCAGGAACAGGTTGGGGCAGGAAGCAGGCAAGTAACTCCAGGTCCTAGATGTTCAGGGGCATTCAGAGGAAAGCAGCCTGCAGGCAGCTGGGCAAAGGCACTTGGAACTCAGAAGCCAGGCTGCGGCTACAGCTGAAATGTATTCCCAGATGGCACTTAAAGGGATTGGGTCGCTAAAGTAAGTCTCCAGCATAAGGCTCAGTGCCCTGCAAAATAGGCAAAAAGCATGTCTCATGCTTTCCCTACTGTGATGGTTTACATCTTTAATGTCTCCCAAAAACTCCTCTGTGAAAGGCTTGGGCCCTAGCCTATGCACTACTGGGAGAAGCTGTTCATGGGACACACCCCTGAAGGGACCCTGGCCCCTCCTCTCCCTTTCTCTCTGCTACCTGCCTGTACCATGAGGCTCTGCAAGGCCCAAAAGCAACAGATTCCAATCTGGGTTAAAATCTCGGGAACATGGAGCAAAAACAAACCTTTCCTCCTTTTAAGCTGATTTTCTCAGGTATTTTGCCACAACAACACAGCTCTAACCTACCCACATCCTGAAATCAGGTTGGCTTAAAAGATGGCTTTCCACACACCTTAATGTCTCTAACAAAAGGCAGAGAACCGGACCAGGTTGGAAAGCCCCTGGTCCAGTTCTCTTGCCAGGAAAGAGGCCCAGGGAGACCACAGGCTTTCTGAGAGGTGGTGACCAGGCCAGTGGAACTAGAAAGTTGCTGAGAGCCAAGGCAGGAATGTCACCAGCGGGAGCAGGGCCACATTCATGGGCAGGAGACCTGGGAAGTCCCATCCATGCTCAGGAAAGGCCTGAGCTTAGTTGAGCATTTTGCAGCTTCTCTGAAACTCTTAATACTTTTGCCTTCGAATCTGTATTCTGAAAGTCAGGTCCAGCAGACAAAGGAGTGTGTGTGTGAACAGAGGAAGTGACCTCGTGAGGCCAGAATTCTAATGGACCCACAATGCTCCAAGACCGGTGAGACTCCAGGTAGTTAGAAGGGAAGTGTGGTATTTCCATGACTCAGCGGGGAGCCACAGCCCCAAGAGGGCACACTTTACCCTCAAATCAGAAAGTGCTTGGAACATAGAAGGAAGGTACAGGTTCTTGTTAAACATGTCAATATCAATAATTGGAACTCCGAGTGTGAACTGTTACTGTCTCAGGATTTTCCACAGTGGAGAAAGTTCCTGGTGTGTGGTCCTCTTCTATCTGGGTGATCTCAGAAGACTGATGAGGAACAGGGTTCACTATAGGCCCTGGACTTCCACTCTGTGGGGACATGCTGACTCTGGGGCTCTGTGCGAGGCTAGGGAGGTGACAAGGGACATGGGTTCACTAGGGAGGTGCTGGGGACTCTCAGACTCTCAGTTTGCTTGTACTGCCACACAGAGTACCCCAGACCAGGGCCTCGCACAGCAGACATGGATTTCCTCACATCCTGGAGGCCAGAAGTCTAAGGTCAACTTCTGAGTGGGTCTGGTATCACCTGAGGTCCATCTCCTGGGCTTGTAGGGTCGTCTTCCCTTTGAAATGTCACATGGTCAACATTTTTTGTTTGTGTTTGTGTCCTGATCTGTCCTCCTTATAGGGATACCAGTCATACTGGATCAGAGCCCATGCTGATCATTTAACCTTAGTGACCTCTTCAAAGGCCCTACCTCCACCCACAGTCACATTCTGAGGTAGTGCAGGTTGGGACTTCAACACGTGGATCTGCAGGGACATAATCCAGCTCATAACAGGCTCTGTGGGTCCCACTGACCCCATGACTGCATAAGTGTGTTTCCAAGTCAAACTCTGTGCATGTCCAAATATCTGGTCTTCAGGGGCACTGTCCTTGGGAGTCTCTGTTGCTAGGGTTCCTCGACCTTCTCCTGCCCTTCTTGGTGAGACCCGGGCTCACCTGAGGGGCCAGGAGTGTGTCCTGTCCAGGAGCTGATCTGGAATCCTAGGCATCACAGGTCTGGAGAGTGGGGCCAGTAAGCGTGGGATCCGCTGTCTCTGGTCCCTGGGAAGCGGGGGCTGGTGTGCGCCTGTGTCCCTCTAGGTGACTGTCTGTGGGCTTGTGGCCGGAAGCCAGGATGTGCAGGGAGACAGAGGGAGCCTATTAATCTGAGATGAAAGGAGATGGTGCCTGCAGAAGCAGAGGCACAGCAGGTTCAACATATGTGGGCATAGGCAGCAAGGGACAGTGTGGAGGCTGGGCTGGCTCCAGGGCGAATTCTGTGGCATTCTAGCCCCCTGAACACTGGCACAAAAGCAGAGAGAGAAGCTAAACAATGGGGCAGAGTGGAATCCGCAGTGGAGGCGGCAGGGGAGGGAGCGGCAGCTGAGAGGGTGAGATTTCATGAAGCGGCCTCTTTGTCTCAGTGCCAGGGCCCACTGTTGTCCCCTCTTGCTCTGAGCTCTTTCCTGCTCTCCACCCATGTCCTGTGGCCGGAAAAAAATCTATGCACCCAGAGGTGGGCGTGACCCTCACTGCCAAGCCCACATAGGTCTGTGCTTCACAAGACTCTGCTCTGTGGCTCCCTATAAACCTGCATGGGGAAAGGGTCATTCTCCCCATTGATGAGTTGAAGAATCAAACCCTCAAAGAGACAGTCACTTGGCCAGGTTGTAGCAGCCAGGATTCACACAGAGGTCTGTCTGGTTGTCCCCAGGAGTCCATGGATATTGCTTTTTTTTTTTTTTTTTTGGTATTGGGGATCGAACTCATGCTTACCAGGCATTCGCTTAAGCCACTGAACTAAATCCCCAGCCCCAGATACTGCTTTTTTGAAAAATGAATGGATGGATGGATGAAATGATAAAATACTGTCTGTGTTTTGACATGGAATCTATGGCCAAATCTTAGTTAAAACTCTCAAGGGCAGTAAGTAGCCCTTACTTTCTCCACCATACCCATCCCCTCTGAAATAAATGGGGTTTATTATATTGATCTATTCTTTTCAGAAAACCATAGCAACTTTCTGGGGGAACCCAAATCCCACAAGAATTGAATCAGCCAGTCACTCAGAACAGAGGTTCCGTCCCTCACACACAAATCAAGCTCAGCTTTGGGCCAGCTCAGCTCAGATCTTGGGTGTGAGTCCTGACTCTACCATGCAGGGAGCTATTGAAGCTGAAGACTGATCACATGTGTGGGGCTAAAGCAACACCAGCCATAAAAACACAGAGAGCTCAAAACAAGCTGTTCCAGCACCAAGAAGGTAAGAGGCCCAGGTCAGCCAGGCAAACAAGTTGCTAGGCAGTGGGGTTGAAATTGACATTCTTCTTTGCAGGGTATAAATAAATGTGCTACAGAGGCTGAGCAGCTCCTTCTCTCCCATGAGGAGAGCAAGGGCCCCCCCTGACCCCTTTGCCTCTTCTTTATTTCCCATCCTCTTGTGGTCCTCCCCGCCCCCCGCAACATCTAGAGCTGCAGCCAGTGGCTATGCTACCACACACAAACCTATTCTTCTTCCTTTTCTCCTGGCCCTGCCTTGTTTTCTCTCTCCTCCATCCACTAGACAGGCTCAGGTGCGCGGCCCTTTAGGGTGTTGTTTTATCTGGGGACAGGTGTTCCCCGTGGTTTTACCCACTGGGTCTTTCTCTTAATGGCTTTGTGATTTTTCTTTGTGAACTCACACTGAGCAGGGCCTGTTTGTCTGGCCACCTATATGCCCTGGGTTGTCTGTAGGGCAGTTTGAAACTTATTTCCACTGGGATCTAAGGTTTCTTTCCGGCATTTTTAACATAGAAGATAGATAGATAGATAGATAGATAGATAGATAGATACATAGGCAGGCAAGCAGGCATGGGTACTATATTTTGCTCGCTTCATGGAATTACCCCTGAGAGTCTTTTATCACCAGTGGATAAGTGAGTTGGCTCTGTGACTCACCACAGAACTATAAGGAGGTCCCCACATAAACAGCTATTTAATAGCAAGTCACCACCTTTCATCCAAAGAATCACCCACAAAATTGTCAATGTGGGAATCACATTTAAAATAAGTTTGTCTGCTTTTACTGTGGTATCTTATTACTCACATCATATCCCTTCCCAATTAGAAATCTTAAAGGCCTCTTATTTTAATAATTGCTTACCTGTATGAGGATCTTCTTCCCTTGGGTACCTATCTTCATCTTTTTTTTTTTTCTGTTTCTATAACAAAATATACGAGACTGGGTAATTTATAAGAAAAGACATTTATTTTTGGCCCATGATTTACAGGTTGGGATGTCCAAGAACATATCACTGGCAAGGGTCTCCTGCTCTTTCAACTCATAGTGGACAGTGGATAGGCAAAAGGAGGACATGTAAAAAAGATGAGATACAAGGGACACCCTACCTTTACAAAGGCACATTCTCATTCTCACTGGAGCTAATCTGGTCTCCTAAGCAAGAGAGCTCACTTACTCCCAAAACAATGAGCCCAGTCCTGTAGAGCAGCATCAGTCTCTCTTAATGGCCTGACCATTGTTTAAGGCCCCAACTCAATGCCATCATGATGGAAATTAAATTGCAACAAGAGTTTTGGCAGGGATAGACTACACCCCAACAAGAGTACCCCTCGATGTGAATTTTGTGCATATCGTTTAGCTTCGATTCTTAGGCCAGAGCATTCCAGATTCTGGCATTCCACTCACATGCACAATGTCAGCCATTTTCCCAGTCTGCAGTAACATGCAGACAGAAATGGGCTTCTGCGTGCGTAATACCGCAACATCTTTATTTTTCTCATTTCCCTGTTTGCGTTTCCTGTCTCACCGACAAGCACTGGCCTGTGCATGGGTGCTTGGAAATTACAGAGCTGAGAGAACAACAGGAACCAGGGTCCAAAGCTGAACACAGAGGAACTTGGCTGAGAGCCAAGGGTGGCCACACAGGCACTGGGTACAAGGCCGGGTGAATGCAGGAAGAGCAGGGACACACGGTGGGGACTTGTGACAGCTTACGAGGGACCTGCATGGTGAGCTGCAGAGCAAGGGAACTGTCAGGACCTGCAGGTGCCAACCAGACTCCACCTGCTCCTGTAGCCTGACCTCACCCAGCCCCTGCAGCTCCTACCCTCCAGCCAGACTCAGCCTCCCGACATCTCCAGTGAGACCACTTACTGGTGTTTTTGTGCCTTTTTCACATGTTATTTCTGCCAGGACCTCCCCCTTTCATGAGTCTGAACCTTACTGGTCTCTGCCTGGCCAGTTTGTATTTCTCCCTCAAATGGCACTTGCCTGGTCCTCTTCTTCAGAGTTAAACATGAACTGTGCCTTCAGCAGAGGGAGCTTTTTCCACCCTGAGCCTCAAGGCTGACATATTTGGGTGTGAGGTATAAGAGAGAAGGAGAAGGCAAAGCCGATGCTAAGCAACTGGGAAATGGAATTTCCAGTACATGAGCTGGGCAAGACTGAGGGAACAGAGGGCTCAGAAGGGATGGCCAGGAGCTGCACTCTGGGTGTGTTTCATGCCCACTAGATGAATCATTGGGTAGAAGAGCAAAAGTTCACCAAAGAGGACCAGGCGAGGGACATACATGTGGGAACCATCAGCACATGGCTAGATTCAAAACCATTTTTATGGGATTATATGAAAAGTGGCTCCCAATGCCCCTTAGCAAAAGACAGTGGATCCTTCCAGCTGGCACTGGTCACCTCTCAAGCTTCTCACCCTTCCTCTGAGTGTGGTGGTCCTCGTTGGCCGGCCTGTTGGGTACCTTTCATTTCTCAAGGACCGCCTTATACATCCTTTCCCAGCACCTGCTTCCTGGAAAAATGAATATTTCTATTCTCACTTCTCCCACAGCACTCTGATTTTATGTATTGATACCCTTGGCAAATTACTTCTCACTATACTATAATACCTGTGTCATTGATAAATATTTCAGAAGATTACCCAACATATTTTCTCTTGGAAATTTCTTCTAGCATCTTGGCCTGAGCCTCTTTCCGCTTTAAAATTTAGGTTTAGTGCCTTAGGGAAGAAACAAGATAAAACTAAAGCAAAAACACAAAGCAGAGAAAATGGTTAGTTTTTTGCTTTGAGTTTTCAGATCTCACTACTAAAATCTAAAGCATCAAGAGAATGAGAAGACAAACCACAACTGGGAAAAAATATTTCCAAAAGAAATATCTGATTGAAGACTGTTATTCAAAACATTCAAAGAACTCTTAAAATTCAAAATAGGAAAACAAATAAACTGATTAACAAATGACCCTAAGGCTTTAACTGGCTCCTCACCAAAGAAGATAGAGACAAGGTAAATAATTACAATGAAAAGATGCTGTATATCATGTATCATCAGAGAAATGAAAATTAAAACAACAATGAAATACCACTGCACAGCTATTAGAATGATCATAATCCAGAACACTCACACCCCAAATGCTGGTGAGGATGTATACTTTCATTCACTTAAAGTGAAAATGCCAAAATGTTTAGCCACCTTGGAAGACTGCTTTGTTGTTTCATAAAAACTAAACATAATTGACCACGCAACCCAGCAATGATTCTCCTTGTTACTTACTCAAAGGAGTTGAAATCTTATGTACACATGCACATACACATACACACCCATATATGGGTTTTTATAGAAGCTTTATTCATAATGGACAAAATTTGGAAACAACCAGTTGTCCTTCAGAATGTAAATGGATAAACTATTGTACATCCACCCTGTAATGGAATATTATTCAATACTAAAAAAGAAAGGAGCTCTAAAGCTATGAAAAAATACAAAAGAAACTTAAGTGTATATAACTAAGTAGGAGAACTAAATGGGAACTACACACTGTATGTTTTTCAACCATATGACATTTTGGAAAGGCAAAGCCACAGAGGCAGCAAAACAGCAGTGGTTTCCAGGGCTGGAGGGAAGATGGGAGGGAGGGATGAATAGGTGAAGCCCAGAGAATTCTCAGGGCAGTGAAACTACTCAGGATGATGTTATAGCAGTGGACATGTGTCGTTACGTATTTGCCCAAACTTATAAAATGTACAACACCAAGAGTGAGTGAACCCTCATGCAAACTATGCGTTTTGGATGATAAAAATGTGTCAGTATAGGTTCATCAATTGTAATAAATTGTACAGCTCCAGTGGGTGTGCTGATATTGTCGGGAGAGGCTGTGTGTAGTGAGGGTGGGGAAGTTCTGTGTTTCCTGATCAACTTTGCCAGGAACCTAAAGCTGCTCTAAAAATAATCTCGAAAAAAATTTAATACCGGGCCTGGGATTTAGCTCAGTGGCTCCTGCCTGGCAAGTGCAAGGTCGTGTGTTTGATCCCAGGTACCGCAAAAAAAAAAAGTTAATACCAACCCACCCTCCAAAAATCCTTGACAGATAAATATTGTGAAAGACAATATGTTTTTGGTCTGCCAGAGCCAATTCCTTCAAAGAGAAAGAGTTATTTGAAGTCTTTAATTGGAACATTGGAGATATGAAGAACAAAATTATGGGGCATAGAATTTAAACCTCATAGGAGGCCTGGATAAAGTTAGAGCAGTTATCTCCCCCCTCCCATACACACAAACACTCCGAGAAGAGATGGAAGGAAGGAAGGAAGGAAGGAGGAAGAAGGAAGGAAGGAAAAGGGAGGGGAGGGGAGGGGAGGGGAGGGGAGGGGAGATTGCCGGAGGGAAGAAGTTTCTGGGATGGCAAAAGACATGGGAAAGGTTTAAAGGATAGAACCAGAATATTGAGACACTGGTTATAGAGTAAGATAGGATTAAAAAAAGAAACAGCCATATTCGCTGAGTTTAAACCATTTTGGAAGGGGTTAAGGGTAGCAGAGGAAACAAGCAAACAGATTGTCATCACACAGCTTGGACCAATACATTGGTGGCTTTGTCTGGGACCACTGGTTTTCCTGGCAACACTTCCTTCTATAGAGCAACTGGGCACTTTTAGGATACTACCCCTCTAGACAGTTTTGATTGGAGCAGGGTGGTCATCTGATCATAATTAGCCAATCAGAATATTTCCCCAGGGTTTTAAAAGTGAACCTTAGGTCAGCATTCAGAGCACAGAGTGATGGTCCAAGATAGAGGAGTTCCTTCTGGAGTCAAGGTCTCTGTGCCTTCCTGAGGCTGGACCCCTCCACTTCCCCTGTGACTTGGCACAGAGTCTGGCCCATGGGAGAAGATACACAGAAGTGACCCTGTTGTGTTTCTCACCTTAGTGGATCCAGAGTAAGCAGAGTATTATGGGGCCTGTCTGGTCCTCATAAGTCTGCATTTGGGACTGACAGGTAGTTGTCAGAGTAAGGGGTCACTGGGACTGATGTGACACAGAGCAAGGGCAGAGGACCCTGTTGTGGCATCCATATTAGACTGTGAACAGGGAGAAAAAGGAGAAAAAGTGCAGCTTGAGTGCATTTCTGATCCTAACAACCAGATGATTATTAAACGACAATCTGAACCGTCATCCAGACTGAGCAACATGGAGGCAAAAACCAACTGTGTTTATCTCTCTAAACCTAGAAGTCTGGCCAGGACTCCCAGTCTGGGGGTGAGGGACCAGCTGTGATCTGTAGAATCAGGGCTCTGACTGACATAGTGTTCTCTGGAAACCTGGGCCAGAGTTCTGTGCAGTGAAGTTCCGGGAAATCTGCTTTCACTCTCTAACCTTCAGTTTAGGTATAGCATGGGGATAATCCTCCCCGATTCATAAGAATGATATCAATATTGATTAAAATAATTTGCTCAGAAGGAAGAGCCCAGTCCAGTGCCTGTGCAAAAGAAATGCCTTGTGGGAAATGATCAGGATTCCCAATAACTGCCCTAGAGGACTAATATTTTTCATTCCAGAAATACTGTTGAGTACCTCCCATATTCCAGAGTGCTAAATACGAAAGATCAGGTTGCTAAGGCGCCAGTCTACTGGAAGCAGCTTTTCTTAACAGAGTTCTTGGGGCCCGCTTTCTAGATCATGGCTCCCCTCTCTTACGGGTGGTATTGAAAGTCTCACAATTTGGATCTCTCATGATGCAGTGCCTGTGTGTAATCAAAGCAGCTCTGTTTATGGTTTCTTAGTTTCAATGGCACAGTGCTGGGGAGTCTATGTTTATTTCCTACATTTCTCCAGTCACTCTTTTGAAAGAGAGTCAGCCACATACATACACCTGTCCCTCCAAAATGTGGCTACCACCTGCCTGCCCTTGGCTCCTGGAGCACCTGTGTACAATCTGAGGACAGAGATCAGTCCAAAAATTGTGCAGATCGAAGTGATGTTTAGCCAGTAAGACCAATAACTGATGAGAGTTTGCCCTTGCTCTCTTACGGCAGAATCAATCCATTCTAGTTTCCACAAATCAATATCAGAAAACAGCCCTAGGAGTAATGATGTATCTATTAATGGAGAGAACCCCTAAGGAGGACCACAGTGGGACAGAGTGAGGATCTAAGCTCTGGGAAGCTGCCAAGTTGGTCTCCACCTGTGTGGGTGAAACCTGTAATTGGGGAGCCCTGCTGTCCCCTCACCTACCTCTTTCAGAAAAAGTTCTGTTTGTGACATTGAACATCCCCAGGATCTTTTCATGTCTTAAATGCACTGACATTTCCCCCGATTATAAAGTTGTATATGTTTATTATTAACCCTTTAAAATCTCAATTGCCTTCTCTGATAATAGAGCACTGATTTTTTTTTTTTATTAAACTGGCAACAAGACCAGGAGGTAGTCATGATTAAGGAAGCCAATTTCCCAGGCTGTCTTGTTGTGAGGAGCAACCACATGACCATTTCTGGCCAATGAAATCTTAGAAGGTCTGCTGGGCAGATTCTGGGAAAGTTTTTGTTCCCCATTTCTTGCCTTAAAAAAGAGACCAGGGCACCTGACGCTGGAGGGTGGCTGTGCCCATGAGGAAACAGCATGAGGATAAAAGATAGTAAGTTGGGAATCTCAGCAATGGAAAGATAATGTGCTATTAATGGCTTCATTCTCACCTAATAAGACTAAAGATAGGTGGCAGCCAGCTAACAAAATATACACCTAGTGCTCAAGCTGCTGTTGGTTGGATTTTCTGTTGTTTGCACCATATTCTTAGCTGATACAAATGCATTAAAATGGGAAATGATACTTCCTTTGTAAACCAGGGGTCTCCAACCCCTAAGCCATAGATCAGTACCACCCCTGGCCTAGTAGGAACACACCACACAGTAGGAAGTGAGGGGTTGGTAAGGAAGCAAAGCTCTATCTGGAATTACAGTCACTCCCCATCACTTTCATTATCACGTGAACTTGCCTCTTGTCAGACCAGTGGTGGCTTATATTCTCACAGAAAGGAATCTTTCTGTGAGCAGTACATGTCTTGGTTCAGGGTTGCACACTCACTATGAAAATGTAATACTTGGTGAGCTGAGGTGGAGCTGAGGCAGTGATGCTAGGCTTGGGGACTGGCTGAAAATGCAGGTTAACATTAGCAGAGAGGTTTGACTGCACAAAGATCATAATAAATCAATTGCCTGTAGATTCGTATCAAAAGCCTACCTGTGAAAGGCAAGTGACAAACTGCATCTGGTGAAACACTGTATAGTGACAAGTGAATTGGTGTACTTCAATTTTATAACTGAATCTGATGGCAGGAATTACAAATCCAAAAATTATTTTAGTCCATGTGCAGCCTGCCTATTATTTTACTTTATTTACCACTTTATCTGCACCTTTTTCCTGCACTGCATATTTATTTCAGTCAGAGTTTTGGGAAGCTGACAAGAGAACCCTAGCCAAAATGATTAAAAAACAGAGAGCTTCTTTGAAAAATGGGGAGGAGGACTCAATGATGAGATGGCAGAAGAATCTAAGACTGCCAATAAAAAGACAGTTGATTTAAAGAAAACACCAAGAGTCTCACTTAAATTATGGCTCATCGCAACAGGTGGTTCACATTCTCCAATCCTGCTTTGTATAATAGCTATCCAATTTAACTCAGTGGCATAAGCGCCTGCCTCACAAGTGCTAGGTCATGAGTTTGATCCCCAGCACCAAAATAATAATAATAATAATAATAATAATAATAATAGCTATCCAACAAAGTCCTGAACCCTTCAAAATTTCTTCACCATATGGAGCCCAAGCACCCTGCATTAAGAGATGAGTGTTTGGAGTTTTTCAAAAGGAAAAAACACATGAACATGAAAAACAGAACCAGTTATTGAAAGCCATCACTTTATCAAATATATCTGCCCTGACCGCATGATTCTTAGTGTCTGACACATTGCTTAAGCTAAGAAACCCTTTACTATTGGTTCAGAATTGATCCAGTCTGCTGCTGAGGACACTTGTAATGAACTATTAGGACAGGCTGCAGTTCAAAAGGTGGTGCATATTCCTTTTTGGCTAGCATTAAAACTAGAGGAATTGAACTACATAGCAGAGAATATTGAGGCGCAATTACAAAGGATTAACAAATCACGGTGGTACAGGTTTCTGAGTCTACCAGTGTTGACAAGAAAGCAGCAATGCTTGTTTTTATTGGATAAATTTTTCAAAAAGATGTGCATGAGAGTATGTTATGTGCATGTTTGTTGGCAACCAACTCCACAGCTGCAGAACCATTCAAGTGTTTGAATGATTACAAAGTGGGAAAACTAAATTGGTCATTTTGTGTTGGTATATGCATGGATGGAACGGCTGCCATGACTGGATGGCTTTCTTTTCAGGTTTGATTATTTGAGTCAAAGAGGTCACTCTTAAATTGGAATCTACACACTGTGTCATTTGTAGAGAAAGCTGGCTGACTGAAAAATTCAACTGATTTTAACTGGATGTCAATTGAATTTAACAACATTAGCAATTATCAACTGAGTGTGGTGTTACATGCTTGTAATCCCAGCACTTAGGAGGCTAATGCAGGAGGCTACCATGTGTTCAAGACCAGCCTGGACTACATAGCAAGACCCAGTCTCAAAAAGATAAAATTATCAACTGTATTAAAGTACTTGCCTTTAATGCACATCTCTGTGAGGAGATTGATACAGTCACACACCCTCTCTTATACACAGAAATGACATGGTTTTCTAAAGGTAGATTTCTGGTCAGAGTTTTTGAATTACAAGACTTGCTTCAGAGATTTCTTTTAGAAAAGCAGTCACCACTGGTAGCACATTTCAGTCACCCAAAATAGGCTACAAAACTTGCTTATTCATATGACATACTCAACCTACTCAACAAACCCCGATCTATCACTTCAGGAGAGAATGACAACTCTGTTCAAGTCACACACACAGTGGCTGTATTCAAAGCTAAACTGGAATTATGGGTCAATGAGTGAAAATATTGAGATTTATGACATGTTTCAAACATCAGCAGGATTTGGTCTTCTTTCTCCCTGCTGCTGCATGATCACCTGTCTCAGCTTTCAAAAGAGTTTGTTCACTGACTCCCAACCACAAAAGACCTCAGAAGTGGTAAGAAATGAGCCATCAGCCCTCTTGTGAATAAGGCAGGTTGTCCAAGCTAAAAGAGGATCTACTGCTTGAGATCACAAATGATGGTGATCTTAAAAGTATCTTTGAGACAACTTTGGACTAACATTTTGGACTAAAGTCAAGACAGAATATTCTGAGTCTGCCACAGGAGTGCTGAAGAGCCTGCTTCCATTCTCAACATCCCATTTTTGTGAAACAGGAATTTTTTCAGTGATAGAAACCAGAACAAGATTATGGGGTAGATTGGACATAAGCAAATACGTTGGGTGTCACTGTCTTCTGTCCCCCTAGATAGAACTGTCTAGTTTCAGGGAAACAAGCCCAGTATTCCAATTAATTCTGCACTATGGTAAGTTACATAATTATTACATTATATATTACATATAATAATAAAAGGAATAAAGTGCACAATAAAGGTAATGTGCTTGAATGACCCCAAAATCATCTCCCCAAACTCTAGTCCATGGAAAAATTGTCTTCCACAAAACTAGTCCCTGTTGCCAAAAAGGTTGTGTTCCACTGATATAAACCATCCTCAAGATACAGCTAGTATTCAAAGCTAATGTTTAGTATATTTTAAGTGTTTAAACAAATACAAATAATAGAAACACACACATATATAATTGATAGATGCATAAAAGAAATGCACTCTGCTTTTTACTTTTTTTTTTCTTTTTGGTACCAGGGATCGAACTCACAACCTCACACTTATAAGGCAGGCATTTATACCACTAAGCTAAATCCCCAGTCCTCTGCCTTTTACTTAACAAATACTATGATACTCATATATTTCTATGTTAGTACAGTTTTTTAAATGACAAGTTTTCTATTGCTAGGCATTTAAAGTATGTGCAATATTTTCTCATTATAAGCAATGCTGGAATAATTATCCTTGAACATACATCTGTGCACACTTGTCTGATGGTTTACTTTGGATAAATTATTAGACATGGACAAAGAGTAGGCACATATTAAATGTTGACACATTCTCTATGAAAATGTGCATTGAGGGGCTACCATGTGTGACATAGTTATGCTTAGTGAACCAAACAGCTACATTCCCTGGCTGAGGTGGAGCTTTTGTTCTGTGGGGAACGCTGACAGTTGTGTGGGTAAATGAATGGTCGATAGTTGCTATTATAGTTTAGACCTGAACTATCTCCATAAAGTTTCATGCGTTTGAAGGTGGGATCTAGTCAGAAGATGGGAGGTATTGGGAGAAAAAACCCCTAAAACTGACTGCCAAAATAAAGCTCTACTCCTTCAAATTACAGATATCAGGTATATTCTCCCAGAAATGAAAAAGTGACTAGTGCAGTTACAAATTATCATGAGAAATAAGCAGGAAAAGATGCAATGCAGTATGGAAACAGGGACCTATTTAGAGAGTTGACCAGTGAAGTTCTCCAAGGAATGACATTTAAACTGAGAATTTAAGAATGTTAAGAGCCCAGCCCTGTAATGACAGAGAAGTGCTATTGGCAAATTACCCAGGGAAGAAATATTTGATATTTAAAGATCTGAAAAGAAGCCAATGTGGTTAGAGAAGCTAACAGTATGAAGGAGCAGCCTAGTTCCTGACAGCATGGGCCCTTGTAGGGCATGCTGGAGCAGCTGAATTTTATTTTATTTCATCTCACAGAAAGTCATCAGAGGGCATTAAGCAAGAGAGTGACCTCTTTCATTTTATTATTATTATTTTTTAATGATCACTCTGGTTGCTGTTTTCCATTGTTTGGATGTGGGCAAAGCTAGGAGACCAGTAAGGAAGTTATTGAAGTGGACCAAGCCAGGTAATTTGGATTGGACTCGGGTATATGGGAATATTCAAATTTGTATATCCTGTTAGTATTGGAATATGGAAATAGAACGAGGATACAAAAGAAGCATTTATAAATAGGATTTAATATCTGATGAAAGTGTATGTCCCTACCCTGGTGACCCATAGTTTTATTTACTGAAGTTTTTTACATTATATTTTAATATCTGTTAGAGCAATGCTCCCTTATTTTTTTTTCATTTCAAAAATTTCATGAATATCTCCTTATATCTATCTATCAAGAGAAACTTTAAAATAATTTTGTTATGTTTTATCCCATCTTACTCCATGAGTCATATTGGTTCTTTGATATAGATTTATAAATCAAGTTGGGAAAATAGTTTTGCATTGTTGAGGCTTCCTGTCCAGAGATCTGTTATGCTTTTCTACTTAAAAAAGTTTTTTTTTAATGTCCTTAAGTTAGATATTATGGTTTACGTCCTAAGGATCTTTCATTTAGAATATGCTGTATAATATTTATTGATATAACTTTTTCATTGTATTTTCTAAATGGAAATTACTGTTTTTTGGTGTTATATACAGGTAACCCTAGAAATAGTATTTCTCTTTCCTCCTTTTGAGTTCAGAACAAACCAAGTATCTTACTTTTTTGTTGCTGAGACAAAACATCTGACATCCAAAGTTAAAGGAGGAAAGATTTATTTGGCTCACGGTTTATAGAGGTTCCAGTTCATATTAGGCTGCTTCCAAATCAGTGGCATGGCAGAGAGGCATCACAGAGGAGAAATAGTTCATGGCAGTCAGAAGGTGGCAAGGTAGTAAGCAGTGACAAGAAGCAACCCTCTTTCTGTCCCTTATATTTTATTCAGGCTACCCACTCTTACGGTGAGTAGCACTCACACCTAGGGCAGGGAAACCTTAATCCTAGCATTGTACCATGAAGCAATCCCAGTATCATGTCCCTTATCCCAGCAGCACCAACTCTAGATCCAGCTACCTCTGAAAAGTATCACCTATGACCACATGAGGCTTTGGGGGGACACCTAGCTACAAGCCATAACACCAAGCCATAGATGAACACAGTGACATAGAAATACTACCTTGATTATTGAAAAACATGATTGGAAAGTGTAGCTTTTGATCTAGAGCTATACTTTTCCTTCAATTAAGTAGATTTATTTCTTGTGGTTGCAGGCATTTTGGGCCAATAGTGTCTCTCTACCCCACAAACTTACTGAATGGTGAAAGCATGTGAAAAAAAAAATTATTTTCTGCAGTCAGGCAAAATCCAAAAAGAGAATTCAGAAGCATCTGTTCTTGTCTGATGCTTCTCCTAAACTTACTAACTACTTCTTCACAATTTACTCATCCTCACTTTGGGTGGAAAGAGGCCAGGACTCTATTTCAAGCACGTGTCCCTCTATACAGGGAAGAAAGCCACCCCCCAGCAATTGGGAAAGCTATTGATTCATCTTATAATTGGCTACCTTACCGAGGTCTGTGATATTTTTAGTTGATTGCCTTGATTTTTATTCTTAGAGAAATACTACCACGAGCGAAAAATGAAAATGTTCTTTCTTCCCACTATTTATATTTCTTGTTTATTTTTCTTAACTTATTCCGCTGGCATTAGTTTGCAGCAATTTTAGCAGGCATCCTTGCTTAGTTTCTGATTTAAATGAGTATCTTTTAACGTTTCACCATTAAATGTGTTGATGTCTTCTGATAAACTTCACCAAATTTAAATTTTGTTCCTACTGTGTCATTGGTGTTGACATTTATCAAATACTTTTAAACCATCTATCCTGTGATTTATTTTCTTTTAACAATGCAATGAGCATAAGCACCTGCCTTGCAAGCGCGCAGTCATAAATTCGATCCCTGGTTCCCCCCCCCAATGCAATGAGTTTACAGATTCCCTAATGTTGAATTTTTTCTTTGCATTTCTAGAAGAAATACATATTGATTGAGATGGGTTTTAGCACAAACTATTCAAATTGCTAAGTTTTTATTTAGTAGTTTTGCAGCTACTATACCTACCCTTAAGGGTGTTGGTCTATAGTAGTGACTCACATATTGGAAGCTGATCAGTGAGCCTGGCAAAGGTTGTCTTGGCTCAGCTGAGCTTGGGAAATACCAGGTTAAACAAAGCAGACAGGTCTCTTTTTTCCTAGACTTCACAGAGACCTCCATACATTAACTTTGCTTTTGTCCAAAAGGTGGAGAATCACACTGTGTAAGTTATCACACTGCTGAAGTCCTCTTGCAAAAAAAGGGGACTAGAGTTTTACATTTATCTGCAGCTTTTTCGGGTGTTATCTTTGCTGGATCTTGATATCAGAGTTATGCTAAACCTGGGGAATGAATCCCCCCACCCCGTGAAACAGTTTAAAAAACACAGGACATGGTCTGTCCCCTGATGTTGTGACAGAACTTGTCTAACTTGCTGTGAAACCACCTGAACTGAGTGATAAGATGCTCATAATGCACACCTTTGGGTGACGGCCCCATAGGACGTTTCCCTCCACAGCCAGTTCTGCTTGGCACCCTATTCTTTAGGATCAAGCTATTTTGGAAAATCCTAGAATGTGTAAAAATGAGGTTCAATGCTTTAGCAAACTGATGCTGATTATTCTTGCATGGTCCTCTGCTCTCAATGTGCCAGTTTCCTGGCCAGCATCCTTTTAAGCAGCACACCCCTCATCCTGGGGTGGCAGGCTGGGGCTGTGCAGGGCGTTTCTGGTTAAGGAGACAGTCTGTGCCTGCCTTTCCTTCCAGTTACCCCAGCTCCCTGTCCAGCTCTGGACCCTCCTCCTCATCAAGCTCCATTCCATCCTCTGGCTTGTACCTTTCCCCAAGTACTGCAGGGGCTGGACTCTTGCTTAAGCCTCTGGCTTTCTGTGCTTCCCCGAGGCTGTGTGGACAAATCATTTGCCCAGCAAAAGGGGTGGCTGAGGATTGCTAGGAGATTGGGATCAGTCTAAGAGGCCTGGCTGAGCTGGCATTCGGTCAGCTGGGCAGTGGGGAAGAGCAGAGGGGTTGTCTAGGGGTTCAGTAGAGGCTAGAAGGGTTAGGTGGGAGGGTGTCCCCAGAAGAGGCCACTGCAGTTAGGCTGCAGGACCTGGGGGGCTTACAGCGACCAGGCTGAGGATGCATCTTGGGTGCAGTGAGGCCTAGGGTCGAGGGTCCAGGGAAGAGACCCACTTAGAGGAGGGGATCGTCCATGTCCCGGGCACCAAGAGGCGCGGGGCTTTGGGGGCTCTGAGTCTGGGCTCGGTGGGGCCGGGTCCAGGCCCTGCCCGCGGCCAAAGGGCTGGGCCTGGGAGGCGGGGTGCGGGGTGCGGGGCGGGGCGCGGCGCGGGCTCGGGGTTAGGGCGCGGCGCGGGCTCGGGGCGCCGGGCTCCCGTCCCCTCCCGCCACCCGCCTCCCCCGGAGCCGGGCCCGCCGCCGCGGCCGCGGAGGGAGCTGTCGCCGCTGCGGTCGGTGCCGCCGCCGCCGCTGTTGCTGCCGCCGCCGCCGCCAGGCCGCGCCCCGCCCCTCGCCGCCGCCGCTCCGGGGAGGCTCGCGCTCGAGCTGCGGCGCCGCTGCCGCCGCCTGGGCCCCGGGCCCGGCCCCTCCCGCGCCGCCCGGGCGATGAGAAGCTGCTTCTGCGTGAGACGGAGCCGGGACCCGCCGCCGCCGCCGCCGCCCCAGCGGGGAACAGTTAAGTGAGGCCGCGCCGCGCCCAGCGGCCCTGCTGACCCGAGCGCCGCCGGGCGGACCGGAGGACGGGCGGGCCGGGCCGGGCTGGGCTGGGGGCGGGAGCAGCCTCTGGGCCGAGCCGAGGCCTGCGGGCGCCGTGCCCGGCCCGGGGGACAGGCCCAGGCCGCCTCTGCAGGGCCCACCGGCCGCGGCTTCGGGTCTCCGGCCCGGCCTCGCGGGCGGGAGTCAGGGGGGACCGGGGACTCCAGTGCCAGCAGCGCCCCCAGACCCGAGCAGAGGACAGGCGCCCAGAGCCACCTCTGCCTTCCCCGGAGGAGAGGTCAGGCGGCCCACCTGGGCACAGGCTGGGGACAGATAGTCTTTTGACCGGCCCTCGGTGCTCCTGTGGATGCAGACCAGCGTGCACCTGACCCTCGTGCATCATCTGAGGTGCTGGCCACTTCTGTGACCTGAACACAGCAGAGAGGACACCTAAGTCCTTGGGCACCTGTCTGCAGAGTGAGATGCCCAGGTGTGAGCACTGTAGGCCCGGGGTACCAGTCCAGAAGGTTGGCAAGCATGCCGATGGGCACCCTCCAGTGACCCCAGTGCACCTGAGGTGCTGGGCACAAGCTGGGGTGTAGCACCAGGGAGCATCAGACCCTCAGAGACAGCCACAGTGGAACACCAGGAACATCTTCCTCCTCTCTGTTACTAGCACTCAATGGTTCCTAAATTATCTGCCTTTCTCCCCACCAGAGATACACATTCCAGTCCTCTGTCCCCAACAGCCTGCTCAGGGGGGCACAGATGAAGACCACAGGAGGGCACAAGGCAAATAGCTACTGCCTCTCCTCTGCTCCCTGCCCCCACCCAAGATCCCCAGCCCTTGGTTTTCAGCCACAGAAGCAGACAGCAGGCCAACTTCTCTTAAGAGGCCTTTGTCTCTGGTGGTTCTTTCTCAGAATAATCTCATTGCACATTTCTGGACAGCTGGCTGGATCTCATCTCCTTTGAACAGGGCTGGCAAATCTTATCAGCAACCCCAGAAGAGACTTAGGAAAGTTAGAAGATAAGCTCTATGGAACCCTAGACTCACTGAAAAACTCAGTGTGCTCAGAAGGTGTGTTACAGGAGATGGTGACACCTTTCTTGCTGGCTGCCAGTCGTGGGGGGTGCTTTGTGGAACTGTGCCATGCTCAGAATATTTAAGCGGGAGGCCTTTAGAAAAGGAGCCCCTGGAAGGTCCTAGGCATCCAGATCCATGAAGAGCAGTTGATGTGGCGGCTACCGGTTCATTTCAACCTAAAACCTTTGCTGTCATTCACATTTGTCATTTCTTCTGATATAGGGGAATGAAACCCCCGACCTACTTATGTCTGCGAGTTCGTGTTGCTTAAAATCGAAGAATGAATTTTAGGAACAATGGAGGTTAACAGTAGAATATATCTACTGAGAGAAAGAGAGCTTCTGTCTGAGAGACAGAAGGGGTCCCGAGCGGGTTGCCAAGGACTCTGTCTTTTCCAGAGACTTTTGTAGAGTAAAATCGTGGGTTCAAGGTGGGTGGGTGGGTGGGTGGGGGATGGGACACGGATTGGGAACTCACAAGGCAGATGGGCATAAGGTGGGACAGAACTACGGTTAGCCAATAAGATTAATAGGTCAGGTAAAATTGATTACATTAGGGACAAATGGGGAAGTGGGTCACTGGAGAAAGCGGGTGTTCTTAAGGAGCAGTGACCCTTCCCTAGGGGTTGGGATGGTGACTCCAGGCTTCCTCAGGGTGGTAGGGTACTATTTAGAATACTAATCCTCAGGATCTGTGTGTATTTGTTTGGTCTTTTGTCTTGAGGCCTGGCCCACAGCAGGAGGTATTAGGGCCGCCCACCCCCATAGTTACCAGGTATCTGTGCTGGCTACATCAGAGGACCCAGCCCTGTCTGACTGCCTGCAATATTTCTAACTAATTCAGCTGCCTGCAGCACTTCATTCTAGTTTTTAGGCCCCTGAGGTAGGATCAGAGTACTTTCTCTGCCCTACCTGCATCCTGCATCCAGGGGGGCTCCTCCACTTGTAGAGTATTACACTAGTTAGAGGAAGGAGCTTTAGAATTAGATGTCAGCATTAGTCCTGGCCTTCCTACTTCCTGTGCGTTGTTGAGTGAATTAACAAACCTTTCTTAATCTATTTCTTCATCTGTAGAGTGAAGCTAATGACTGTAGCTAAGCTCCCAGGGTTATGGTGATAGGTAAAGTATTGCAAGAAGAGAACTTTAGATTAGTGCTTGCCACGTGGGAAGTCTTCAGTAAGAGTTAGTGGTTATTTTTAAGTTTGTCAATGAACTAATCCCATAGAAAGCCTGTTTGTTTATATTTAGAGGACCTTTCTGTTTGTGGTTTTTATCTTGTTCTTATCAGAGCAGGTTGGAATAGTGATACAGTAGAGTGAACACCAGGTTTGGTTTGAGGTCTGGGTTTGAATCTTAGGCCACCACCTGGACCTCAGGTGACCCAGAGACGTCCTGGAACCTTTCTGAGTCCAATTTTCTTAAGCCACTTTTGTGAAAGTGGTTTAAAAATAAAAAGGTTAACTCATAAGAGTGATCAGGAAGGTTGAACAAACTAAAGGATGTGAGACTTCATCCTGAAATTTAAGTGAGATTCAGCACCCAGCAATAGATCCTAGGTTTTTATTTATTTGTTTATTTGTTTGTTTGTTATTGGGAATTGAACCGAGGGCCTTTTGCACAGAGCTACATTCCCACTCCGTTTAAGTCTGTAAATTTTGAGTTAAGAATCTTCCTCAGTCACCCAGGCTGAACTAGAATTTGCAGTCCTCCTACCTCAGCCTCAAAGAGTGCTGGGGTTACAGGTGTGCACCGCCACACCTTGCTTCAGATCCTGGTTTTGTGGGTCTCATATTTACAGTTTGTGATAGTGACCAGGCTATCAAAAAATAGAATTGAAGAATAGCTTGGCTTTGTATGTGTTACAGAACCATACAACTATGTGAACATATTGCTGGTTGCCCTATCAGGGCTTTTGAAGAGGTAAGGGAGAGACCTAGAGTTTAATCTCTAACCATGTCATGGCAGGTCTGCTTCTCAGGGGTCAGAATCCAAGTAGCCTGGGCTCCTGTGCAAAAGCAGGCTGGAAGTGCCCTGTGCCCCAAGAGTAACATCTTGCCATACTGCCAAGTAGCAAAGGTGTTAGTGTGGAGCATGGGCAATGTCAAAGGTGCTCTTGTGGCGATGAAGATAACAAATGACTGTGTGGGATGTGGTTGGGCTGAGGACATTGGTAGTGGGCTGTGGCTAAGTAAGCAGAGTCTCCTCTGCCAGTTGGGTGGTAAAGGGGAGGCGTGGGACCTGGAGTTAGTGGCCTCTCTGGGGCTGCTCTGCCTCCCAAGGTCCCTGCAGGCCTCTTTCCCTGGCCCTAGGTCTCCCCTTGGTCTTCCCCTCACTGGCTGCCCTTGGGAATTGTGGTTTTCCTGTGCTTGTCAGAGCTGCTGCAGCGGCCTTGCCTGAGTCAGATCTCTTCTCTCCAGCTGCCTGGGAGGCGAAGCAACTGCGGGGTATGCATTGCATCACTCCCTTGTTGGGACATCCTATGGGGCAGTGGTTGGTTTACTTGACACGCTTCTGGCAAGAGGCAGAGCTTGTCCAGGTAGAAATATGAGAGCCCTGTGGGCCTGGGGCCCAGGACCTCACAGGAGAGTTTTGTGGCTCATGGCTCCCTAAGGGTGAAGGCCATCTCCTTGGGTGTGTGGCTGGGATCTGCATGAGTTTATTCTTTGTAGACAGAGCTGATGATACGGAATCAGATAAATGCGTGTGCACTCCCTCCCCAGCCCTTCACAGATCAGCAGGGCAGAATGTTCAAAAGAACTTCCTCCATCCTTTAGAAGAGAGAAATACTTTGAGTGAATTCTTAATGAGGTAACTGTCTGGAGTGTTTATAAAAATGCAGATTCCCGGGCTAGGTACCCAGACTCTAAGGAATCAGAAGTTCTAAGGGAGAGGCCCTGGAATCTGTGTGTTTTAACAAGCACTTTCTCTTCCTAAAATTTAAGAACCACACTTCTAGATACTTTAAAAAAGTATTAAATGCACATAACATAAAAATTATTAGATACATGTACACATCACATAACTTGGCAGAGGGTGACGGTACATGCCTATAATCCAAGCACACAGGAGGTTGAAGGAGGATAATCATCACAAACGCAGGGCCAGCCTGGACCACATAGGGAGGACCCCCCAAAAAACAAAAAAGCCCCATCGTAACCAATTTTAAGTGTTTAGCACAGTGGCATTGAATATCTTCACATTGTTATGAAACTAATTGCTAGAACTTTTTCAGCTTGCAAAACTGAAACTCTTACCCATTAAACAACTTTCTGCTTCCCCTCCACACAGCCCCTGGCAGCCACCATTCTTACTTTCTGCTTCTGTGCGTTTCACTACCCTTGGGGCCTCATGGACCTGGAATCAGACAATGTGAAACTTTTGGTGACTGGCTCGTTTCACTGGGCAGAATATCCTCAAGGTGCATCGTGGTGTAATAGGCCCATGGATAGCAGCCCCTTATCAGACATACGACTTGCAGATTGCTTAGTTCATTTTTTCAGGTTGCCTTTTCATCCTGTTGCTTGTATCCATTTACAAACCCTCGCTGGTTTCTACACATTACACTCCTGTAGAGAAGATGTTACCCACTATTTCATTTGAGGGCTGCAGAGATAAAATACTGTGTTCTATCAAATGTATTTGCCATATTTTGTGGATCTGGGCCACAGATGGACACTTACGCTTTCCCCTTACGATTATTGTACATAATGCTGCTGTGAACATGCATTTAGAGGTATCTCTGAGACCTCTCAATCATTTTGGGTATATGCTCAGGAGGGGATTTCTGGCTCATATGGACATTTCATTTTTAACTTCGAGGAACTGAAACTTAGTTTTCTGTAATTGTGGATGCATTTTACATTCTCACCAAAGCACATCAGAGTTTCCGGTTTCTCCACATCTTCACCACTGCAGTACTTTAATTTTCTGGTTTTGTTTTTTTGTCTTTTTGGTAATAGGTATGTTAATAGATATAAAGTGACAGCCATTGTGGCTGGGTTTTGGCTTGCATTACCCTAATAACTTGTGATGTTGGTCATCTTTTCATCTGCTTGATGGGCCACTTGCTTGTCATCTGTGGAGATGTGTTTATTCAAGACCTTTGCCCATTTTTCAATCGAATAATTTAATTTCTGTTGTTGACTTCTTGGAGCTCTTTATGGATTTGGATAGTAGCCCCTTATCAGATACGTGATTTACAAATTGCTTATTTCATTCTCTAAGGTTGCCTTTTCATCCTGTTGCTTATATCCATTTACAAATCCTTGCTGGTTTATACACATTACATTCCTGTAGAGAAAATATTACCCACTATTTCAATTTTATGGGATGGAAACTTAGATCCAGTTTGGTTAATTTTTGTTTTTTTTTTTGTTTGTTTTTTGTGGCAGGGTGTCACTATGCAGTTCAGGCTGCCCTTGACCTCACTGTGTAGCTGGTCTCAAACTTGCAGTGATCTCCTGCCTCAGCCTCCTGAGTGTTGGGATTACAGGCATCACCTGGCACATCTGGTTAACTTGTTGAAAGGCACACAGCACTAACTGTTAGAGCTGCTGCAGTTCTAAATCGGGCTCCTCTGACTCCCCAGCTCACACCCTTCCCGGTCCTCCGCTCTGCCTGCCTCTCAGCATAGGGGTCCTCAGGCAGGCCGGTCTGAAGGAAGTAGTGTTGGCAGGGAGAGGTCATCCACTGGAAGACCCAGGAATCCCTTTGTGCATCACTGGGATGCTCCTTCCTGTGGGTCTGCATCATTGCTCACCCCTTAGAAGTGGCCAAGAGGTGCAGGTGTGGAGTTGTTTTGTTCTAGTTAAGTTTAGCTGGGTTTTATTTGTTTCAGTATTCCGTAGGTTTGTTTCCATGCCCATTTGTCACTTGCTGTTCCCTGGATGGCCCATGTTTGTCCATACCACTGTGCCTTCCTGGGTGGCAGTCTTCTGGCTCTTCCTCCCTGTCTTCCTGTCTCAGCAGGCGGAAGGAAGTATCCCCTCATGTGCGGTGCTTAGGGATATTTCCTGCAGTTGGAGGGCACTGTGTCTTGTTTATCAGTTTCCCTAGGCATTGTGGAACTTCTCCTTGGCTGGGCAGTATCCAGTCTCAGCCCCAGCCCAGATTCATTAAGTCAGAACCTGGGGTAGGGAGCGGGGCCACTGTAGATTGGGAGGCTGATGAGGGCACTCTTATTGCAGCCAGCTTGGACACCCCTGGCTCCTGCTAGGCCCTCATCTAGCTCTTCGCACTCCTGGAAATGCCTGAAAGTACTGCAGCCCCTCCCCCTCCATGGGTGCTCCCTCCTGAAGCCCTGTGTGTCCTGCTAGGGACATCGGCCACTCTGTGGAGCTCCCACTGGAAAGGGCCAGACAGGTCTACTGTCACTGTCGCTTCTGCTACATATGTTTTCTCCTTAATCCAGTGAAACTGGGACAGTTTTGAGAGCACAGGAACTTCATTCATGTTTTATCCATTATTCATGTATTGAGTATACGTAATACACCTTTGAACAGTTTGTGTCCTGCTAAAGTGTTACAACCCCCTGAGTGGCAAGGGTGTACATGTCTTTACACATGTGTAAACCCAGCTGTGCACGTATGTATGCTAAAACCACATGCTTAGCTGGTATCAGGATGCTGAGTGACACCACCTGTCTAGCTGGACAGTCGAAGTTCTTAGGGATGCAAGATGTGGCCCAGAGTTCCATTGTTCAGCTTGGTGTCCATAGGGGAGGCAGCTGGTGCTCTTGGCTGAGCCATGAAAGGGAGGGAGAGACAAGGAGCCTTGTTCTCTTCCTGAGAGGCTACCTTCAGGTTCGTTCCATTTATTTATCATTTGTTCATCAGACACTTAATAAGTACCTATTATTTGGGACACATATTTTGAATTGTGGACCAGCAGTTTTAGCTGGGAGCTTGTTAGAAAGGCAGCTTTCAGCAGTCCCCTCCCAGACGTACGGAGTCAGGGTCCCTGGAGACGAGGCTCATGAGTGTCTGTTTTAACGGCTTCTCCAGGGAATGTTCGTGCATGCCACAGTGCAATAACTTCTATCAGGGATGTGATCAAGATTCCCGATTGCTTGTATCAAGGGTACAGCAGGAGGATAAAATAAGAAACAGAGACAAATTTAGTAATACATGGTGAGTGACTGAGAAGTCAGTGCCTCCAGCTGGGCCAAGAGAGCAACACTCAAAGATAGCCGCTATTTATTGGGGATATACAGTGATAGGTGGGGCTAGTGGAAGATTCCAAGTAGAAAGACTCACGGGTCTTTGACTCAACAGGCAAGTGTAATCTTGGAATGACTCGAGAGGGCAGAGACGATCTTATGCTAAGAAGGATCTTGCCCTGAAGTGTTTTTTGAATTTAGTGGTCTTAGTTTTATTTTAGTGGGCAGGAGAAGATGGCCCATCCCTAAAGAGGTAACGGGAAATCAAGTGGATGATACTGAGAATCCCAAGCCTCCATTTTTCCCTTAGGGAAGTATGCAAAACTAGCCATTGTCAATTTGTGGTTCCCAGCAAACTCCTGCTCTCCGGTGCAGGACTGTCCATCTTCATCTCTGCTCTCCCTAGACATCTGTGGATGCTTGTTGCTGGGCTCTGTTAGGGACTGGGAACATGGTGGGGAGGGGGGACTGGATCAAGGCCAGCCATGCTGGAGGCGTCAGTGGGACATGCAGGTAAAGGTGGCTGGAAGGATATCCTGTTACCCGCCATGGTCTCAGGACACCAGGCTGTGGAGGTTGTTTTGGAAGTCATCAGCAGGCAGGTGGAATGATTAAACTACTGAATGCATGGAAAGAGACTCCCAAGTCCCACGTGCAAGTCAGGTTGCGGCTGGGCTGACCAGCCCAAAGCCAGGTGTTCTGATGATTTTTTTTTTTTTACTCGCCAGGAGACAACATGGCACTATGATGGGAGCCCTGATAGGAGTAGAGACCAGACAACTCTCACTTCCAGTGATTGTGAGCAAGTCGGGCTGGTGCTCCCATAGGTGCTAGAGGATGCCCCACCCCTTGAACAGTGTTCCCTGACCCATGTAGAGTGAGGTCTGTATGGAGCAGGGCTTTGGCCTGGGCAGCGCCATGAACTTGATCCTGGATTTATTTTTGGGGAGGGAATTCTGGGCTGTGACATTGCCCTGTATTAGCTGCAACCTGAGCCCTAGACCTGCCTCACATGGGTTTTGGAAACTGAGAATGGTCATCAAATGGTTAATATAAATCTAAGCATAGGTTGGATTGAATTGATGCATTCTTACATCAGATTCTCCTATTAAAAGCAGCTGACCTTTAGTGAAAGGACAGGAAATGCCCACAATTGTTAGTTTCCTAGCAGGAAAATTCTTTGTGATCCTGGAGAAGCTTAGAAAAACATGCGCTTTAGTTCCCCGATATCTGAGCACCCTCCCAGCAGCCTGTGGCCTGCTGCCACCTG
Organism: Hydrochoerus hydrochaeris; assembly: GCA_004027455.1. NCBI lineage: Eukaryota > Metazoa > Chordata > Mammalia > Rodentia > Hydrochaeridae > Hydrochoerus > Hydrochoerus hydrochaeris. The sequence continues at coordinate 334,141 of PVLA01000907.1, read as the reverse complement.
ACTGTCCCCAAGCACATTTGTCCAAGGAATGTGACTATTGGCTGGCCTTCAGGTTATATGCCTGGACCAAAGGGCAGGTGGTGCTGGCGCTGTCCTGAGGTTCCACAGTGGGCACCATGAAGTCTGTGCACTGTTTCCTTTGGGCAACCCGAAACCCAGCTGCCCACAGACCGTTTGCTGCTGGCTTCTGCCTCGGCTCTCAGCTTCCCGAGGAGGTGGGTCTCTGCATCTTTGTGGCAGAGAGGTGGCCTGGCTGTGTGTTTCTGTGCTTTCACCTTTGGGACGGGAATGTGTCTTTCTGTGCCTTGCTTGTGGCTTTGTAGGTAGAAAGTGCTGCGACAGGGAACAGTGAAGCACTTCCCCACAATACCCACTGTAGCAGCAGCTTTTATTTGGGGACTGCCTGGTCCCTGTGGCCATTCTATGCTTGTGCTGTATCCCATAGCAAATGAAATATTTGAAATATTTATTTCCTTCCCTTCCCCAGCCCCACCAAGTGGGTAGATGTGGGCAGACAGTTTATGTCTTTGGTGCCCTTGACTTTGGATTTCAAGCAAGCTGATCACAGGTTTATCCTTCTATTGGGACTTAATTAACCCACTGATTTTGTCATTTCAATTACAGGAGCTCAATTTAACCTGCCCCCCTTAGTACTTTGAAATTACTCTCCTCAAAAGTTGTGCAGTCATGCCTTGGGCCCAGGCAGCAATGCTGGCTCTGCTTCTGAGCTGGTTTTTCTAGCCTGGCCGGGAGGCTGAGATGGCAGGGAGGCCGGATGCCTCCTTTGAAGGCAGCACCCGCTACCCCCTGCAGTCCTGGCCCTTGAAACTACTTTAAACTCCTCCGCCCACACCCTGCTGCTGGAAGGACCTCGGTGGAGAGAGGTCTGAGCTGTTGTTAGTTGGGTTTTGATTTCAGTACTGGAGTTGATAAAACAAGATAAACCCCAGGCTCACTAGGGCTGTGGAAATTAAACAGAGATGATATCAAAGTTCCCCTGAGTTTTCAGCCGTGATACAAAGTAGCTTAGCTTTCTCCCAGACTGGGCTGGGAGCAGTCCTTTGATTCTGAAACAATGTTCACCATCAGTTCAGCCCAGCGCTGCTGATTTAGGATTAGGCACACTGTTGTGGTAATCCTTTGATCAGCTACAAGGGAGCAGTGCGCCTTCTGTGTGAAGAGGCCTCCTAGATAAAGTTCATTTCTCTGTGAACCTGGATGACAGCACGGGAAGGGCCTCCTCCCAGCCCTGCCTGTCCCGCAGCAGTAGTTGACCGTAGCAGGGGGATGAAATCCTCCTGGCTTGGGAAACATCTCAGCTGAACCCTCCGCGTGTTGCCCCGTCCACACACACATGCGCACGTACAGAGTGCGTTTGTGTGTACACACACGGCAGCACACCCATGCCTTGGGGAGGAAGTCTCAGGCAGCCCAGGAAGAGCGGCCTGGAGCCAGGCCTCAGAATGATCTAGGCTGTAGGCCTGCTCGGGGCGAGGTCGGATGGGAATGGAGACCACATAACCTGGGAGGCTGGATTAGGTTGGCCCAAGGTGTTGCCCCTGTGGCCAGGCACAGCCATGACTCACAGATGCCCGAGTGCCTTCATTCCTTAGCCGGCCTGCAATGAGAACCAACATGATTTCAGATGTGCTAAATGCTAAAATTCTGGGAAAAACCCCCTGAAACTCAACATCTGCTCTCTCGCCACCCAAATGCTGGCACTGCGCTTAGCCTGGATGACATAGGCTTCCCAGTCTGGCTCCCCTCCTCGTCGGTCGGGTGGCCCCGGGACTCGTGGAGGGTAATGGAGCCCCTGTGTACCGTCGATCGTGCATGCGCCAGGCCGTACATCAACCTGTTCCCTCCCGTGCTGTGCTCGGATCTCCCTCATTAGGCCTGAATTTACCTCCATCCCGCACAAACATGGCCTTAGCTCATTTTTATTGTTGTAAATTATTTATGAGGGGACTGTTGAATCTTGAAACTGAGGTACAAGGGAAATTAATCCCATGTTACTTTTATCTTTCTGTACTTTTCTCCCCCTTGCTTTGACTTATTGAGCTGTGGCTAGAGAAAGAAGCTTTTGGCATTTTAAAAATATAATTAGTGTTGAAACTGCCTTGCCGATTGGGTGGCACATTGGGCTGGGTGCACGGTAATGCAAAGCGGGCCTGGCTGGGGAGAAGTGTACCTCTGCTAGCTGCAGGTGCCTGTCTGGGATCCTGGGACCTCAGCTTCCTGTCCTGTAAAATTGGGATAATGTGGCCTAGACACCTGCTAGGTCCGATGTGTGCATTAACTGAAAAGGAGCCTGAGGAAGCTTTTTGACTTTTGTAAAGTGCTGCACAGATTCAACAGTGATGTGTTTGCATGTTTTAAGCAGTTAGGATGTTGAGCTGCAGATGCAGGTGGACCAGGAAGATCTCATCTCCTGCTGAAATAGGAGCAGGAATTTTTAGGCCAAAGGGACCTCGGAGGTTTATGTTTTAGCAGCATCGCCTCTTGCCTGGCACCCCTTGCCCTCCCTGCCCCACTCAAGAGTTGCTCTGTGGGTTTACACCCCTGGCCTGCAACCCTGGGTTGCTAAGGATGCACGGTGCCATCCCTTCTGGCCCGAGGCTCCAAGCAGCCGGGGGAAACACGGAGTGCTAGTTAATAAATGGCCTTTTGTTAGGAAGGTCAATTGAAGTGACGGTGGAGACGCTGTTAAAAGTAATTTGCAGTCAGAAAATATGTAATTCAGGGCAAGCAGCTTTGAGCGATGGCTTCTGCCATGGATATCTTGGGCGTTTCTCATTAAAAGCTTCCTTGGCTGGTGGTGGGGCTCCCTCCATCGCAGCGGAGTGGGCCACAGCCCCGCACCGAGAGAGCGGCCATTTGTCTCTGTTTCACAAAGGCTGCCTCATCCCCAGGGCACCGCAGTTGGGGGAAGGGGAAGGGGCGGTGCGCGTGGAGATGCACCGGCGGACCGGCCGCGCGCTCCCTGGCTGCTGGGCAGGCTGGGCGTCTGCACTGGCGCCCGGCTCTTTGTCTGCCTCAGCTGGAGGCCGCCTGCAGCCATCTTGGAGCTGCTGCTGGGCTGCCTACGCAGGAGCATCCCCGAGCGAGCGAGCATCCTCTCCCGGAGAGCAATTGGCCCTCCTGCAATTGATAGCGTGTGGCAGAGCAAAAGAGCCGTAGTCATCCATGCCTGGCCGTGCACATTGTGACCGGAGGACTTGAATCTATCAGCAAATAAGATATTTCTCACTTAGGCTTACCTTCTCTCTCCCTGCCTTTCTCTCTTCCCTTCCTTCTCTCCTCCCTTTTTTTCCTCAGCTTTTTCTTTCTTTCCCCCCTCCAATAGTAAAGGCGATACTATCTTACAAAAAAAAAAAAAACCTTCACCTCACATGTTCTTTATTAAATTCACAGCGTGATATTTAGCACTGGCAGAATCTGTACATTCTGTTAATGAGTTGTTAATTGCAAAGCATTTTTGGTAACCAGCAGCAGGTACCAATATTTTGCAAACTGCAGCAATGTTGTGTTCATGTTCCTGATAATACAGGATTTTTCAAGTGCAGACAATTTTTGGTCGGCGCGCACTTTGGATCAGGCAGGTGCAGAGATTTAACTCCGAAACCTATACTGGGGGCATGCTTGCATAGTTACTCAAATATTTACCCAGTGCCTACTGGGTGCAGGAAGCACTGAGCCCCGTCCTTTATGTAGATAAACCTAGCTGTGAATGAAACTGGAAAATAGGGAATGATAGAGTGATTTGCTGTGGTCCCCACCCCCTGCCCCTGCCCTATAGGCTTGTTTTCAGTAGAAGTAAAGGCTGCTTAGTTTGTCTTTTGTCATAAACAGAAGCTGAGCGTGCAGCTGTGCCAGGCACCTCCTAGCTTTGATTGCGGACTTGGCTTCGTTGCATTGACAAGCCTTTTGTGGGTTCTACTGAGTACACGAGTAACTTGCATGCAGCATTTTGATTGTCCCTATTTAGGAGGCTGCAGCCATTTTTAGTGGCCTCTACCTTTTGTGATTCTAGGCTGAGAGGTAAGAATGCTCCTCCTGCCTGCCTTCCTTCCTGCCTGTCTGCCTGCCTGCCTGTCTACTTAGGGTATCTGGTTTGCTTTCAGAGCAGTAACCAGCCCTGAGAGAGCTGGCAGACCTACAGCCAGTGGAGTTTAATTGCTGCAGAGGAGGTGAAATTTAACTTGCTCCCTTTTTCACTGCTTGTCCTTGTAAAAGTACTTACATTCATTTACATAAGGTGTTGCCTTTTTCATTTGCTTCCTGGTGGCATGGCCACTCAGGCTGCCCAGGCCTGTGCTGTCCATATTGCATCTGTCTCCTCTGGTTCTGTCAAGGGGCTGCTGCAGCAGAATAATAATTCCATCTGCTTCCCCTTTCAGCCAAAGTGCTCTGCAAGAGGTAGAGTCATTGTTTGTATTTAGCTTTGAGTGAGCGCCCATATGATCTGTGCACTGGAGACCTTTCTAGCTCCTCATTTACCTTGCTCTCTTAGCTCTTGCATTGACTCTGAGGGTGTTGATGTCATAGCCTCACTTTATAGGTGAGAAAATTGAGTATCTAAGAGGTTAACTTTCTTGCTTAATGTCACCAGCTTGTAAGTCATGGAGCCTGGACTCCTTCCTTTGCCCCATGCCCAGAACACTTTTTTCTCCATGTTTGCAAAGCTCCTTGTGTGTTTGCAGAGCTCTGCCTGCAGAAAGTCCAATCTCTGCACGATGGAGGCTGTGGTTTGGAAGCCTGTGCCTCTATAAGGCAGGACTGCAAAAAAAGAGAAACACAAAAGCTGCGTTAGACTTAGCTACGTTTGATTTAACCTCAGAGGAGCTACTAGTATCTCTTCAGAAGGCAGGCAGCTGGTGATAGTGTTAAGAATGATATGCTTTGGGACTAGGTCAAAATACTTCCTAAGATCAAAGATTGCCCAAAGCTCGCTTGAGAAGAGCAAGGGTCAGAATAGAGGTGATTGGAATTCTTGATCTGAGGAAAGGATCAGTTGCCCCAAGATTCTGGGTCTATCTGTGTATATTGCTCACCTGGAACACTGTTTGAATTTTGTGCTTTCTTTTTCCTTTTCTGAACCAGGAACAATCCACCATGCCTGAAGTTAAAGACCTTTCGGAAGCCTTGCCAGAGATGTCGATGGACCCCATCACGGGAGTCGGGGTGGTGGCTTCCCGGAACCGGGCCCCAACGGGCTATGATGTAGTAAGTCAGGACACTAGTTTGTACATTTTGCTCACTGACTAAACACTTATTCACCTCTTGTATCCAGGAGTCTCTGGCTTGTGTGTAAGATGTGCTTCTTCCCTCTAGGAACTTAAGGTAATCAGAGGACGAGGTCATTGCTGGCGAAAGCCCATGGCCAGTGTCCTAGCTGGGGAGTCAGAAGATCCCTTTCCTGGCTTGGGGTGTGGCTGAACCATTTGACCTCTGCGATGATCATTTTCACCTCCTGTAAAATTAAAAGATTGGATTCATTGACTTCCAAAGTCACTTCTAGTCGTGACATTTTATGAATAGGATCCAGGACCCTAGGAAAGACTATGAGGTGATCTCATTTAGAGTCCCTGGAAGCCCGGAGGGCAAGTGGCTTTATCTGCACTTTGCTAATTAGGAGAACCCAAACCCAGAAACATGAAGTGACAGAATCCCAGTCCTTGGGTACAGTGATTAATCAGGACCAGACCTCCTCCCAGGTCAGGTGCAATGATGAATCGCAGCACAGCAGCCTAGCAGAGAGCTGTCTTGCCTTTCAGCAGACATTTGTGCTGTGTTCAGTAGTCCTGTGGGTTGGGACTGGTTATTTTGTTGTTTCAGTAGATAAATTCCAATTTAGGTAGAGCTTAAAGAGTGCAGAGTGACCTTAAGAGGGTATAGTGATGACTATCATCATGTGTTTTGAGATTCTAAGTTGATCTTATTTTTACTTTTCTCATTTTGTTTATGGCAACATTTTATCCTTGTTCTTTGAAAATGTGTACCAAGAATACATAAAAATAGTATCTAGATTAGAATCTGCTATTCCTGGGGTAGAAAGGCCTGAATGCTTGGTTTTAGAGAAGCCCCAAGGTAGGGATTCTCAACCTCAAGACTGTTGACATTTGGAGCCAGATAATCAGATAATTCTTTGCTGTGGGCCTCTCTCCTGCATCTAATGGTGTTTAGCAGCCTTCCTGGACTCTAGCCAGTCAATGCCAATAGCAGCTGCTCTTTTTCCTTCAGAGGCAGCAGTCAAATATATCACTAGATATTTCCCAGTGTCCCCAGGAGGAAGGGGTGGGTGGGCAAAGTCCATCCCCACTGGAATTCACCGCAGTCAAGGCAGGTGCTTGCTTGGGCCCATCAGTGCTGGTTCCCGTGTGTAGACCAGGGAGCCTGTTCAAATGTCACACATCACTTTCCCAACTGTTTGAAAGCTTATAAACATTTTAAAAGTGAAAGAACGAAGGGATCTTTTGACAAAGATTTGAGTCTTACCTGCTGCCTGTCTTCAAAGCCCCATTGGAATGTATAACTTTCCATAAAATAGAATCATTAGCTATGGCGCTGTGCCATAAAACTCTTGGGGAACCTAATAAAAACGTTCCTGATTTGAGAAGCCAAAGTGATGAATGAGGTCTGAGGCAGTACCGTGTGAATCAAGGCAGGGCTGGCTCAGAATCTGTGGGAGCGCGGGCACCAGGGTTCCCTCTCTCAGGAGGCTCCAGTCCTGGGCCTGGGTCTCCAGTCTCCCTGCTGTTTTCTTGCCGATCTGTATCTGTAACATTCCCTTTGTACCTTTGGGGTCACTGTGAGTACTTGGCTAGTGGGCGGCAGATGCCCTTTGACAGTTTGGTTTTCTGAAAGTCCTGGTGAGCCTGACAGGAGCACAATCTATCCCTATCATTTTCTCCTAACACCGAGCTCAGGGCAGAAGAGCGCAGTGTCAAATGGATGAAATTAATAAGCACATTTCACGATCATGCTGTACCATGCATTTTAGTGGAAGGTGAGCAGGGCAAGGGGCTCAAGCTAGCTTGCCTGGTAATTACCCAGGCTGCAGGCTCCCTCTAAGAGCCCTTTGGGGAGACAGTGAGAAGGTAGGAGTCAGCACTTTGTTCTGGCCTCTGGACTCTTTTCAGATCAGCCTCATTCCCCAGAGGTCTGGTCCTGAGTTCAAGAGTTCAAGGGGAGTGGCACAAAGGACAGGGTGAGAAGAGGTCCTTCCCCGTATTTTTGTCTGGAATTTCACATTAAGTCAACATCCAGACCAAAGTGCGGGGTGTGTTTTGGTGGCCAGCTAAAGGGATGCCAAGGCAGAAGTGCAGAGGACAAGGGCACCCTGCGCTGATCATGCCGAGGCCCTGTCTGCCTGGCATGACTGCTGTAGGATTAATCTCCCCTGCACAGGGTAGGCTAAACAGGGTGACCCCATGGTCCTGCTAGTCGGGCACCAGATGGGCTGCTGGCCCTGAGCTGCACAACTGCTTCAAAATGGGCTTAAGCGCTGCTGCTGCTTGAAGTAAAAGAAGCAAGGGTTCATTTATAAAAATAATTTCTCTTCTCTTTGGATCAGGGAAGCTTCTCTGGGTAGGCGCTGGGGATTATTTACTAAACCTCTCAAGCTGTTGTTCCTATTTCTGCAGTTCCCCCCAAATCCCCACCCGCTGTATCCTGTAGCCACATGCCCAGATCTGGGCGTGAATGGGGCTGATGGTCCCTGCTGTCAGAGATCAGGGTGAATCTGTGCATGATGCCACCACACGTGGCACAATGACTGTGCTGCAGGTGCCGTTTCATCCTGGGTGGGTGGTTCATTTCTGGAGGGTTGCAGTGGCACAAGAAGCACTTCGTGCTGTAGCCTCCTCTGTGCCCGGTGTTTAACCTTTGATTTCCAGCTCACTCTGGATTTTGCAATGCCTCAGAGACATCGAGCTGGATATCACGGAGGATCATTTTGGGGTGTATTTCTGTGTATTTCCTGTACCGTAACCCTACCTTTTACATATGCCTTTTACCTTTCAAGCAAGTGCTTATAACTGGAGGCTACGGTATTATGCATACAAGGTGACTTTGTGCCATCATGCCCTGTCCATATTTCCCACATGCCTGCACTCCTTCAGTTTGGTTTTTTGTTTGTTTGTTTTTGTTGTGTTTGGTTTTGGCTTTGTTTTGTTTTGGTAAAAGAATTACTCATTGTTCGAAATGTAGTTCACACAGCCCCGTGGTGAAACTTTTCCTGGCCAGCGCTCACCCACTTACTCATTAGTTTCACAGATACTTACTGACCATCTCCTACTGCGCAAAGCACTAGAAGTTTAGGGTTCTAGGGGAAATCGAGCTCTACACGGCAAAAGGTCAGAGGTGAAGACAGGCAGATGAGTAGGCCCAGAGTTGTGAGCCATATTGAGTTTGGTTATTATTTTGGGGAGAGTTCAGTAAAAGATTTGAAGGAAAAGAGGTTCTTAGGCAGATTTGTATATTTAAAAGTTCAGGAGATTTGCAGAACAAGGAAATAATTGGAGGGGACAGGCCCTGAGGCAGCGGCTGAGTTTTGAGGCTGTGTATTAATGCACAGTGAGGTGGCCCACAGCAGGCCGTGGGAAGGAGATGGAAGGAGGTGGACGGCAACCCTGTTACATATTCCTGGACAGAAGAAAGGATTGAAGGTTGGGAGCTGGGTGCAGAGGTGAGGGAAAGGGAGGATCAGAATGACATAAGGACCTCTTCCTGGTTAGCTGGATGGATATTGATGCTCTCTGTTGAAACTTGAACACAGGCAGCCAGTGGGGGCTGGGGACAAATAGGACCAGTTTGAGACATGTCAAGTTTAAGGTACTTGTGTGACATCCAAGTAGAGTCCTAGTCCTGAAGTCTGGAGAGAGGTCTCGGGGCGATCATATGGCAAGGACTAGACCCAGTGGGGCTCACCCGGGGAGAGGCTGCGGAATCAGGAGAGATGACGTGTCATGCTGGACCCACAGCTGAGTCCTGTGGATTGTTGCTGGTTGAGGAGGGGCAGAGAAGGCCCAGAAGCAAGACTGGAGTGGACTTGAAGTGCAAGTGGGAGGTGACAATGACAAGCAGAGGGTGGATGGCCTTTGAGGAAGAGAGGTGAAGGGGAAGGTGGTAGCTAGGAGATGACATGACTCCAGGAGCCTTTTCCCCTTTGTTTGGAGGTGGGGCAAGTGTGGAGTATGTTTCGCTGTCTATGAGAAGGAGCCAGAGTGAGAGTGAAGTCAGAAGAGGGAGTGACAGTCTGGTGAAGGGCGGAGAAGTTGGGGCTGCCGGAGCCCAGAGGTGATGTTTATGGAACCGTTGCTCATTCCTGCAGCTGGATGCTGGGAAGCCAGCCTTGGTCATGGCCCCTGAGCCCCATCAGGCCTCCATGGCAGCACGGGGATCCAGCACCCAACAAGTCAGCACTTCTCCTACCTCCTCATTCTCTCTCTCTTCCTCTGTCTCCCTTCTTTCAACACTGTTGAAACTTACCAGGCAACAGAACATCTCTCAAAAATGCTTGAAGTGGATAACCTGTATATGCCCAAAATGTATCAGGAAGTTTTGAACAATTGGAGTTTCAGATGCTTGAGCTGTCCAGTGTGAGGCGCTGTGGAGGCACCAGGGAAATCTGCTCCTCCCTGAATCAGTGGCCTGGTTTAGGATGCAGAGGGAAGGATAGTTTTGAAATCCTAACACTTACATGAGGGTCTATTTTTCATTTACCAAAGCAGGAAAAAAAAAAAAAAGCCATTCAATGCTGAGACAGTTTCAGAAAAACACATATTTTAAAATAGTGATTAAGGAGTTAATGTTGTGAAGAGCTGATGAAGATGGTAACACTATCTTTGCTAAAAGCATACGGTAGATACCAGGTGGAAAGCGTAAGAGTCATATGTATGGTCGGATCACAGCTGTCACATGGTCTCCAGAAGGCCACAAGCAGGGCAGGAAAACCACCCAGGTTCCTCAGGGCCAGAGTGCAGGACTCAGGGCCTGCGCCCCGGCTGTGCTGTGAGAACCCACCCCAGGCAGTGCCTACTCCTGTGTCTGCTGCCTCCTGCGCAGGGCTTTGCCGGTAGGAGGTCTGGGGTGGGGTGTGCCAGGGTTCCCTGAGTGGAAAAATAACTTCAGGCTCTCAGGCTAGTTTATTTTCAAAACCAGAGCTTGATTGATACAAGGCATCAGGTATTCCTCCTTTTTGTTTTGATAAAAAAAAAAAATTAAATTCAGATTTACTGCAAACTCGGAAGGTGGTTTTGTGGCCAGCCTTCAGGCCCTGCTTTCCTGTGGCCTGCATCAGCAGATGTCTGTTAACTGCCTCCTCTAGTCCTCCACCAGTCCCTGTTACCCTGTGGAGCAGGGCCCCAGGGGACAGGGTGTTCTTCAGAGGAAGGACCTGGCATTCCCAGCTGGTCAGAGTGTGCTCGGTGGCTGCCATCTTGATGGTCCCATCGGATATAGTGGCTTCCCCTGCTTGGTGACGGAGGAGCTGGTCTTGTCTTTTTCTAGGCTTCCTTCCTCCACCAACCATGAATTTTCAGTGTTGACCCACCATTCGAGTTCCCACCACTGACTTCACGGTGGATTCATCAGGATGGCAGTGGGGACTCGAAGTACAAGGCTGTGTGGGGAGGAGCAAGGGGTGAGGGGAGTGAGAGCCTGCGTGTGGTATCTGGGGACAGGCAAGGGAGGCAAGGCGGCACACTGAGGATGTCTCGTGTGAATTATTTCGGTGGACTCTGGGTCACAGAGGTGGTTCCCCATTGTCAGGAACCTGGCTCTAGGGTGGCATAAGGCAAGGGACTATAGGAGCCAGTGACAGGAAGTAGCAGGAGTATGACTAGTTTGTATCTTAAAAGTGCAGTAGAAGGCAAGGCACTTCCTGTTTATGGAGATTAGCTAAACTGGGAGTGCTGGTCCCTGCCTGGGTCTACAAAACCCCAAGATACCAAAACATCGTAAAAATATGGGTGGGGAAGACCCTCGTGATGCAGTTACCGTCAGCATAAAAACTCCCCCACGTTACCTCTTTATAGTCACGCTTCCTCCCCACCACTCCCTCTGCTCGGACTCCATTAACTACTAGTGTTTTCTCCACTTCTATAATTTTTGCATTCCAGAAATGTTACATAAGCCGGGTGTGGTGTGCACACCCGTAATTCTAGCACTAGGAAGGCAGAACCAGGAGGATCGCAGTGAGTTCAAGGCTATCTTGAACTACACAGGGAGAGAGACCCTGTCTCAAAAAAGAAAAAAAAAAAAAAAGAAAAAAGAAAAAGAAAGAAATGTTGCATACATGAAATCATACAGTAGGTAGCCCTTTGTGATTGACTTTTTCCCCCCCAAAACCTCAGCATAATTCTCTGGAGATTCGGCCAAAGAATCCATCACACGTGTGAGTAGTTTGTCTTTATCGCTAAAGTTCATGATACAGATGAACCACAATTTATTGACCCACGCATCCATTGAAGGATATCTTGGTTTGTTTCTAGTTTGGAACAAAGATGAGTAAAGATGCTATAAATACTCATGGGCAGACTTTTCCTGCGAACATAAGTTTTTATTTCTCCGAGATAAATGTCTAGGAGTGCATGTGCTGGGTCATATGGGAGTTGCTTATTTCCTTTTTTTTTTTTTTTAAGAAGATGCTAAACTACTTGCTTGTGTGTCTGGGATGTATGAGTGGTGGAGCTTCTCCACATCTTTTCCAGCATTTGTTCTCTTCAGTCTTTTTATTCCAGCCGTTCTGACAGGTGCGTGGCAATCACTCATTCGGTTTTAGCTTGTGTTAATTAGGTGCAACATCATTTCATGTGCGTATTTGCCATCTGTAGATCTTCAAGGAAACTCTCTTCTTGTTGTTTACTCATTTTCTAATTGGATCATTTGGTTTTTTACTGTTGAGTTTTGAGAGTTCTTGGTATATTCTAGCTTTGACTCTTTGGTAGGATCTGTGGTTTGTGAAAAATTTCTTCTAGTCTCTGCTTACTTGTCTTTTTTGTTAAAACAGAGTCTTCCACAGAACAGAAGTTTTTAATTTTGATGAAAATGTGGCAATTTTTCCATTTATAAATCATGTTTTGGGATCAAGTCTAAGGACTTGTTACTTAGCTGTAGATCCTAAAGATTGATTTTATATTTAAGACTTAAGCTTGCCGTCCATTTTTTATATGAGGTGTGAACCTGGGTTGAAATTTTTATCACTCTTCAGAAGACCAAATGCTTTAGCACCACTTGTAGAAAAGGTTGCCTTTCCTTTTGGACTTTAGTCAAAAAGCAGTCGGGCATATTGTGTAGTTTTCTGTTTTGTTCTCGTCTATTAATCTCTTTTGTTGCCAGTATCATAAAGTATTGATTAATGAATGTAAGTTCTGAAATTGGGTAAAATGACTCCTTCTATTTTATTCTTTTTCAAAAATTATTTTAGCTACTCGAGGTGGCTGCCCATGTATATTTTAGAATAATCTTGTCTATATCAACAAATATTTTTTGTGGGGGTTGATGGGCCTTCATGTTAAATCTATGTATCAATTTGAAAAAAACTCAAATTTTTACTATGTTGAGTCATAAACATAGTATATCTCTCCATTTATGGAGTTATTTTTAAATATTGTTCATTAACATTTTGTAGTTTTGAGAAGACAAGCAAAATACATATATTTGTATATTTAAGCATATGTATTGTGTTTTTAAAAATTTTTGAGTGATTGTAAATGAAATTGTACTTTTCATTTTGGTATTCATATATTTATTGTTATTAAATAGAAATTAGATTAATTTATTTGAGACAAGGTCTTACTATGCAGTTCAGTCTGGCCCTGAACTCACCATGTAGCTTACACCAGCCTCAGACACACATGTGATCCTCCTTCCTAAGCCTCCTGAGTGCTGCAACCATAGGCATGTGCCACCACACCCAGCTAGATTAATTTTTGTAGACTTTTCTTATGTGCTGTGATCTTGCTAAATTAGTTCTAGTTATTTTTGTTGATTGCTTGGGATTTTCTATCTGGACATCCTTTCTTCCTTTCTTATCTATATGTCTCTTATTTCCTTTCCTTGTCTTATTGCAAAGGCTAGGATAGAATTTCTAACCCAGTGTTGCCTAAAAATGATGAGATTAAATATCCTATGTTACTACTGATTATAAGGGGAAAGAAATATTTCACTGTGAAGTATAACAGTTATTTCATTAAGTATAATAGTGATACAACCATAGATTTTTTTGGAGGTACTTTTTATCAAATTGTAGTTCTTGTCTAGTTCTATTTTTCTGAAAATTTTTATAATAGATGTTGAATTCTGGCAAGTGCTTTTTCTACATCAGTTGACATGATCATGTGATTTTTCCTCCTGATTTTATTAAGATTATGGTTACACTGAATGATTTTTGAATACTGAACCAGGTTTACATCCCTAGAATAAATCCCACTTGATCATAATATATGATTCTTTTTTATTTATTGCTGAATTTTCTATTAATATTTTGTTAAGAGTTTTTGCGTTTATATTCATGATGAGTATTAACCTGTAGTTTTCTTTTTTTAAACTGTCTTTATCTGGTTTAGCAGTATCAGATTAATGGATTGGAAAATGTTCCTGCCTCTTCTATTTTCTGAGAGACCTGGTATGACTTAGTGTTAATTATTCTTTAGATGTTAGGTAGAATTCTGCACTGAGACAATCTAAATCTAGGGATTGATTTTTAGAAAGCTTTAAAGTTTTGTATTCTACTCCATTAGTGTAGTTATTATGTTGTTCAAATAGTCAATTTTATATTAAGCAAGTTGTAGTAGTTTGTATTTTCTAAGGAATTGGCCCATTTCATCTCTTATCAAATTTCTATGCGCAGAATTGTTTGAAGCACTTCTTTCTGATGTTTACAGGATCTATAATGATAGACATTTTTGATACTGATAATTTGTGTCTTCTGTCTTTCTTTGTCAGTCTTCTTAGAAGTTTGTCAATTTTATTGATTTTTTTTTACAAAAACTGCTTTCATTACTTTCTCACTTTTCAATTTTTCTATTTTCAGTTTCATTGATTTCTGTTTATTTTTTCTTTCTGTTTGCTTTGGTTTGTTTTGCTCTAGATTCCTGAGTTGAATGCTTACATTATTGATTTGAGACTTTTTCTCATTTCTAATTTATGCATTTTGTGGTATAAATTTCCCTCTCAGCACCACTTTAACTGTATTCCACAGATTTTCATGTCTTAGTTTCATTTTTATTTCTTTTTAAAAAAAATTTTCTTAAAGAGAAAAAAACAGAAAAAAGGTAGAAATATTACAGAATATCAAAAAAAAGAATAAACAGTAAGAGATCACTGGTTGATAAATTACATATTGTCCTTTTAGAAATAGTTGTTCGAGTTACAAAATTAGAGCATACAAAGTAGACATTTAAGCAGTGAGACTGCAAACAGATCTGTTCAACAATCGAACAAGAACTTAGAAGTATGGTTATCAATCCTACACACACTTAAATATTCATGCAGTTATATCTTTTATAACACTTCCTATCTCCTCTCTTTTTTACAATAGCAATTATGTGTTTTTAAAAAATTTTATTTAAAGAGAAAAAAAAGCAAAAGAAAAAAGGGTAGCAACAATACAGAATTCTAAAAGAAAAAAGAGAAAAAAACATTAAGAAATCACTAGTTGATAAATTATTGTCATCTTGGATGTAGTTGTTCAAGTTACAAAATTAATGGATACATAGTAGACAAACAGTGAGACTGCAAACAGTTCTGCTCAAAGATCCAACAAAGATGCAGCCATATGGTCATCTATTTTACACACTCAAACATACATGGAGTTATATCCCTTACAGCCCTTTCTTTTCCTCTCTTTTTTATAATAGCAATTACACATTTTGGGTTTTATTACTCTTATAGTTCTTATCACTTTTTACACTAGAGACACAATGCATTTTTATTTCATTTAGTATATCTTCTCCTTTTTATTTTTAAGAGAATAAAACCAAACAAAATAAAATAGAATAAAGCCAAACAAAACAATGAAAGTGACACAGAACATCAAAACAAGACAATAGGAAATCAACAATGGCTACCATAATGCCTCTTATTATCTTCAAAATAGCTGCCCATGCCATCAGATATAATAAAGTCAAACCAAACAAAACAGAATAAGACTAAACCAAACAAAACAATGAAAACAGTACAGGACTTTAAAACAAGATAATAAGGAATTAACAGTGGCTACCACCTTCCCTTTTTAGATGTTTCCTCCCCTTTCACTTTTATAATATCAGTTGGACATTTTGTTTTGTTTTGTTTTGTTTTTCCTGAGGCTCCTGCCAGTGAGGAGAACCTGCAGCTGCCTGGGCTTCATTTTTAAATTTTTTTGTGGGTACTGGGAATGGAACTCAAGACCTCACACTTGCTAGGCAGGCTCTGCACCACTGAGCTATATCCCCAGCCCTGTTGTACATTTTGGATCCCACCAACTCCTTTAGTTTTTTGTTTGTTTGTTTGTTTGTTTACTAGGGAGACAACATGATGTTCACCTATGGGAGACTGAACCATTTCACCCAAGAGCATGATCACAAGTTGCATCCATTTACCTATAAGAGCCTCATGATTATCCTTTATAGCCGAGTAGCTTTCCATTGTATAAAAGTGCCATGTCTCTCTTATTCATTCTGCGGTGGATGGGTAAGCTATCCCTGCTTTGTCTGGTTCCCTGTCACATGTTTTCTCTCCTTGACTTTCTGTCTATGAATTTCCTTTTGAATTAATGTGTATTTTGTATACTGCATATTGATAGATCTTGTTTCTTAATCTACTCTGCGTATGTTTCTTTTTGTTGGTGAATTGGAGCCATCTACATTAATGGTTATGGCCAACATACACTGGTTGGTCTCTGGCATGCTTTTCTCCTACTGTTGGCTCCCTACTTTTTCTCCCCACTCAGTTGTCTGCCCTACTTAGTGATCCCACTCTGTTGCTGTTCCTGGAACTGTGGTCATTTTTATCTCTCTCTAGAAAATCCTTCAGTACTCTTTGTGAAATTAATTTGATGGTCATGAATTCCTTCAGTTGTTCTTTGTCATGGAAGTATCTTATTTCTCCATTATGTTGAAAGATAGTTTTTCAGGTACATCAACCTGGTTTAGAAGTTGTTTTCTTTCAGGACTTGATATATTTCACTCCAGCCTCTTCTTGACTTGATGGTTTGTGTTGAGAAGTCTGTTGTGATTCTGATGGGTTTTCCTTAATAGGTGATCTGTTTCTTTTCTCTAACATCCTTTAATATTCTGTTCTTATGCTGAATTTCTAGAATCTCGATTATTACCTGTCTGGATGTAGATTTATTTTCGTTATGGCTAGTTGGAGTTCTCTATGCCTCACTTATCTGTACATCAGATCCTTTTCCCAGGCTTGGGAAGTTCTCTGCTATTACTTCTGTAAAGTCTTTATGTCATTTGTGTTGACTCCTGCTTTTTCACTAACACCTATTGCTCAAATTATTTTTCTTTGCATTGTCTTGCAGCTGTTGTATTATTATTTCCTGGTTCCTTATTATTATTGTTTTCCTTATTATTTTTAAGAGATCTTTGCTTTTGCAATTGCTAGCTGCCATCCCATCTTCAAAGTCTGAATGTTTATCTTCAGTGTCTTTCAAGTAGTTTTGTCAGCTTTTGATGGAGTTTTTAATTTCCTGGATATCTCTTTGGGTCTGTTTCATGCATTCCATTTCTTCTCTATATTGTTCATTCAGGGTTTTCCTCATTCTCCTATGCTCCTTTTTTATCTATGTCTTCTTTAGATATGCTCCATAATCCTTTTATTATGTTTTCACTTGTTCTTTTACCTGAGATATTATTTCTGATCTGATTTCTTTCATAGTTTCATGAAGTAGTTTCTTTGCTTCAGTTGCCATCATCCCAGAAATTTCAAGTGTACAACTTCCACTTTCTTCTATGTGTAAGTCTCCTAGACTTGTTTCATTTGGGCTAGAGACCAGAAACTGCCTTTTACTCCTTTGTCTTAACATTTTCCTGGGTTCCTCCAGACAAGTGGGTTGTGGGGTCCCAGGCATTTCCCACATTGGCTACCTGTTCACAGTATAGGGGGATGGGTCAGGCACCTGGATTTATCCTAACCCAGATTCCCTGGGGAAGTGGTGGGGTGTAGGGTGGGCTTCTCTAGACACTCATGGCTTCTCCAAGGAATGGCTGGCTAGTTCTCCTTGCCATGCAGGCTACAGGTCCCTGAAGGCAATGGCAGCTAGCAGGCTTGTAGGGGCAGGACTGGCTGCTGTTTTTCCCTGCCAGTGCTGGCTACCCACAGGAGAGTCCCAGCAGCACCATTCAGTATATTTTCAATTTTTCTTTCAGACTTTTTTGAGCCATAAGATTATTTAGAAGTGTTAGTTTCCAAATACTTGAGAGATTTTCTGATGATCTTTCTGTCATTGATTTCTAGTTTGATTTCATTGTGGTAGAGAACACATTCTGAATTATTTCATTTCTTTTAAATTTGAGAAGTCACATAGCCCAAGAAAGGACATATTTTGGCATATGTTTCAAGGACATTTGAAAAGACTGTATACTACTGTTGTTGTATGGGATGCTCTGTAAATACTGATAATGCTGTTGTGTTCTTTTATATTCTTGTTGATTTTCTGTTTATCAGTTTTTGAGAGAGTTATATTGAAGTCTTCAACTATAATCCTGAATGTATCTTTTTCAGTTCTGTCAGTTTCTGCTTTACATATATTTTATAAAACTGTTGCCTTTTGCTTTAGGATCACTGTATCTTCTTGGTGAATTGACCTTTCTGTCTGATTATTATATTAGCCATGGAATCTATTTTATCTGATATTAATTAGCTACTCTTACTTACTTTTACTTAATACTTTTGTGATGTCTTTTTTTCCTACTTTTACTTGCATCTCATCTGTAGCACTATATTTGAACTGTTTTTTTAGACTGATATAGTTAAGTTTTGGTTTGAATTCACCCTGCCAATCTTTGTCTTTTAATTGGTATATTTAGACCATTTATATTTATTATAATTATTGATATGTTAGGCTTAAACCTGCCATTTTGTTTTTTGTATTCTGTTCATTTTGATTTTTTTGTTATTATTTGTTGTTATTGTTTTTGTTTTCTTTTTCCTGCCTCCTTATGGGTTGGTTAAACCTTTTGTTAGCATTCTCTTCTGGTTTCTCTAAGTGTTTTGAGTGCATTTCTTTGTGTTAAATTTTTTTAGTGGTTGTCCTAGGTATAATACTGTGTGTGTGTTGGTCCATCTTTCTGCATTTTTAAAAAACAACAGTCTATTGGTGTTGATATTTTACCAGGTCAAGTGAAGGCAAAATTCTTACTCCCCTTTATCTCCTTTTACCTTTTCTCATTGACAATTTAATTGTGTTAAATATTTCCTATAAATACATTTAGAACTATATTGGACAGTGTTACAATTTGTGCTTCCATCATTAAACATAATTTAGAAAATCTAAGGGGAAGAAAATCTATTTACTTATATTTTTATTATCATGTTTTCTTTTCTTTTTCTGAGAAGGTCTTTGTTTTCCACTTCATTCCTTAAGGAAATCTCACTGGCTATAAGATTCTTAGTTGAAGATTTTTAGCAGTTGATGAATGATGTGTCCATGTGATTTATAATGAGATATCTGCTATCACTTGAATTTTTCTTCCCTTTTAAGTAAGATGTTTCTTCCTCCCTACTTTGAAAAGTTTTTGTTTTAATTTTTCAGAAGTTGACAATAATATACCTTGGTGTGGATTTATCTATTTGGAATTTTCTTATCTTCTTGCCTCTGTGGATTTATGCCTTTTACCAGATTTAGAAAATTTTAGCCATGATTTCTTCAAATACATTTTCAGCCTTTCCTCTCCTTCTCTCCCCTGCCTTCCCCCCACCCTACCTCCTCCCCTCCCCTCCTGTCCTCTCTGTTCTCCTGGATCTCTGATGACACAAAACTTAGAACTCTTATAGTTCCATAGGCCCCTGAGGCACGCTTCTTTTTTTTTGTTTGTTTAGTCTATTTTCTTTCCCTTATTCAGATTGAATCATTTCTTGTCTGTCTCCCAGCTCATTGAGTCTGTGTTTTCTTCCATTGTTCTGTTGAATCCATCCATGGAGTTCATTTCAATTATTATGTCTTTCAGTTCTGAAATTTCAATCTGATTCTTTAAATTCATCATGTCCTTTGGTTTGGATGTGATTTGAGCGAATCCCACAAAGATTCACCTGCTGAACTTTAATCCCTATTATGAGGCATAAAGAGGGTGGAAACTTAATCTGATTCTATGGTGTTTAGAGGTTGGGATTTGGGGAAAGGATTGGCAGTAGATAAAGCATGGAGAAGGTCCTATGACTGAGTCATAGCTTCATTTGAAGTGAGAAGAATTAGAAGAAATATATGTATACATGCCTGTTCCCTGCCTCTCTCCACGTGGTGACCTGCATCCCCAAAGACTCTGCTAGCAAGAAGGCCATTACCAGACCTGACCCGACCACCTTGGCCTTCAGAATCATGAGCCAGAATAAAATTATTTTCATGAAAATATGCTTGGTTTGTGGTACTGTTATAAGCAATAGAATAGGGACTAACTACATATATGCTAAGTGTTTTTTAAAATTTATTTCAGGTGTGTTCATAATTGTCTCATGAACCATTTTTTATGATGGCTGCTTTGAAGTTTTTCTCTGTCATCCTATTTTGGCACCTTGTATTTGCTGTCTTCTATTCTGTCTGAGACTGTGTGTTTTCTTGGTGTAAGAGGTAGTTTTTATACTGAAACCTGGAAGTTTTGGGTGTTATGAGACCCTGGATCCTATTTAAACTTTTTAAAAGCAAGCTTCTGCTGTCACTGCTGTAGGAGGAAAAGTGGGAGGGTGCCACCTCTTTATTGCCAGGCAGGGCTAGAAGTCCAGTTCCCGTGTGGCCATCACTAAGGCTCAGGGAGGAGGGGCTCCATATTACCACTACTTCCCCACAGGTGGGTACTCCCTGAAGTGATGCATTTGAGCTTCCTTGGGGCCTCTGCTGACCTCAAGGCTAGGAGGGGACCTGTTAGATATGATGGAGAGGTTCTGATTGCTGCATCTTCAGTGTTACCCCACTGCGATGGGGACTAATGCCCAGTGGGGATGGGAGGCCTTCTCTGACCCCATCCTGGGGAGGGTGCCGGACACCCCTTACACCCTGTCAGGATGGAAGCCTGGCACTTTACCCTGGCTTTGCTGGTGTGGGTAGGGGCGGGTCCAAGTGTCTCATGTGGTGCTCGGTTGGAGTCAAGTAGTTTTGTATATAGTTTTTGTGTCTTGCGAGGCTGCCCCTTTGACTAGAGAAAGAAGGCCTTGGTTGTCACCCGTCACTCACACTTGCTGATTTTGAGTCGCTGGTTTCTCTGGCTCTAAGTCTGCAAAATACAAAGCCAAAAGAAGATCAGGGCACTCACCACCATGTTGCTCCTTAGGCCAGAGTTCCCTGCCTCTGCCTGTTCTCTCACTTGGTATAATGTATGTCTCATGTGGTGTCCAAGGGTTTTAGCTTACCTAGTGGGGGGAATAGGGAACGGTGTGTCTCCCTACTCTGTGTTCCTGAATATCTAAGTACTGGCTTGATTTAATTTTATGTGAGTCAAAGTTAACAGAGAATCCCTTCATTGCTAAACCTGTCAACTCTTTCCAAACATTTAGGCTTTAGCTTATTGTTGTGTACACCAGAAGGAAGTGTGCTTCTGTGTGCTCATAAATTACTTGCCAGTTACTCCTGAAATTCTGCAGAACTCCAAATGCTTCAGAACCACTTTCTGCTTTTTGTCATTCAGTTTTACACTATTAACCGTCCGTCTGCATGAGGGATGGTGCACACTTCCAGGGGGACGGGTAGCCCGAGTTGAGGATTTGGGAGGTGAGCTCTGCTAAAGGGAGGTCACCTTGAGATGTCTCCAGACAGGGAAGATTAGATGAGCAGGAACTGGCTGCACGGGTGCTTGCAGTAGGCAGACATTCAAGGACTCTTGCATTCATTCTTTTGTGTCATTGTAAAGAATGGTTTTGTTTTAATGGCAAAGTATTATGCAAATGTATTCTCATTGTACAAGATTCAAGCAATAAGTAAGTCTCTGTCACTGTGTGCTAAAAGGGAACTGCTATTAACCATTTGGTCTACCAATCCTTTCTAACAGTGCTACAACTACCTGTTTTTAAAAGAGGCTGTGTAGGTTAGTAGTCAAAAGCATAAGACCTGGGATTGAATCTTGGTTCTGCCACTTACCAGTACTGTGACCTTTGTAGGCTTATTTTCCTCAGTTTCGTGGAAAAGTGGAAGTTTTTAACAGAACTTTCCTCATGGAGTTTCAGTGGAGCTTTACATGAGCTAGTGTTGTTAAACTATAGCCCAATGATTGCTACCAGCCTGAGGACTATAGCTGTTTGTGAATTATTATTTAGACTCATCCTCTAAGTTTTGACTTCTTTCTCCCTGAGCAGTGCTGGTAGAAGATCTTTCCATGTCATCACTTACAGCTCAACCTCATTCTAGTCAACGGCTGTATGTTTCTCCTCTGTGTGACTCGTTAGCCTCTGCCCTGCCCTGAATCTCTTTTTGGTGTCTGCAAAGCAGTGCTGTGATGAGTACCCCTGCACATCTCAGGATGTGTGCTGGCAGATGAAAAGGTGTGTGCATTTCAGATGGTAGCAGTTACTTCAGGCTAGCATTTCAGAAATGCTGGACCACAGTTTACATATTCTCCCAATGAGCAGTATTCAAAAATGCCTATTACACTCATCATTACTTTTTATTAAGTTTCCTTTTTTCCAAATTTATTTCAGTTTCTGATCTTGGAGCTCCTTGTGTGAATTTACAGATCTGTGTTTAGTGATGAAGTTGAACATCTTTTCACATCTGTTGACCATTTGTATTTTTGCTGTTAACGTGTGAGTCTTTTAACTGACACATTTGGCTAGCTTTTTCTCACTGGTTTGTAGGATTCTTTCATACATTCTATTAATTCTTATCTATATTATATGTATTACAAATATTTTCCTCTCAGACCATTGTCTTTCAGATTTATTCGCAGTACTATATCAGACTTTGTTAAGTTGGTTGCTAGCACATATTGTCTTTTATAAAAACCTTAAGAGTTAACTTGTCACATTGTATAAAATGTTTTGACTCTCAGTGTGGTTGCCCTGAGTTAATAAGTTGAATTGAGGAGAAATAACATGTGTATAGTATTGAGTTTTCTCATCTGGGAACCTGGCTTGTGTTCTTACTTATTTAGGTCCTGTTTTATATCAGGAAAATTTTATAGGATTCCTCATATATCTTGTCATTTCTGTTGCTTTAGGTATGTGGTTTGCTTTGTTTCTGTTGTGAGTGGATTCTTTTTATAGCATTATTGAGATATATTTGATACACAGGATTTTGCATATATTTAAACTTTGATGGGTGTTTGGACCTGTGTCTGTGCATGGCTGGGAGACCATCATGATGACCAAGCTAAGGAAGCTGTCCCTCATTCCCAGGCTTTCTTCCTGCCCTTTGGTACTGCCTGCCTCAATTCCCTACCCCATCCCAGTGACCCCTGCTCTGTTTCTGTCATTTGACACCATGTTGCATTTTATAGACTTTGATACTTTTTTCTTTTTGGGGGTCTGATTCTTTTCTCTGTTTGAAATCTAGCTCTTTCCTCTTGCACAGTTATTTTTAGACTCATTCATATTGTTGGATATATCAACTCTGGCCTGTTTGTTTAATGCCTGGTGCTCCAAAATTGTGTACTTGTGTGACAGTTGATGACTGTTATTTGGGTTGTCTCCAGTTTGGGTTATTAAAAGCAAAGCTGCTATGAAGACACATAGACATCCGGTTTCATTTCCTTTGGGTAAATTCCCAAGAGTGAGATGGCTGGATTGTGCACTCGATGAATGCTTTAACTTTTTAGGAAACTTCTCAACTATTTTTCAAGTGGTTATATCAAATTGCAGTCCCACTAGCCCAGCTTAGGGTTTCACTCATTGAACATATGTGCCAAACTTGATGTGGTCATTCTTAATTGTAGCCATTCCAGTGGTGTGTGTGTGTTTATGAGTTTATTTGTGTTTCTCTGATAACTAATGATTTTGTGCTTTTTTCACCAAATCTTTTTTGGCGAAGTGTCTGTTAAGTTTTTTACTCATGTTTCACTGGGTTGTCTCTTTATTCAGCCAGAAGAATTCCTTGTTTGCTTTAAGTACAAGCCCTTTGTTGGACACACATTTTGAATATATTTTCTCCTACTCTGTAGCCTACCTTTTCATTTTTGTTAATAGTACATTTGAAAAGCAAAAGTTCTACAGGTTAGTAATATCCAGTTTATTATTTTTTCTTTTATAGTTAGTGCTTTTTAAATTATATTTAAGAAATCCTTGCCAAACTCAAAGTCAAGAGTTTTCTTTTTGATCCCCAGTAGAAGTTTTATGGCTTTTGCACTTATACATAGGTCAGTGACTTATTTTAATTTTTATATGTAGTATGATGTATGAATCAAGAGTTTTCTATGTATTGGTGTCCAATTGCAGTACTGTCTGTAAAGATTATTCTTTCTTCACTGAATTAGTTTGGCATTTTTGTTAAAAATTCTCTGGTCATGTCCATATCGGTGTATGATCGGGCCCTGTACTCTGTACCATTGGCCTGCTTGCCTGTATGCCACACCAACACTGTTTGCTTATTGTAGCTTTCTAATCATTCTTAAATTGGGTCATCCTTTAATTTTATTCTTTTTCAAAGTTATTTTGGTTGTTCCAGTTTGTTTGAATTTTAATATAAATTTAAGGATTAACATGTCCATCCTCCCACCCCAAAAAAAGCCTGCTGGGATTTTGACTGGGGCTGTATTACATATATGGGTCAATTCGTAAATATTTGACATTTAAACAATATTTGGTTATCAGATTCATGAATATGGAATGTTTATTTATTTAAGCTTAATTTAATTTCAGAGATCTTTTGGTTTTCAGCCTACAACTTATACAGATCTTTGTCCGATTTATTCCTGGGCATTTCATATTTTTGAAATATTTATTTTTTCCCCACTCTGGTTTCTAGTTGATTTCTGTGTATTAGCTTTGTTATTCTTCATCCTTGTTAAACTTATTAGTTCTTGTGGCTTTCTAAAATATTCCTTGCAATTTTCTACATAGATGATAATGTAACAGTTTTAAAACTTTTTTTTCCTTTCTAGCCTGTTTGCTATTTTATTTCTTTTTCCATTTTTTCTTCTGTCTCTGTCTCTGTCCGTCTGTCTGTTCACTTTCTCTCTCTCTGCACTGGCTAGACTATCCAGTACACTGTTGATTGGATGTGGTGAAATCAGACATTATTGTTTTCTTCCAAACCTATTGAGAAAATCTTTAATGTTTGGCTACTTTTAAATATGGTGTTGGATCTTCAGATCTATAAATATGGTATATTTATTTTTTAATACATACTGTTTTAATTGCAAGTACCTTTCCAGATAGTTTTGATCATACATATTTGTCAAATGTATTATTCTCACCCATTAGGGTGATAAATTTTTTTAAAAACTTTTAATATGATGGTCATTAGAATGTTAAGCCAAACTTATATTTCTGGGATGAATTCCCCCATGGGCACAATATATTGTCCTTTTTATGTATTGCCCAATTCAATTTGCTAAAAATTTGTTAAGAAATGTGTTAGGGCTGGGGATGCAGTTTGGTGATAAAGTGTTTGCCTCACATGTATAAGGCCTTGCCTCCAGTCCCCATCACAAGAGAGAGAGAGAGAGAGAGAGAGAGAGAGAGAGAGAGAGAGAGAGAGAACAATGTTATATATGTAGCATATATATTCATATTCTATATATTCAATGTATGTATTTTTTCATGAGAAATGGTGATTGGTCTGTGATTTTCTGTTCTTATGTCTTTGGGTGTAGTCTTAGGGTAATACTGGTCTCACATGAGTTGAAAAGTATTCCTTCTTTGTTTTCTGAAATATTTAATGTAGAATTGGTGTTATTTATTCTTAAATGTTGGTAGTATTCATCACTGAAACTCTGGGTCTGGATGTGGAAAGGTTAACAACAATTTGATTTTTAAGTGCTGTTCAGGTTGTCTGTTCTTGAATGAACCTTGATAATTCGTGTCAAGGAAATTTTCTACTTACTGTAAGCTTTCCAGTTTCTGGGTATAAAGCTGTTCACATGTTCTTTTATCTGCTTAATTTCGGTGAGGACTGTAGGTATCTTCTCGTTAATTCTCAGAGATGGTAATTGGTGTCAACTCTCTTTTTTCCTCCTCAAGCTGCCTGGCCGCAGTGAGGAACCCATGGCCCGTGTGCTGCATGGGGCTGTTTGTGGTGCTGAAAGCTCTGAAAGGCTCATAGTCCCTGGCCTAGAATTTTGTCAGTTTTATTTGTCTTCTCAAAGAACCAGCTTGGTCTTCTGTATATGTCTTTGTATTTTATTGTTTTGTCTTTATCCTTCCTTCTACTTTACGTTTAACCTTCTGGTTTTTTTAAGGGGGAAGTTTGGGAGCTTGTTTTGGGACCTTTCCTTTTCTTTTTTTTCTTGTGGAACTGAGGCTTGAACCCAACTTTCTCACTGAACTGTGTCTCCAGCTTCTGTTTTTGGTTTGTTTTGGTTTGGTGGGGTTTTTTGTTTGTTTGTTTCATTTTGGTTTTTTGGGGACAGTGTAATCTTGCTATGCTGTTCAGGCTGGCCTTGAATTCACTGTGTAGCTCAGGCTGGCCTTGAACTCCTGGCGATGCTCCTGCCTCAGCCTTCTGAGTGCTAGTATTATAGTCATGTGCCACCATACTCGGTTAGCTTTTACTTAGTTTTAATTTTTATTTGGAGACAAGATGTCACTAGGTCACTAAGTTTCCAAGGCTGGTCTTGAACTTGTGATCCTCCTGCCTCAGCCTCCCAGAATGCCGATTATACGTGTTTGCCACCTTACTGGCATGGTGACCTTTCTTTCTAATACAAATATTTCACTACTGTGAATTTCCCTCTAAGCGCTGCATTGCTGCATTCCTCAACTTTTATCATGTTGTGTAAAATCTTAATCCATTCACAACACTGTCTAATTTCATTTTTGATTTCTTTAACCCATGAGTTATTTTGATGTATGCTATTTTGTTTAAGTTTGGGGATTTTCTAGATATTTTTTTCTTATGGATTGGTTAATTCCATGTGGCACAGAGCTTAGTTTTATGGCCTAGAGTAAATATCAGCAAAGATTTTCCATAGCAAGCCAGATAGGAAAGACAAGTTTTGTGAAATACATATCATTTCTATTGCTTATTATTATGTTTTAAACTCTAAAGAATATAAAAATCCATCTGTAATTCTTAGGCATCCGCAAACAGGCTGTGGGCTGGATTTGGGTCCACAGGCTGTGGTTCACTGACCCCAGCTTAGGCTATGATTTATCTTGGTAAACATTCTAGGAACACTGGAAAAGAACGTCAGTTCTGCTCTGAGTGCAGTTAGTGGTCTCTAGATGTCAGCTAGGCTGAGCCGTTTGATAGTATCAAGTCTGATGTATTTTTACTGATTTTCTGTCTGCTTGTTCTTTCAGTTACTGAGATGAGTTTTTAATTCTCTGACTATAAATGTGGATTAGTCTGTTCTTACATTCGGTTTTATTTATGTTTGTTTTCTGAATTTTAAAGCTCATTTATCAGGGATATAAACATTTAGGGATGATATGTCGTTTCTATCAGTGTCCTCATTGTCATGATCAGGTGACTCTTTATCTCTGGTAACATTTTCTGCTTTGAAACCTACCTTGGTATATATTAGTATCACCACTATAGCTTTCTTTTGATTGGTGTAGGCATGACTTGTCCTTTTCCATCCTTTCACTTGAGCCCATCTGTGTCTTTATATTTGAAGTGTTTTTTGTAGATAGCGTATTATCCAGTCTGACAGCTTCTTCCTTTTAATTGGCCTGTTTAGACCATTTGCTTTTAAAGTGATTATGGATGTGTTTGGGTTTAATTCTACCAATCTTGCTCTTTGTTTTCTGGGTTTTCCCCCATCTGTTCCCTATTTTCCCAACATCTTTTTGATTATTTTTATCCCATTTTATTTCTTCTATTGACTTCCTAGCTCAACTTCTTTTATGTTGTTTGTGTTGTTTCTTAGTAGTTACTTTTGACTTATACCGCATGTCTTTAACTTAGCACAGTCTACTTTTGCTTTTCTGCTCTTAAGTAATACACCACTTCATGTATAGTACAAGAGCAGTGTAATGCTTATGCCTTCCACTCCTGACCTTTGTGCTATTATTTTCATACATTTTTCTTCTATGTATATTGGAAACCCCTCAATACATAGTTAATGTTGTTCCTTTAACTTTTATTATCTCATTGTGACAGTTCAGGTGGATTGTCAACTTGGTTGGGTCCTGAAAGGAGGAGGGGTCAAGCTGTGGGAATAAAGCCACAGGTGCAGTGAAGACCCCAGGAACCCAGCGATATCAGGAGTGTGTTCTGTCTGCTGAGGAAATGGGTTAGTAAAGCACACTTTTCAGTGTGTCCAGGTGAGTCATGGAGGCACGATCTTGGGCACTGTCTCTGACCCTTCTTCTCTGGGATGTCCCCCTGTTCTGCCTGTTCATGATGCTGTTCCTGCCTTGGAGCCAGCTGACTGGGATGAACCCTCTGAAACCATGAGCAAAATCAAATTCTTCTTCCTTTAAGTTGTATAAGTAGAATATCCTGACCCAGTGACAAAAAAGCTAATATATAACATTGGTACCAGGATCAGAGTCATTGCTATGACTGTAGTTGACTGTGACAAGCCTTTAGAACTGGCTTGGAAAGGTTTGCTGACGCCCGTGAGAGAAGCCCTAGAATACTGCAAGCAGAGCATGTTGGGTGATTGGATTTCAGTTTGATTGACTTGAGAACCTTCCAGAAGATTAGTAAAGCACATTAATTTGTATCTGAGCAGAAGATATGAATTAGCAAGTCTAATAGTAAAAGGAAGTAAAATAAAGATACACAAAATTTAGAAAAGGAAAATAAGAATGTAAAGAGATTTAAAAATTAGCAGATGATGTGTAGCTTTTATGTGCTGCCATTTTTGACTAAAATCTAAAGTCTTAATGAGGTAACTTCTGCTATTTAAGAAGAAATTCTACAATAGATCTGCATTCAAGAAAGAAATTGGAAATAATGTTAGAGTACTAAGGCTTAAACTATTTTCAGGTAACTGCCTCAAATTTTCAAAGAACAGGTAATATTCCCTCAAAATTTCAAGGAATGGGTAATGCTGGCATTATATAAACTATCCCAAAGCTTTGAAAAAACAAAAGATGGAGAACTTCTTATTTTTGTTAGAAAGCTAAATTAACTGTGGTAATTGACATTGCTGCTACTGCTATTATATTGATAATGCATTTCCCCCTTGTATTCTTTAAATGGTTATTGGTTGTAGTTTGCAAATTATACATACAGGAAAAGTAATGTATTACTACAAGTAGTAAGGATCAGTAACAATAATGACAGTCATTTCATTTTTTTGTTTTTAATTTTGAAACCGGGGATTGAACTCATGACCTTGTGCTTGCCAGGCAGGTGCTTGTGCCGCTGAGCTATATGCCCAGTGGGAGTCATTCTGATACACTGGTACATTCATATACCATTTTGATTATTTTCATGTCTCTTGCCCCCCCTTTCTGTCTCCTTTCTCCATCTCTAAAAGTACTTTCTCCATCTTTAAAACTAATCTTTAAAAAATAAATTTCCATGGCATCCAGTAATCACAGGGAATTTTCTTGTTTCTAATTCCCCACTTTGTTTCCTGGCGGCTCCATGGTTCAGAATGGCAGCTTTGCGAGGTCGACATGGTGGGGAGTCCCGTGGCGCTGTGGGAAGGGGTGGGAAAGGGGGAGGAGTTTAGGAAGGGGTTGGCCCGTTGGCTAAGCCCATCCCCATTTGCTGTCTCTCCACTCCCTTTTGGTAAGGGCTATTGAACTGTCTCCCAGTGCATCCCTTAACTCCGTCCTGACCACCTCTGGCCTTTCCTGAAGCCCAGCCAGTGGAAACAGCCTGAAAGACTAGGTCACTCCCTGCTTAGAACTGCATCCCCGCTCTGCTTTTAGATTCAAAGGTGAATTCATTGTTGACCTTTCCAGTGAGTGCCCTGTTGAGTGGATGGCTTCACTGGCATCTAAGACCATTTGATTTACCTCTTCCCTACTTTATAGCACTCACACTTTTCGTGTCTGGGATACTGAATGCCAACATCCAGCTAAGTCCCCTTGACCTGTGTTCCCTGCTGTCCCCTTGACCTCTGTCCAGTTCCCCAGAGGTACTGTTGCCGTTCTCGCCCCTGTGCCTTCGCACATACTTGCACCACTCCCTTACGGAACTGCATTCTGCTCTGCATTTTGATAGCATCTTCCCTTTCCTGTACTGCAGCTCTTATCAGCCTCCATGACGGCTGTCAACCGGCAGTCTTACCCAGGCGCTGTGGAATTGTGTCTTCCACAAAGCTCTGCTCCTTGATGCCCAGCACAGTGCCTGGGTGCATTCAGACTCCAGCAGGCATACAAAGAACATTTATTGAATTGAGTTGGCTGTTTTCTGTTTGCCTTTCTGTGTCTGGGATATTGGATGCCAACATCCAGCTAAGTTATGCTTGTGTTAAACATGAATTGAAATGCAATTACAGCTGGCAATGTGGTTTGAGAGCTGACTAATAGAGTAAATAAGAAGAGTGACTTAGTCACGCGGTCAGTTCATCTCCTTTGCTTTCTTGCCTCCTGTCACTGAGCGTGACTCATGAACAGTATGAGTTCAAGTTGTCTTCTCTGAAATCCTATCGCTTTAACTCTTCCTGCCCTCCTTGTCTTGTTGGGTCTGTTCGGGCTGCCTTGTTAAATCCAGTCAGCCCCGAGCCAGGCTGTGCAGTCTGACTTTGCTGGCTCCAGCGCAAGGCTGGGTGTTCCCTGCAGAGAGCTGGACAGAGGTGGGGAGTGCACCGTGGGGCAGAGGGACCCTGTCCGCTGGCCAGCGTCCTTTCCCAGGGCCCGGGAGGCTGTACAGGGCTGCTGGTTTTCAGCTGCCCACAGGATCACTGCTTCCTTACTCTCAGCTAAGGCAGACACGGCGCTGTTCTCTCTTTGTGTTAGTCTCA
Source organism: Hydrochoerus hydrochaeris (assembly GCA_004027455.1). NCBI lineage: Eukaryota > Metazoa > Chordata > Mammalia > Rodentia > Hydrochaeridae > Hydrochoerus > Hydrochoerus hydrochaeris. The sequence goes on along the minus strand of PVLA01000907.1, from coordinate 303,977 downwards.
GGAATTGTGTCCTGTCATTGGACCTACCTTGGCCCCTCTGCTTGGCTTAACAAAGAACAGCTTCCTTCTGGTTCTAGAGAAGGTGCTAAGTGTCTTGGGCTCCATGCTGTGGCTGGGGAGTGAGCATCTCTCCGGGTTCCTGAGTCCCTTTGCACCCCTCTTCCGGCTTGGTGGGCAATGTCATCGGACTCTAGAGAGGGATGTGTTTCTTATTAGCAGGTCTCTATTAAGGTCCCACACATGCAGGCCCTCGCTGGGGCCGGGAGCGGACAGGTGAGAGAGTTGGGTGTATGGTACCTGGGACCTGTTGTACCTCCCCAGGAGGAGGACGATGAGGACAGGACGAGCAGCATGGACCCCTCGTGACCCTCTTCCCGGAGTGACTCCTAGACTCTTTTCCTTGTCTTCTTCCCCTGGGTCTCCTATAAATCCAGGGTGTTACCACTTTTCCCATCTGTGGTCACTTGTCTCCACAGGAGCCTCTGCTGCCTTGCGTCCCATGGCCCTCAGCTCCTGTCTTTGTGTGCCTTTCTCCCCTAGACTGTTCCACTCACCATCTCCACCCCATCTCAAATCTTTTTTTTTTTTTTTTTTTTGGTTTTGTGAGACATAGTCAAGCTGGTCTCGAACTCACCGCTTCAGCCTCCTAAGTGCTGGGATCCTTCTGCCTCAGCCTCCTGAGTGCTGGGCTTAACAGGCATGGTCCACCACATCCGCACCCATCCAATTCTTGATCGATTGTCTCACTCCATGACCCGGCCACTGTCTTCCTTCCTTCATACATTCATTTTCTGAGTGTAGAATGAATACGTGTTCATGATAGACTTTTATAAGGTGAAGAAAAGCACAAGGAAGAAAATAAAAGTGAACCATCATCTTACATAATCCTACTACTCAGGAAAACCGTTGATATTTTGACATACGGTCTTTAGTTTTCTCTCTTTCTATGTGAATGCATGCAGTGGGGCCCTAGTACATATATTATTTGATATTATTTTCTAACTGTTAGTGCATTGTATTTCTTACTGTACTATTGCAGTATTTTCTTAGGTTGTCAGATATTGTGTAATGCTGCTTTCTTGAGTTACTGGGATCTTTTAGCTGTGATGTCCTGTGTTTTCCATTCTGCCCTTCCTGTGGTAGGCTTTCTCTCAGCAGGTACAGCTGCAGACTCAGACCCAGCCTCTGTCACAGTGCTCTTTGCTCACCCGGGTCAGGCTGGGCTGGAGCTGCACTGTGTCCCCATGCAGCTGGCCTGCCCTGTCCTTTGTCCCTCTGCCTACATCTCCACCTGCCTGCTAGACCAGCCCATGGATGCACCAAACACACTCAGCTGACACCTCCACCTCAACATTCCTGACCCATTCCATCCCTGCCTGCCAAAGAAGACCCAACCCCAAGCCAGGTGTAATGTATACACCTATCATCCCAGCACTGTGGGAGGCTGAGGTAGGAGTATCTCAAGTGTCAGCCCAGCCTGAGTAACCAAAGCAACTTAGTGAGACCATGTCTATAAAAACTTAAAAAAGGGCTGGAGATGAAGCTTAGTCTGAAGGCCCTGGGTTCAATCCCCAGTACTAAAAAAACAAAAACAAAACAACAACAAACCCCTAATGCCCTTCCCCCTGCCCCCTGAATCCTATCCCTGCAGCGGAGCCAAGTCCACTGGGGGCCTTTTCAAGAAGTTTCTTCATCTTTTGTGTCACCCTCTGGGGCTCTGCCTTCACCCAGCTCAGATCCTCATGTTTCTTCCAAAAGGGCTCCGTCCCTCCAGCATCCCACCTTTCAGTGTGCCTCTCCCACTTCCTCCTCCCTGCCCTGAGCTCCCCAGAGCTTCCTAGGACAGGGACAGGCCTAACTCCTCACTCGCCCAGCGGCCAGCACGCCAGCACATGGAGGCCTGGTTTCCCCTCTGCCTCCCGCACAGCCCGCAGCCTCCTCCAGCCTTTCTGGCTCTCGGCAGACTCCCTCCCTTCCTCCTCCCTTCCTTCCTTCTTTCCTTCCTGTTTCCCCTCTGCCCTTGCTCTGTTCCTGCTGCCTCTGCTTCTCGCCCTCCCCACCCCTTGACCTGCTTTCTCCTCACCCTGCGCCGCCCCACACCTTCTGTGCCACTGTACTCAGATAGCACAGCCTGGCCCTTGCAGTGACACCCAGCCCCGCCTCGATGGCCGCTGCGGTCTGCGCCTGCACGATCTGCTTCACGGTCCAGCCTGTGAAGCAGAGCCCGGAAGCTACGTCTGCCCGCACTGCTGCCCAGCCTGTCAGCCCCTTCCGAGGCAGGGAGGAGCAGGCCTGGCTTACACCTGTACGTGCTTGGTGCAGATCTCAAGTGCTTCATAAATATTTGCCAAAGAAAAGTAAAGACTGCAGCTGGAGGGGCCACGCTGCGTGCCGGGGACGCCCTCGCGTGCAGCTCAGGCAGCTTGTCTGGGCGCAGGGGGGAAGCAGGTTTCCGGAAGCTACCATGCATGCTTACCGCTGCTAGGGCCATTGCCGTGCTGGGGGCCTGGCGATGCCCTTTGTCTGCATTGTTGCTTTGATTATCACTAGAGCCGGCTGTGCTTGGGAGAGAGATGAAGGAAGGAAGCCAGGCCCTGAGCCAAACCTGGACTGGAACGCATCTCTCGAGCACAGACCCGTGTTGTAAACGGCTGTAATCTGGGCTGTCCTGACCCAGGACATGGGCAGTAGGGACTGTCATCACGGTTTCAGCCGGAGGGGAGCTTTGGCACACAGTGGGGCGTGGTGGGCAGAGACTCAGAGACCGTCTTGATCTAGCCACAGTCTTGGCTTTCTTGTCCTCACTGTATTTTCCTCCTGTGCTCATGCCACGTTAAAAATATAAAAGCTCATTTCAGAAAACCTAAACTCTGTCGGTTCTTATAAACAAAAGAGGGAAAACGTTACCTTTCTTTTTCTCTGATCCCACACATATACATGGATGGTCCGGTAGCACCCTTCTAGATTTCTTTTGTTCTTTTCACAGAAAAAAAAAACAACTTTCTAATTTAAAAAAGAATACAAGAATGCCTTCATATTTTATGTTTTATTTTATTTATTTATTTTTGTCTTTTTGAGACAGGGTCTCACTATGCAGTTCAAGCTGGCTTTGCGCTTACTTTGTAGCCCAGGCTGGCCTTGAACTTGCAAAGATCCTCCTGAGTGCTGAGTGCCACCATGCCCAGCCTGTCCTCTTATTTTAAAAACATCAAATAATGCAGCCAAAGCTGAAGGACGTCCTGACCACACCCCTGATGGCTGTGGCTGCTGTCCCCAGTTTGCTCACTGGTCCTGCTGACTTCCTGCTCGCATGTATGTTATATGAATGACTTGTGGGTCCAGATCATTGTAATTTGCATTCCTAATAAAGATGAGATCATGCAGTAAGTTCTTGCTTTATTTTTATGAGTATACATGTCACGTAGGTCTTTCCAGATTGCTGCTCACAGATCCTGTGTCTCTTGTTAACTGGTGTGTGCTGTGGAGGGTGGGGTGAGCTTTCCACCCAAATGTTCTCCAGCTAGGGGACATTACTTTTTCACTAAACTCCCCTTAGAGATCCCTCCGTGTTAGGGTTGCCAGATTTAGCAAATGAAAACACAAGGTGACCTTTAAATGTGAAAAAAAATTTTTTTGAAAAAATTTTTTTAATTTGAAAAATTATTTGCTTGTCAGCTAAACTGACTTTTCAGCTAAACTGGTGGAGCTGTGTTTCCTCCGGCAAGTCTGTTCTTTGTGTACAATAGTGAGTATTTGGGAAAGAAATGTTTTCTTTGTTAGGTCTGTTATCCGATTTTCAAAGTAGAAAATTATATTATGCAACATTTTAAACACATGGAAAAGTATAAAAAGCCATGTAGTAAATCCATGCAGCGCTCCCAGGTCTTCCTGTTTTACCAAGTTTATTTGAGGTTTTTTCCTTTTGTTCGTTTCTTTGTTTAAACAAAGGAAACATTTGCAGTGCCTATGCCCCATTCCTTATGCTGTTCCCAGTGGAGTTGATCACCTTGTATGTTTTGCTGTATTTTTGAGCTTTCTGTGGGTTATACAGTGTGGTTATGGAGGACACTGAGTGTGTCTCCAGCCTCTTTTACTGTTCTGAAGATTCACCCTTGCAGATACACATAGCTCTGCTTCATGTATTTTCAATCTATATAGAAACTTTTTGTGGACATACCCTAAAACTTGTATATTTGTCTCCCAGTTAATGAGAATGTGGGTTGTTCTCAAGATTGATCAATTGATTTTTGGTTTTTGAGACGGGGTCTTGCTTTGTTATTTAGGCTGGCCTTGAACTCATTATGCAGCCCAGCTTGCCCTCGAACTCATGGCGATCCTCCTACCTCAGCCTCCAAAGTGCTGGGATTACAGGTGTGCATTGTCACACTTGGCTTTGTTCCTAGAAATTTACTAATATAGGTAACGTTGTTAATGACACCCCTGTGCCTTCATACTAGATGGAATTGTGGGTCGTCTTCACCTTTCCTGGTACAGTCATGTCACCTTCCATGCTGTGTCAGCTTGTGTACAGCTCAGCGGACGTTTTGCTGCCTCACAGTTTGGTCAGAATTTTCTTTGAATGATCGATCATCATCATGTGTGCTGTGCTCCTCCTCCTCCTAGGCGGGCGAAACTTTTTATCCGATAGGGTATGGTCATTGCTCTTGTGGACGCTTTCTTTTTCTCATTGATCTGTTGGAGTTTTTTTATTTCCTGATTTTGGATGTTCATTCCCTGTCAGTGCTGTCCTCACTGCTCATCATCTGGAATGGTATTTTTGCTTAGTTTGTGTGTACACACACATGCGTGTGTGTGTGTGTGTGTGTGTGTGTGTGTGTCTTTCTGGTATCCAAATTTTTAGGTGTAGAGAAGTAAAATTAATTGATACCCTAGTAGACTTGAAAAGGAATATAAGGATATTTCTTTAATAATTCCTTCCAGGATAACACAGATGTTACACAGTTTTGCTCAAAGTTTGAAAGCCTTGGTATCACAGCTAATCTTTAAGCCACCAAGATTTGGCTTGCTGTGAACAGGATTCTGATTTAGTTTTTGCTCCGTGGTGACTGCGTCTGGTGTCACCCAGACCCCAGGACAGACTGAGTGTCCCAGGCATGTTACACAGTTTTGCTCAAAGTTTGAAAGCCTTGGTATCACAGCTAATCTTTAAGCCACCAAGATTTGGCTTGCTGTGAACAGGATTCTGATTTAGTTTTTGCTCCGTGGTGACTGCGTCTGGTGTCACCCAGACCCCAGGACAGACTGAGTGTCCCAGGCTGGGATCCCAGCACCTCTGGACACTGAGGCAGAGTCCAGGAGCACTCCCAGCCCAGGCCCTCCTTCCTGCTGACCTGGACGGGACAGGGCTCCAGCTGCACTCCCCAAGCACATCCGCCTTGTGTGGGTCTCTCAGTCCCAGGAACTGAGTGCCGTGTGTGACCTCCTGTGCCCCTCTGGAGGCGCCCAACCGGTGGGGGGGTCCCTGAGGCTCCAGGTAGGAGTCTGCCTCTTCCTCCCTGTGCCCTCGGGAGTCCATCCTCTCTGTGCCTCTGGGCACCAGTGGGGTGGACAAAGCCCAGCTTTGCTCGCCTCAGCCTTTGTTCATTGCTCTGATTCTGCCTTTACTCCGTGACTTGTCCAACCGAGTGTCAAACAGCAATGGTGTATTTTCACTGGGGCAGTGGACTGGCTGCTTGGGAAAATAAGTAAAATAAGATCCTTACACTAAGGGCCAGAGATTATAATCTTCAGTAAGGAACATTTTTGAGTGTCTGTGTGTCTCAGAGCTTATCCTAAGTGCTTTGAGAAAGCAGCTTTATTGAGATGCACTTTACATATCCTGAAATCCATTCCTTTAAAGTACATCCAGATGGTTTTTGCTGTGTTCACATTGTTGCACTGCCATCACTGCTTCCTAATTATAGGACACCGTCACCCCCAAAAGAACCCTCACTATTAGTGGTGCCTACATTTCTCTCTACCTTCTACATCAGTGACTTTCCTTTTCTGAACATTTTATATGAACAACATCACATAATATATGGACTTGTGTGCCTGTATTGTTTTACCTAGCATGATGTAACTCTCTGTCCATGTTGTAGTGTATTGGTACTTCATTCCTTTTCACAACCGAGTAATATTCCACCAAATAGACAGCACACATTCTCTTCCATCAGTTGACAGACATTTGCCTTGTTTCTATTACTTACATGCAAGCTTTGGGGTACATTTCTCTTGGGTGATGGAGATGGAATTGCTGCAGCATGTTTAATATTTTGAGGATCTAGCAGATTGTTAGGCGACCACACCAGGCAGCAGAGCCAGCAGAGTGCCAGAGTTCCAATTTGTCCACATCCTTGCCAGCATTCATTAATGTCTTCTCATTTACAGCTCTTGCAGTGAGCCTGAATGGTAGCTCATGTCATTTCGTGGCTTTGTGTGCTATCTCACAAGCAATCCCCACAATCCCATGAAGTAGATATTACTATTTTCCCTTTTCCCATGAGGCTCAGAAGGTCACAGTGTGACTCTGGAGCCCGATAGGAAGCAGCTGAGTTGGACTTGAGTTTGAATCCATGTGATCCAAAACCTCCAGCTTCTCTCTGCTGGTATCACCAGGGAGGCTCTGCGGTGGCAGGTTCCTTTGGCCAGGCCCCACGCAGTGACACCACAGCAGAGTTGGGCTTGGGGACAACAGGAGCTGAGGCAAGGGCAGGGCACAGGGGCTGGGGCACAGTCAGGCAAGAGCCAGAGGAAGCAGAGCGGTGTGGCCTCATGTTGCCAAGAGGGGGAGCCCCGCAGGACCGGTGCCCTGGGAGTAAAGGGAACAGCCCAGAGGCTGCGAAAGGCCCGCGTCTGGAGGACAGAGATGTGCGTTCCATTTCTTACGCTAATAAACATTAGATGTTTCAGCTGCAGGTCTGGGGCAGACTGGAGCGCTCTGTTCGGATGCAAACCAAACCAGACCAGAAAACACCCAGGAGTCCTGGCTGGTCACCAGAGCCGTGAGTTGGCTTGTCCTTTGCTTTCCGGGTTGTAGAGAGTGTTTGGCGTGAGCCTTCTGCTGGGGATCCGGAAGGCGGGTTGGTTAGGCTCCTGGCCTCAGCTCTGCCCTGCCCCTCTGACTAAGCACTTCAGTTGTTCCACGGTCTGTGCTGGCCCATGCCTGTGCGTTTCCACGGTCAATGATTTAACACATCCAAGGGCCTTTGAACTTCGTTCTTGTTCATCTTGTTCATCGTGTCAGCCAGTATTTCCTCTGGAATGTCTGCAGAATTTCCTGGCCTCCCGGAATGCTTGCCGTCTGCTCTCTGTCTTTGAATGGTGGGTGGGCTCTCTTTTCAAGACCAGGGTGTAAACAGGTAGACGAAATTAGTGGCTAGCTGTCTCTGGAGAGCTTCTCCTTGGGCAAGGGGCACTTGATCCTGAGGTTGAAAAAGCTCTCACACTGTCATGATTTAGTGTGCCTCCCCTCTCTAGGTGGCTTAGTGGGGTAGCTGATTGATTTACAAGCTATTTCTCAAGTTTAAATCTGACAGATTTTAAATTTCCTAACCCATCAGATGGAATTTTTACAAGTGTTATTTTTTCATATTATAAAAACCATATATGCTTATTACCCGCCTAAATGAGAACATACAAGCAAAATGATGTGTTTTTTTTTAATGCTCATAATCTCAACTGCTCAGAGGCCAAACAGTGTCTCTTTGCTTTGTTCTGTGTCTAGCTACTTTTCTGTACAGACGATTTTTAAAACACAGCCTTGGTGTTGTCCCACATAACCCGTTTGATACCTTAGTTTCTCCTGGCCAGTCTGCGCTTATAGATCTGTGTCCCTGAAGTGATTGAAGTGGCCACTGAGTCTTCCTCCTAGGCTGTTCCCTGATCACTAGAGATTTTATGCTTTCCTTTCCGTCTGTACGAACAGAGCCCCTGTGGACACAGGCGGTCAACGTTCCCTCTCCCGGCAGATCTCCCAGGTCAGGTTCCTTCCTGCCTGAGCTCAGCCTCACAGCACACCTCCCTCATTCCTTCCTGAGCAGCACGGTCCCCTCCCTCCCCCTGCAGTTGCTATCCCTGTCACCTGTTCGACTTTGTGAAAGGCCCATGTTCTCTCCCATTGCTTTATGTTTGCTGCATGTCTTTCCCATCTAGAATGCAGCTCCTGCAGGTCCTGGGGCAGCCTTGGGCACCCAGAAGCCCAGGATGGCTGCAGTGAGGGGACATGTGCCCAGAGCTGACCACATCCTCAGAGCCCACCACAAACAGAATTCCTGGTCCCAAGACATGGAGGCTTTTTTTAAAAAAATTTTTTATTTTGAAGGTAGTAAAATACAACAGAACAAGACAGAACAAAGCCAATTGAGACAGTGTAGTGAAATTGGGACAGAAGTTCACAGCAGGTTACCAGGATAACAGTAATAGGTACCATAGTATATCCCATTTTCTTCACAATAGTTGTTATTTCAATCAGGTATAGCAAAATCAAAGGAAATACAGAACATTATAGAACTTATCAAGACAGAATATTGAATAGAGCAATACTATTAATCAGAACAAAGCAAAACAATGATAAAAATATTTGCCTTCAAAGATATGGTAGAAGGAAATCTCCCATATTTGCTATATTGCATAAAGTCAACCTCACAAGGGATGCTCAGATCTCTGGCTCCCACTTGCTAACACGGGCGGGGGGGGGGGATGATATATTGATGATGGATGTTTGAATCTCAGCCTGTGTGTGGGTAGGCTCACAGCCACTTACCAGGGCAGTGAACTGGTTGCTTGGTTTCCAGTGCCCTAAGTTCCAACATGGCACAGATCGCAGGAGATGGTGATGGTTCTCGCCCTGGGGCAGCCACAGCTTGCCAGGCCACAGCCACTTACCAGGGTGGTGAGCTTGCTGCTTGGTTTTCGACATGGAGGCTTTTAAGGCTTTTGATATACAGTGCCAAACTCATCTAAGTCAAGGTTGTACCACTTGATACCCCAGCAATGGCAAGTGTACCTGTGTCCTATTGCCCTCTTGGGACTGTCACCCACCTCCAAGTATCTTCATCAGTTTGGCCAAGTCAAGATCACATCCCGTTGCTCTCTGTTTAATAAATAACTACTCAAGTCTAACATGTTTTCATGTTTGCTGGCCATTCATGTGGCTCCCTGGATTGCTGGTGGGTGGCCTCAGCCCTTTTCATGACTAGAGCATTTGCCTTTTCCCTGTTGCCTTAGGAGAGCTATTTGTGTGTGCCTTTGGGAAGTAGTTTTCTTCCCACTGATTATGTCACAGATGTAAGGTGGTGTGCACACATCCTCCTAAGAACTACACCAACCATTGCATGGACATCCTGTGACTTTATTTAACCCATGTTCTTTTGTTCCTCAGTTTCCTTACTGATGAATCGGGCCTAACTGGTCCCACTGTTGGGTTAATGAGTTGCTTACACCAGTGATGGGGGAGACTGAGCGCTGTGTGAGTGAGCAGAGGCTGGGTGGACAGGCTTGCAGGCAGAGGGCAGAGCACGGTGTGGCAAAGAGGGCAGACAGCTGCTGTCTGTGTCCCAGCCCCAAGGTCCTGGGGTGTTGGCCCCAAATGGGCCCAGAGCACGTTCTCTTCCTGAGGATGGTAGCCTGGATTTCCGAGTGCCTGTGTCCTTGTGCACTCTTCCTTATGGGGAGTCTGGGCTACCTCTGTCTGACAAGAATTTAATTAAAACACTGGGCCCCACCCAATTATATGAGACCTCTTAAAGCCACTAGGGCTACTAGCTTAGACTTAGTTCTCACAATAAATAAGTGATTTTGGTGTAAGAAAATGGGTGTGACTGTGTCTTTATTTTGTTTCCTGATGTTGTGTGGATTACAAACAACTGAAGTTCATTTGGCTCTAGGTTCCAGAGGCCGGGACACCCACACTCAGGGGGCTGTGCGGGGTGCAGGCCTGCCTGCTGTGGTAACTTGGCGTCCCATGGCTGGTGTACAAGAAAGAAAGAGTGCTGCCAGAGGACCATGTGGGGCCCTCAGGGCCTGTCACCTCTTAACACTGTTGCAAGGACAGTTGTATCCCACAGGGGATTAGGGAGGGATGTGCAAACCATTAACACATAGCTTCTTACACTTCTGTCATCAGAGCACAGCTCTCAAACCCTGCATGCTTTGGAAAGTGTCCTCAAGTGTCCCCTCATCTGTGGCATTCAGCCCTGTATTGATCGTTTATGTTCCCACCTTCCTTTTGCCGTGGTGACACCTGGTGGATCTTTGAAGTGGCTCTTCTGCCCGAGTAGGTCCTTGTGATGTGTTCCAGATAGACCTGCGGGGCTTCTCAGCTCTCTAACAGCCTTTACCAAGGCAGGGCCTCCGGCAATCTGCTTCTCACCCGGGAGGTGAGTGTTCTCAGTGCTGGGGGCTGAGTTTTCTTAAGTGCTCATTTTCTCCTCCATAAATCGGGAGGTAGTAATGCCTGTATCCCTGGGCTGTTCGTTGTGTGTGTGTGTGTGTGTGTGTGTGTGTGTGTGTGTCTGTGTATATCCACATGCATGCTAACACTTAGGTTTAGATGGTTCCTGCAAACCGTTAGTACTGAGGAAAGACTCCAGCCCCGCCTCATCCCTTAGGCTAGAGAGGTTTCTCCCACTCACCCTCAGGGGCTCCTCTACAGCCAAACCGTGGTACAGGCCAGTGGCCAGTAGCCCGTCTCCTGCCCAGAGGGCTACTAAGGAAAGATGTCCTTCTTGGCCAGCCCAATCCCACCTCCTGTGGGCGTTGCTTTCAGCTCTTACATTGTCCCCTCTCTGCTGCTTTGTCTTTTTAAATTCACATTATTTTCTGCTAGTTTTTTGTACCAAGAATCTGCTGAGCTACACTCCCAGCCTTAATTAATGTTATTTTTAAATAATGTTGTGCTACTTTTTCCTTTCCTTTCCTTTCCTTTCCTTTCCTTTCCTTTCCTTTCCTTTCCTTTCTCTTTTCCTTTTCCTTTTCCTTTTCCTTTTCCTTTTCCTTTTCCTTTTCCTTTTCCTGAGAGTCTCACTGTGTAGCCCAGGGTGACCTTACTTACAATCCTCCTGCCTCACCCTCCCAAGTGCCAGAATTACAGCTGTGCATCACCATGTCTGGCTAGACTGCTTATTTAGTAGTTTACCTATTTTAGACATTTTATTCTTTTATAGTCTCCTCCATCAGGCAGTGGAACAGGTTTTTGGTAAATTGGTGCTCAGAGTTTTACATACTGTGACAGCATAATCGCTGGATACCACTGGATCAAATAATATATGAGAAGTACATTTCTTTTTTTTAATACCACCTCCTGTTTTTCTTGGGATTAACCAAAGTTATTTCATGTACTTAGTTGTCCAAGTGCCTATAGATTTTTAAATTATACTTTTGAAAACTTTTTAACTTTTAAATTGATTAATAAATTATTTTTTCAAGTAGGTTTATATCCACTTCTTTCCCAAAAGTGCCAATGCTTTAGACCCTTGCCTACCCATTTCTTCTGAGTGCTTGAGCACAGATCTGGGTCATCACAGTGCTGTACCCCACAGCCCCAGGGTGGGCTGGGGCCTTCTCTTTCCCCAGGAGGGCCTGGGCGAGCCTCTTTCATCTCTCACTCCCGTGGGCAGCTTCCAGCAGTGGACGGGTTCCTCCTTACCCACGAACTCCCCAGTTCTGCTGCTGCATCCTCTAGTCACTTCCTAAGAAAGGGCCGGTGGAGGTGAATCAGTCCTTGTCCATCTGCAGCCCTCTCGCCTGCACTTCTCCCTTTCCTACTTAATTGCTTTAGGTGTAGAATTCCAGCACTCCTGAGAATTCTCCAGGATGTCATCCTTCTGTCCTTTGCTTCCCCTGATGCATTTGATTCCCTTTCCTTGATAGGGAGCTTGCTCCTTCTCTCTACGGGTTGCCAGTGTGGTCTGGTGGAACTCGTTTTGTTCCTGGATGGGTCCTTGGCATTCATTCCATGGGCTGGAACGTTTAAGCCTCCTTCACACAGCAGCCCACCCTCTGGCTCCATTTGTATTTCTCTCTTTGGAGCTTTGGTTAGTTGGATGCTACATTGCTTCTTCCATTTTCTTATTTTTAAAAATTTCATATGGTATATCTCTTCATCTTTGTCTTCTACCTTTTAGAAGGTTTCTTCAACTATCTTTGAATTTTTAATTTTAGTTGTAACATTTTTAGCTTCCAATCTGTGTATAGTGTTCCTCCTTCCAAAGAGTTTTCACAACACTCTGTTCTTGTTTGTTGTTTGCAGTGTTTCCTTTTATTATAGCCTGGGCTGTTCTTTAGCTCTCTTGGTTTCCTCCTCTCACCTGTGCTACCTCAGGCTCCTTTTTTCTATCTGGTACTCACTGGGGTCGGAGACCCCCTGAGCCTGATCCTGTGTTGTTGGTTGATATCTAGCAGCAAGGCCCTGGCTCCTGGCTGGATCTCTGGGTGGGTTGCCTGTTGGTCGGTGGGCTCCCCAGTGGGCACTGCAGCAGGACACCCCTTTGTCTATGTGGGGTTCCTCCTCTGGTCCTCCACGGTGTCTGCAGAGACAAGTGCTTTCTTATCCAGCATTGGGGGAGATGTGGAAGCAGGAGGAAGGGAAAGTTGGGTGGTGGTGGTGGGGACACCCATTCATTGTGCATAGCTAGCTCCCCTGTTTTTAATCTGGAGGGACACCCATTCCTCCAGCTCCTTCCCTACCTTCCTTCCCTCACCAGCACCCTGAGAGATACTCCTGCAATGCGTGCAGGATCTAGGAGTCTTTCAGCTTTGTTTATGGACCTTGTTCTGGCCTAACCACTTCAGTGCTGAGCTCCCTCCCCTCTCCCCGCAGCCCTGCCCACCTCAGTAGTGTGCGGTAACTGTGGGCCCTGGGCTCTGAGGGCCGAGTCAGCCTCCCCTGCACTGGCCCTCAAAGACCGTTACATGGTCACCCCTTCCCCTGGCTAAATCCCACTTTTCCGCATTCCAGGAATTTGTCGGCATCTCTCTTGTGTTTTGTTCCTCCCTTGCTCCTCATTTTAGTGCGTTCCTACTTTTGCTACTTGTCACTTTAGAAGAATAATGGCAGGGAAGAGATCTGCCAATGCCCTGGTTATTGGGATACCCACTCCTGTACCCTGGGAAGGAGAGGGAGGTGGTGCAAACATGGGTGTGTGTGTGTGTGTGTGTGACCCATAACATGCTTTAGAGGCACTGTAATCAGCAGCCATGTGAAACAGAAAATTGTTTTGGGTATAAGGCAGAGACCAGACAAGCCAGCCAGAAGCACAGGTGGCCTCAGTGCTGCAATGGGTACATGCCTCACAGTGTGGCATTCTGGGAGTGGAGGGAGGGGGATCCTGGGTATTAAAGATGTCCAAATGTTCCACTCAGCTCAGTGGGTTCAACCTGAGAAGCTTTATTTAAAAACATTGTTACCCTCCTTCGCCTGAGTGGTGGGCAGGGTGTGTGGCTTCTTATGATTTGCTCTGATTCAGTGGTTGATTCCTTCTTTCTTTTAGCAAGTTTTGATCAAGCCCACCTGTGTCAGGCACTGTGCTTGGTACAGGGGTAAAATGGGAAGCAGAAGAGGCATTGGCCTGGTCCCTGTGAAGCTCATAATCCAGGCCAGGTGGCTGGGGAGCGAACCCCCACACATTTATTTGCCTTTGAAGACCAGATTGAGGTCCAGAGATGGAGAAGGCATCTCAGAGGACTGTGGGTGGGAGCGGAACCCCACGGGATGTTTTTGGGCTTTTTGAATCCTGACGTTCATGATGTTGCTTTGGATACCTGGTTTGATGTCAGACCACAGTGTCCTCATGTTCAGCTCAGAAATGCTGGGCAGTCTTTGCAAATTCTGTATGGGGTGCTTATAGCCCAGCAGTGACCCCAGCAGGACAGAATTCCACAGTACACAGGTGGACATGGGACTTCTGAAGCTGCTGGGCTTCCTTTCAGGTCTGCTTGGGGATTCCATGTCACCATTTCCTCACCGGGTCTTTGGTTCTCCACCACCTACCCCAGCCTTCCTGGTCCACTTCACACTGTGCCATTTGTCTTGAAGATGGTTAGCTTGGGGGAAGTCCTTTGTGTGCCTGGATGGGAGAGGCGCCTGGGTCCATCTCTTGCAGAAGGAAGGCAAGCTGCAGAGGCTGAGACCTCAGCCCGAAGTCTCACACTTTCCTGGAATCTCAATGTGGGCCCATTGTGGGGAAACCCACTTACAAAACCTCTCCACTTTTTTCAGAGCGTGGGGGTCATGGCACACATACTTGGAGCAGCCAGCTCCTAAAATTATCCCCATAGCAGTCCTCCCTCAGCTTTCAGGTCAAAGAGATTTACATACTCAGCATAAGGGCCTTTTTTCCTGGTCCTTGTGTTTGTTAATTTACAATTGTTCTGTTTGAAAAATAAGCTTTTTCTTTAATGTCAGCTGACTGTAAAGCTTCTCCTCCAAAGCCTCAGAAAGCGTAGGCTCCAGATGTGTCCCGGGGAGCCCCCACCACTGCACCCCAGGCCTGTCAGTGTCAGGACTGTGGACATGCAGTGCGGTGCGTGTGTTCAGTGCACACGGGATGGGCCCAGATTGCAGTGGCCGTGGGTAAAGAAGGGAGCCGCTCTCGGCACTTTGTCAGAATGGCTGGCAGCTTGTCAGATTAAGGCCTAGACCAGGGAAAGCCTCCAGGGTACAACCCAAAGCAGTCTGAAAGCGGACAGCCGAAGACCCCCTCTGATAGGTCCTGAAACGTGGGGCTGGCCTTCTTGCCTTCGTGGGCCTGGCACTGCATGGAAGGTTGATTCCTCATCACCTGGTGTCATGATGTTGTTGCACTGGGCTGCAGGGTGAGAACGCAGACCCAGCCCAGGCCACCTAGAAAAACAGCAGTCTGGAGAGAGAGGAAGGAAGGAAACAGCAGGCTCCTCCGGCCCTCTGCTTCTCCCTCCAGTCGCCCTTGTGAAGCCAGCGTGCACATGACTGTGCCTGCTCCCCAGTCCAGAGCAGTCAGGCAGATTAAAACGTCTCCTGGAGGAGAATTTCTACAGCTGGATGCGAGAAAATGGCTTCCTAGTGAGACCAGAAACAGGGAACTGATTGTTTTTTATTGTTCCATCATGAGGCAGTTTCTGACCTCGAATTCCGCTTTCAAGACTCACAGCAAGAAGAGGATGCAGTGTGGAGCCAGTTGTCCTGACCCATTTCCTCCGAAACCCCTTGGCGGAAGTGCCCAGCAGCCCCTGCCAGGTCAGAGGCTGTATCATCCCCCACAGGCAGTGCCCCAGGTGCATCTCACACCCCATTCTCCGCACCCTTCTCCGCACCCTGCACCCTTCTCCGCACCCTGCACCGTCCCGGAGGGCATGGTAACAAGCAGCAGATGTGCTGATTTCCCAGGCCCTTTTTGGTCCAGTACAACAAAAGTTGCTCTTTTCTCATTAGGACCATTTTTTTTTTGTCAGGGTGTCTTTAATCAGTGCCTTCCCCAGGGACAATATTTTTAGAAGTTGTATTTTTCACACTCTCTCTTTTTCCCCTTGGAAACTCTCTCTTCCTTATGCCTGGTGAAACGAACTAATGAGATGCCATGAGAATTTGGGCCGGTGTTAATTGGAGTAGGTACAGAGGAGCGGCGTGTGCACACCTTACGTTCCATCTTGTCTCACCTGCGATCCTCTCCTGTCTCTCCGGTGCAGGTCGCACAGACGGCAGATGGTGTGGATGCTGACCTCTGGAAAGACGGCTTATTCAAGTCCAAGGTTACCAGATACCTGTGTTTCACCAGATCATTTTCCAAAGAAAATGTAAGTCTAGCGGTAATTTCCATTTGCTGAGTGAGCAGGAGTAACATATATTCCTGCTCGGAATTTCCTCTTTTTTTGTTGTTGTGGTTTATTTTCATTGCCTTATTAATTTATCTATGGTTTTAGTGAACTGCATAGAATCAGCAGCAGGCACCATGTTTCATTTATTAACAGTATTATTAACCATGTACCCAAGTGTACAGTGAATTCCATTAAAATGTGTTCTCAAAAGGAAACCAGGAAATTTCTCTCGCAGCTCTCATTTGCCTACCTTTCCTCTAAGTGACAAATCACAGACCAGGATGGATGTGAGTCATCCGGTGGAGCTGGATTTAATGCGGCCCCAATGAAAGGAGGACTCACCTCACACAGGCGCATGCACGCACACGTTTACACACTCATTCCCCACCCCCAGTCCCAGACCTGGCTTTGTTTCAAAGGAGACTTTTTTTTCCATTCGGAGTCTCTAGGTAACAAGACATTTCATTATTTTTGTAAGGAAGCATCTGTATGTGCACATTTCTTAGTATGCTCTTTTTGGTACTTGGGCCCATAAATTAGGAAACTTTAAAGACATCTACTAAGGCTTTCCTTTTAAGGTGTTTTAATGGGTGGCTTAGAAAAAAAGGGAGTAGCTTTAGCAATCTTCGCCGCATGGGCCGCTCTGAGCTCTCTGCATGCGCGGGGGTCGGTCTCCCCTTAGACAGTGGCTCTCAGCATTACCTCCTTTCCCTAAAGGATGGCAGGGAGATTCAAGAGTTTCAGGCTCACCCCAAGTCAGCTGTGTTCTCTGATCCCAAATATATTGGGAGCAGTCAGATTTGTCATTTTTAAGGGGGATGCTTTATTGTTGGTTTAAATGTTTTTGTCTCCTTCCTGTGCACATAATTATTTGTTGAGATATTTTTACCAATTCTTAAAACTTGTTATGTCTATGGTTAAAAACAAAACAAAACAAGGTGACGAAGAGATAGAGGAAGGGGCAGGGAGGGGAAGAAAAAGAGGGGGTAAAGAAAATTAAGATGTTTTACGTACATGTAGCAACTCCCCCAGTAAATGTAATCATTATGTACTGCAAACATGTACTAATAACAATTTAAAAATTAAAAGAGAAAAACCAAACCAACACAAGAACTTCATACATCCTTATGCAAAAGTCTGAAAGGAGAGAAGTCTTCCTCCCCACCACAGCCCCTGGCCAGGGTCCTGTCGTGGGTCCCTTCCGTGTTTGCTGGCTGTGGATTCTGGCTTGCTCCCTTCCACCCACCGCTCCTGTTGTTGGTTGATGATATCGTGTTAGAAGAATTATTTCTAATGTGCCCAAGACTGGGAGTAAAATCCCCTAATTACACAGGCAGTATATTTGCTTGTTGTAAAGTGTAGCATTTATGGATTCAGGCAAAGTCTAGGTGCTAAGATGAGGAAGTCTTTTTGATACAGGGTATGAGTGCCTCTTCTGTACCAGGAAGATGGTGGCTGAGCCAGAGCATTCACCTGTGCCTGTGCCTTGAGCTTGCTGTGCATGGTGCAGGTCCCTGGGGTTCACCCTGGTCTGAGGACAACTGAAGAACAGGTCTGATGGTGCTGTCACCCTCCCAGACATTGGGCTCATGGGGTCATCAACCCCATGGCCCATCCTTCCTGTCCACACCCCCACAGGGCACCCCCAACCCTTTTGTCCTGGCGTTTACCCCAGCTCTTCTCTGAGCCTAGTTCTGATTTTAGCTTTTGTCACCTCTGTTCTGCCCACTGGCCACTGCTTCCTGTGGCAGGTCAGCATCCTCATCACAGCTCGAGCTGTCCAGGATGCCTATCCACACAGTCTCCCCTTGTGGTTTCCACATATTTCTTCCTGGTATCTTCTTAGCCTTCCCTGCCCAGAGAGGCTCTAGTTCTGCAGCCTCAGAGGAGAGCCACCATCTCCATGACCATTTTCAGTTTTGGTTTTTGTTGTATTTTCCCCCAAAGCTGTTGAGTATTAGTTCTGTCTCCCCTGAGGTGGGGATGGTTACAAGTCCAACACAACAGAGAGAAGTCACTGCGGTTTGTTAGTTTGGGACGTCTTGAGTCAGCGCTAGAGATAGCACATTGATTTTGTCAGCATTTGCTGACATCACATAACCATGTATGGGGCAGGATGAAGGGGTGTGAGAAAGCAAAGAGCAAAGGCCTGGGAGTCACCCTGCCTTACCCTCAAACTACCTAACAAGGTGTTTTTGAGGAAAAGAATAAATGAGTCCTAAACAGTCAAGCCTAAGATTTGGGATCAAATCAGAGGGGCAGCAGGGGCCCATTTGCAACCCAGGAGTGGGGTGCGCTTAATCTTTGGATCTGATCTGCCCCAGCCCTGCAGACTGAACCAAGGCTTTGCAGAACGCAATTCTTACAACTGTGCAGGAGGGGATGGGATTCAAGACTGGGCAGGTCCTTAATTAGGCAACTTGAGACTCCTAGCGTAGGAGTTTGGGGAGCCTCCTTTGGAACCTAAATTCTTTCCCCCCAATAATGCTATTAATACAGAAACCTGGCTTTGGAGTGACATTGCTTCCTGGGGAAAGATCGAGATTAATTGCTCTTTTCATGCCCTGTACTTTCTGCATTACCTGTAATAATAATGTACATAGATTAGGTAGGGAGGATATTAAACAGAAGGATTTATGAACATTTGAATATTAAGTTGGTTATCTGTGGCTACCTTAAATGCAAGGTTGTCAAAAATAATTACAGTATACTAGCAAATACTGGCTACCAGAGACAATATAAATACCCTGAGTCAGTACATATTGGGCTTTTGGCATGAATCATTTGCTCAACAAGGATTGGGAATACGTTCTTCATATTTATGAGGAGGAAATGAAAGAGAGCACGGGTGGGGGAGGGGAGAGGAACAAGCAAAATTAATGGTGTCGCAGACCTACAGGATTAAACTCTGTGTGTAGCAGCCAGGAGGACCACACTCGGGCTGTGGGAAGCTTCCATGGCGGAGCCTCCCATTTTGTATGCACGGGAGGGTTTCCCGATGCTTCTTTTAATGGCCGCACCACCGATGTTCTGGTTTTATGATCAGGGAGATGCGTAGAGGGCGTAGAGTGTGAGATCACTAAGTGGTTTGCAGTTGACTTCTGTGAAACCCAACTTGTCAAGCAGAAGACATTTGAGAAGGGTATTGATGAATGCCCATCCATCTCCAGGGCAGCAAAACATGCCCAGTTGTTAATTTCTCAATGCAGAAAGCAGTGGTGACATGGAAAAGCAACTGCTCTGAAAAAAAAAAATTATGATAGATTAGATCAGGTGATTGTGAAAGCAGCTGATGTTTGCGAGTTAGGTTAATGGTTCAAACCCTTCCTGTGAGGTCAGAGATTTATTCCACATCAGGGAGGGCTCTGCTTTCCATTTGCTGCACTGTACCTTGTCTCCCTGAGACCCAGCACCTGAGATGTGATAATACAAAATTGTTGGCAAATACCGGAGTGCTGAGAGAGAGAAACAATTTCGTGATGGCAAGGCCACGAAAACACTGTCCAGAGGTCACACTTGCCACTTTGACCTTCATAGTTCAATTTGAAGAAGTTACCCCATTTGTGCACTTTGGATTCATTATATATTTACTGAACATGCTTCCAGGATTTTTATGATATGGTTTAGATTTGCCATCCAAGCAAATCTGATTTGATTTCTGATTCTCAGACAACATCCCATTGAAAAATGTACCCAAAATGTTAGTTTAGCCAGCAAATAATTATCCAGTACCCAGGATGGGTCAAGAACAGTGCCAGGTTTGGATTTACAGAAGCTGTAGTTTCTTAAGTTCTAGTGGAGAGACAGATAGATACTAAACAAATGATTTTACAAATACATGATTATACATTGACACAAAGGAAACCAGGAAGTGCCCAGAGAGAGGATGATGGGTTGAGAATTCCCTGTTTGATTTCAGACATGCCGGTGCCACCCAGGTGGAGATGGGGTCTGGGGCCCCAGTCACACAGAGAGAGAAGGGAGTTCTTCCCTGAGAAGTGGGAACAGTGACCTGAGGGGTTGCCACTAGGGCAGGGTGACAGGCTGACCCTCCAGTGTTCACGCAGGGACACAGACAAGTATGAGAGCCAGGACCTGTGCACGCTAGGCTTCAGGGATGAGGCACTTCTGGAGAATGGGCGTGTGGAGAGCAGCGCCAGTACCCTAACAGGAGCGATTTGGGAGCAGAGCCCATCATTCTTCCCTTAACTGGCTCTAACTAGAGACAGCGGAACTAGGATGCAGACGAATCTGAAGATGGTAATGAAATCTCCACGGTGGCCCCATGTAGTTACATTATAGGGCAGATTTCTTCAGGCTGTTTCCAGTGTGAGATGCAGGCTGCAAGTGCTGGTGTGTTCACAAAGAATTCTCTCTTGCAATTACAGAATGGTGCCGTACTCTCTTCGAAAGATGTTTTTACACTGGTTACAGAAACTGTGCACGGTGGACCCCATATACTACCACTAAATAGGAGCTTTAAGAGGCCTTGTGCGTGTCATTTGAGAAGATGTGTAATGCTGAGGCAGCCCGGCTTTCATTCTGCCTTAGTTTATGATTCTTGGGATTTTGCAGAATGGATCTAGCCACCTAAGTGTGTGTCAGTATGAAGAGCAGTGATCACGTAGGACTGTGATTGGTACCTTTTGGTTTAGATTCAACTCACCCTTGCAAGTGCTCCAGAAATCTGCTGTTTCTAAAGCCTGCTGGCCCTGAGATCGGCCACTCGGGGCTGAGTGGTAGCCAGATCTGGGACATGGTGTGCACAGCTGCCCTCTGCTGGGTTATGTCTACAACATTTTCTGGGTTTATCCAGCTCACAAAGGCCACATTTGAGTGAGTGGCTTTGAGGTTCTGCCGAAGAAATTCCTTCCTGGGGGCCACCAGAGTCCCTGTGTAACCGCTGGGGAACATTAAGTGTCACCTACTCTAATTAACCTGCTGTAGTAAAGCTGCATGAGTCGTTGTGTTAAATATGCATCTTGAAGGCAGAATGGCAAACCCACTGTAGGCACGGTCACATTAACAGTCTGTGTCTCTCTTCTTTCTTCCCAAGAGTCATTTGGGGAATGTGTTAGTGGACATGAAGCTCATTGACACCAAGGACACACTGCCCGTGGGCTTCATCCCCATCCAGGAGACAGTGGACACACGTGAGTCACCCCCTCTTCAGTTCATTGCGCGAGAGTCCCCTACTCCAGCTGTATTTGAAAATCCATTTTGGGGGTGTTTTCTGTTGGAAACATTTTAAGAGGGCTTACCGAATGCCCCTGAATAAAGCCCGCTGCTTCCGGTGCCCATCCCAGGGGTCCTCCAGGGGGTTTGCAGCTGTTCTGGGCCGTGGCGTGTAAGTGAGTAGTAGAAAGCGTCCCCTTCCCTTGGAAGGTGCTTCCTGCTAAAGGAGAGTTCACTCAGGAAGGAGCATGAGCTTGGGGACAGCTCATCTCTCGTCCCCTGGTGTTGGTGAAGCCGAGCTTCTTATAGGACCCAGAAGCCAAAAGGGGGAAAAATCAGAAGACCATAGCAAGTTCAAGTGCAAGAGCGAGCCCATTTGGGGTCCATGGAGCAAACAAGGAAAGTGAAGACAGAAGGACTGTGAGTTGGAGCACACAGGACTAGAATTGGAGCAAATATTCTGACCACCGAGCAATTCTGAGCTGAGCAGAAGCAAACCACAGATGACTCAGAAGCTGCTCCAGGCCCCTGGGTGCCTGGGGAGTCAGACCCTGCCATTCTGGCCAGGGAGGGGTGAAATAGACCTGGAAAGCCTCTGGACATCTGTGCTTCCTCCTCGCGTGAAATCTAACTTGTTTTATTTTGAGTGACTGGTTACCCAACTTTGTATAACCAGTAGTGAAATAGGACATGAAAAAGCAAACACAGAGGCCCGTTCTCTGCGGCATAGGGTTTATTTATGAAATTCTACCTCTCGTCCTTTGCCACAGTGCTCTATCGTTCTGTGGTTGGTCCCACTGTGGACCCCTCTTGGTTTGCCTTCTCCTTACTGGTGTTGCATGCTAAAGAGCCTTAAATACACAGACCCTCCCCGCAGCTGTTATTTTAATAAAACAAGTAGCCTCATTGTGACGCATGTGTCTGTTTTCTTAATGGTCTCCTCACTTTCAGACTTCAAGTTGCTTTTTGTCATCTGCCATTATTTGTATTAGCTAATAATTATAATAACTGATACAGACCATGTATTTTCCATCTACTAGCCTCTGTGAGAAATGGTTTACCTACGTGATACCATGCTGTCTTCAGAAAAACCTGTCTTTAGAGATGGTATTATTATACCTATTTTACATATGAGAAAAATGAGGCACAGCAGATACTCAGGGATTAAAGAATTTAGCCAGGGTCACACATAGAACCCCCCTACACACATACCTATGAGTAACTAGAATCCACACTTAAGTGTCACCTGCCACTTTTATTTCCTATAAATGGAAACATGCTATATGTAATTTTTTTTGAGACCGGGTCTCACTATGTAATGCAGACTAGCCTTGAAGTTGCTTGTGTAGCCCAGGCTGGCCTGGAACTCATGGTGATCCTCCTGTCTCGGCCTCCTGAGTGCTGGGATGACAGGTGCACACCACCATGCCCAGCTACATATAGTCTTTTGTGTCTGGTTTCTTTCACTTGGCATAATGTTTTCAAGATTGGTCCATGTTTTGGCATGTATTAGTACTTCATTCTTTTTTTTATTGCCAAATAATGTAATTTCCATGGATATGCCATTTTCTGGCGATTCATTCAACTGATGAATATCTCTGTTGCTTCCACTTTTTGGCTGCTATGCATAACGGTGCTCTGATGGCTCACATGCAGGGTTTTGTATGGACACGTGTTTTTGGCTCCCAGGGGGATATACCACCATGTGGAATTAGCAGGTCGTGTATGATCTGTTTCACCCTTTGAGGGCTGCAGCACTGTTTTTCAGAGGAGCTGCACCATTTCAGATTTCCCTGGCAGCTATGAGACTTGTGATTTCCCACATCTTCATGAACAGCGTTTTCATTGTGGCCATCCTGAAGGGTGTGAAGAGGTGGCACCTTGTGGTTTTGCTTTGTGTTTCCCTGTGGCCACTGTGCCATCTGCCATTTGTGTATCTCCTCGGAAGAGATGTCTGTTCTGAGGCCTTGCTCATTTTGAAATGGATTGTCTTTTTATTCTTGAATTGTAAGAATATTTAAATACACATATTTTAATTAAGAAATCCCTGATGCATTTGGCAAAAATCTCCTCCCATTCCATGGGTTTTCTTTTCACTTCTGGATGGTGTCTTGTGAAACATACAATTCCATCTCCTCAGAGTTCCACTGACAGGCTTTTTCCCTTGGTGCTTTTCTTGTCAAACATTAGAATCTATTGCATTTTGTGCTTGTATTTTTCTTTTAAGAGTTTTGTAGTTTTAGCTTTGACACTTATGTCTTAGATCCCTCTTTAATTTTATGAAATAGAGTCCAACTTTATCTTTTCGCATATCCAGTTGTCCCAGCACCATTTGTTGGAAGGACTCTTCCTTTTCCCCATTGAACTCCCACCATCTTTGCTGAGTATCACCCGCCCGAAAGTGGGAAGTTTTATTTCTGGATGAGGAGTTCTCTTCTATCTGTCCATCTTTCATTATGTAAGAACCACACATTCTTGATTATTGTAGCTTTGTAGCAGGTTTTGGAACAGGGTGTATGACTCCTCCCACTTTGTTCCTTTTCAAAAATCATTTAGGCTATTCTGGGTCTCCTGAATTTCCACATGAATTTTGGGATTAGCTTGTCAGTTTCCACAAAGAAACCCGCTGAGATTTGGATGGGAATGATGTTAAATCTGTCAATCAGTTTGGATGCATGTAGATTTTGAGTGACTTCCTGGTGACACATGTCCGAGTCCTTGAGTCTACCAGGTCCTCCACCATCTGCCGCCACCTTTGTTCCCCAAACCCATCCCTGGGCCTTCCACAGAACCAGCCCTCACTGTGCTGTCCTCACACTTCTTTCTCGTCTGACTCTGGTTATTTGGGGTGCTGTTTTTCCTGCCTGCACTGCCTTTCCCTCCTCTCACACTGCCCACACCCTGTGTCCTTCAAGGGCAGCATCAGCGAGGGTCAGCCACTCACTGGTGCTAGTTTCCACTTTGAAGGCAGCTTATGTTCCTCTTCACAGAGTCAGGGCCAGGCGCTGACGCTGCGGGCCAGCGGTATGCGCAGAGGCTCCTCGGGGAGCCTGGTTGTGGGGAGCCAGGCCTGCTGCGGACTTGCTCAACCACGTGACAGACAAAATGGCTGTGCTGTGTCTCAGGGTGACGCAGAAGCCACCGTGTGCCAGTCACCGTGGCAGAAGCCAAAGACGTGCCCAGCTCTGTCTTTCCCTGTGTCAGGACAGACTGCCGCTTGGTGTGGTTGGAGAAACATGGACTCTGGAGTCCATCTTGCCTAGTGTTTGGCTCCCCTACTTACAACTGTGGAACTCTGGGTAAATCCCATCCCCTTCCTGGGCCTCAGTTGCCTTGTCTGTCAAGCGAGGGAACATTACCTGCCTCATAATGTTGCTGGTCACTTCCATCACAGCTGTTTCGTGTTTTCTTCATGCCTTTGATACTTATCTCTCTCTTTGAGGACAATCTTATGTTTGCTTCATCTCTGAACTATCTGAGGTACCACCCACCCAGCACCGTGCCTATTGCATGGCCACCGTAAAGATAAGCTTATCACTGCCTGTGGCCAAACTGACATCCGGAAGTGCGGGCTTATGTTTCTACTGGTGATACAGGCTTATGCCTACCAGCAAAGGTAAATCTATGTTTAGTTTTACTGTTTTAATTGTGCTTAATTGTTGCTTCATTATTTAGTAGCAAGCCTAAACTCTTTATTTTATTTTATTTTTTTTCCTGGAACCGGGGACCGAACTCATGACCTTGCACTTGCCAGCCAGGTGCTTTTGCTCCTAAGCTAAATCCCCAGACCCCCTCCTTTCTTTTTGTTTTGTCTTTTTGAGACAGGGTCTTGCTATGCAGTTCAGGCTGACCTTGAGCTCACTTTGTAGCCTAGGCTGGTCTCAACTTGGAAGCATCCTCCTGCCTCAGCCTCCCAAGTGCTGGGATTATGGGGCATGAGCCACCGTGCCTGGTTTAAACCTGAACATTTTATCAAGTATTTGCTGGCTACTTTTGCTTATTATGAATTGTCTGCTTATCAACCAAGTTGTCGTATAGACTTGTATTGCTTTCACACTCCCCCCCCCACACCGTGCTTTCGCAGTTGTAAAATATGCCTTGATAATTTGTTTCTGACAACTCATGGGCTTGGCACATTCTATGTGAGGCGCTGCAGAGCCCCAGGCTCCCCCCATCTCTGGTGAGTGCTGGCTTGGCCCACTTGTCTGGTGGCCTGCTGGGGACCAGTGGTCCTCTTCGGGAAGCCTGGCCCCGCGTCATGGCTGTATCAGTCGTGTCTGTTGATGGACTTCAACATACAGAAGGGCAAGTGGGGGCAGTCACTTCATTCTGGTCACAGGGCCATTTCCCAGGACAGCCTTGTGGTCCACCCTGCGTCGTGGGAGAGAGTATTTAAGGCCCTGATTTCATACAGTCAGCCAAAAAAGATGAGACTCCTCTAATTAATTTAAAATACAGTTTAGTGCCATCCATACAACACTTAAAAAGCAGAAGGTCATTTGTTTTAGTAAAGTGCTGTGTACTTTCTCTGTGTTTATTAGCATGAGCGAACACATTTCTATTGACTATGTATAACATGTTTACTTAAAATTAGGCCTGCTTACGCCCGCGTGATGAGTGGCTCCATCCCTACCCCGGGCATGCCGCAGAGGGAGATGAGGAGCCGTGAGCAGCGAGGCAAAAGCAAAGCAGACACATGCATTTGCTTACCTAGAGAAAGGTGTCCCCTGACCTACTTTCCAAGGCCAATCTTGGCAGCTAATAATTTTTGGAGGTACGGGGTTGCCCCGGACACTCTTCCCCCAGAATGCTATTCCCACCTCATTAGGGACGGTGTTTGTTTGGGATCTGCAATTAGATCTGCTTCAGGCCTCAGCTTCTTCATCTGGGAAAAGGACTCACAGCATTTCTAGTTTCCATCTGGCTTTTAAAAAATATTTCCACCCTCAACCCAGAAAACAGCAACCACCAAATACCACAAGTACCACAGATTCTTTCCTCACTGACCGTGCAGGCAGGGCTGCTACCCCCTCGTCCACCCCTTGATTTAAATGTGCTACGAATGTTCATATTTTCTGCCACAAAAAAGGAAGGTCTTGAAGGTCAGTACCAAGCAGGGACATCCATTTTTGTACTCAAAGCATCCTTGTCATTTTGATAGTAAGCTCCCTCCTGGCTGTTCTTTGCTGAGCACTTACTATGTGCCAGGCACTGACCAAGGGAATCAAGCATTATCACCTTGTGTCCACCGGAGGTCCCTGTGGGGTGGGCTGTCACCAGTCCCCTTTTATGAATAACAAAACTGAGATTCAAAAGGATTGAGTAACCCTCCTATGGGCACAGTACCAGAACATGGCAGAAAGCCGGCTTCAACTCATATCCTACAGACTCGCAGGTTGTTTGAAACACATGCTCAAAACCACAAGAAGACGACAAAAAACCCCACTTTACTGTCACCACTGGCAGTTGCAAAGGACACCAAATCATTATGCTGAGACTTGACAAGTACGAGAAAAGAATCACACACTCTCTCTGTCCTGGATAAAGCTACTTCAGGGAGGCTGAGAAGCTGATGAGGAAAAGTGACTTTTATGTATGAAGAAGAATTCCAGCTAATCAATGCAAAGGGGTGACAGAGCTAGCAAATCACCATCCTGAAACCCTTGTAGAAGCGCGAACCTTGGCAGTTGTCACTACAGATGAGAAAACTGCTCTAAGAGGGGTCATTGGAGAACTCAGTGACAGGGGTCGCAGGCTGACGGTTCAGGAACCCAGTCAAAGGAAGTGGCTCTGTGATGTGATACCACGTGGAGGACACAAGCCACCTGTGAGCCCGCCCACTCACAGAGCCAGCTGAGTCTGACCCAGCCGTTACCTCCGTCCCATTATGGGAAGCAGAAAGCAGTGGCCTCCTCTTGGCAGCATTTTGGTGCCCTGAAGAACAAGGGAGCCGCGAGACATCGTTACAGAGTAAGAGGGATGGGAGAGACCCAGAAGCCTAGGCGGGGTGTGGATGTCACCTGAGCCTTGACCCACGCGAACCAACTGTACAGCGACATCGTGAGATGATGGAGCCCATCTGTGGGGTGAGGTTAGGGACTTTGTTGATTTCAGTAGGAATGATAATGGGGTGGTGGTCATGGTGGTAACAGCCATCCACCAACAGATGCCTGCTGGGGCAGAGCTGGTGTGCACAGGGTGGTGCTGGAGATTCATTCAGAGTGTGTTACAAAGCTGGAGAGCTGGGGGAGCCGTGGAACCAGCCTGTCCACTGTTGCCGTGTCGACAGTGGGATTCATTTTGCTGTTCCCTCCATTTTGTGGTGTGCATGAAGACTTCTGTGATAAACAGGGAAAGAGAAAGGCCCATGGAGGGGAAGGGCCAGCCTCGGGGCCTCAGTGTGTGTGTGTGTGGTTCAGGACCTCACAAGCTGCCCTGGGGTTTACTGCGGAGGCTTGGGTTCCTGGGTCCTGACCTGAAACCTGACCTTAGCCCCCTTCCCGGCTGGTCTGCATGGGGTCAAGCTGGGCATGGGGCAGGGTGACTGACATACTCCGGGGTCACAGCTTGTCCACCAAAGGCCCACGGAAGGCAGGAGGGAGAGCTCTGCCCTTCTGTTGGGGGACCAGGGTAACCATCACTCCTGCCTCCAGGAAAGGGACATGCGGAGGACAGGGCTGTCAGAGCAGAGGGTGGCATGGCCAGAGACTCACATCTTCTCTGTCATCCTTTCCTTCAGAGGAGGTGGCTTTTAGGAAGAAGAGGCTATGCATTAAGTTCATCCCCCGGGATTCAACCGAAGCCGCCATCTGCGACATTCGGATCATGGGCCGGACCAAGCAGGCGCCTCCTCAGTACACGTTCATTGGGTGAGTCCTGGCTTCACTGCTCCTGGCTGCTGCTTTCCTGGGGTGCTCAGCTCACTCCTGGGGGTGAAATCCTGGAACTCCGTGTGAGGTGAGATGGCAAAGTTGCTGGCCTGAGCAGAAGCGTCAGTGGGAGGTGGGGTGGACCCACCACCTTCCAGGGCCAGGGAGCAGAGTGCATTGCTGGACAGTGCAAGCAGGGCCAGAGCACTGGGGCTGTGGAAAGTGGCAGAGCCTCCTAGGACATGGTGGCTGCCTGGGTTTTATTCTGAGCACCCTGGGCAACCCCTGGAGGGTCCTGCTCTGGAGAGAAACACAGATATTGCACGCTCTGTGAAACCTCGCTGTGGCTGTGCAGTCTGCTGTTTGTCTTCCCAGCAAGAGGGAACTGCTGGGCCAGGGCCCATTCATGTCCTGTTCCCTGGCAGCCTCAGCATGGGACAAAGGCCTGACCCTGCGATTACTGCGCAAATACTAAGTGCAGTGCAATCTCAAGATTGCACTCTTGGCTCTGCACCTGACACCTGATCACCCCAGCGAACCACAATGGAGCACCTTTCCTCAGGGTTCAAGTTCAGAGGCCCAGGGGGAAGCTACATTCCACGTTCACACAGAAGTTCTAGAATGCAGTCTCAGTCTTGGCTGATCTAGGGTTGGGCACCCTGAACTGGTCACTGTTACCTGGAAAATGTCCTTCTCTGATTAATCTGGCTGAACAGGAAACCCAGTCAGCTCCACTGGAACTCAAGCACAATCAGGGAGAGGGTGGCTGCCCCCGAAATATGGAGGCGAGGTGGAAGTCAAAACGGAAACTTGGGTCTCCCAGGCGGATCTGTGGCAGGTGGTCTTCAGTCTGGTTGGCCATGTGCTTCTTCCTCTAGCCACACTTTGTGGGCATCACACTTGTCCCCAGCTATGTTCTCAGATGGTCAAGATTTTGTAGTTCTTAAGGACTTGGTGCCCCTAAATTGCCCAGGCTGAGTTTGAACTCGCCATCCTCCTGCCTCAGCCTCCCAGAGTGATGGGATTACACATGTACCTTATCTCAAAATTTTAAAAGTGTAAAAAGGGCTGAAGATGTGGCTCAGTGCCCTGAATTTAATCCCCAATACCACAAAAAGAAGGTGAAAGAGGAGGACAGCAATAATGAGGCAGGCTGGACATACGTGTCGCTTGTGGAGCACAGGCTTACTTGTGCAGGGATCCAGGTTCAGACCCATGCACCAAAAAATAAGTGGAAAACTAAAAGAAGGACCCAATGGTCATCCCTTTCCTACGCTGCATGTTCAAAAATCCTGTTTTGTAATTATGCAAGCAGTGTCGCAGGAGAGAAGAACCATAGTTTGATAACTTGGAAGCAGCCATTTACATACAAATAGTAGAAGCCAACAATTTAGTAATGAACTCTTAAAGTCTGATTTTAGTAACTATGTGTATTCTAACCATAAACTATGCTATTGTAAAAAGATGCAATTTTAACCAATTTAAACAATTCTAAAGTAATAGATTTTTACCAGTATTTGTCTTGATCATTAAAACTGGAATTTTTTCCTTTATATTATTTTGGAAAGATTGTTAATGTATTGTTTAATGTCATCGTGGGCTAAAAATTCTTTTCCAGAGGAAAAATGCCAGAGTTAATTTTATTTATTTTTATTTATTTATTTTTGGTATCAGGAATTGAACTTACAATCTTGTACTTGCCAGGCAGCTGTGCCACTGAGCTATATCTCTGGCCCTCCCAAGTTTTTGTTGTTGTTGTTGTTCGGGGATTTGTTTTGTTTTGTCTTTTTGAGACAGGGATCACTATGCAGTTCAGGTTGGCCTTGGGCTGACTTTGTAGCCCAGGCTGGTCTCGAACTTGCAGTGACCCTCCTGCCTCAGCTTCTCAAATGCTGGGATTACAGGGCCGCATCACCACACCCGGCTACCAGAGTTATTTTTAAATAAAGAGAATTCCATATTTGCAACTCTGCATTACTTATTCTTAAAGCAGGTACCATTCCACATGTTACTGAACAGGGTCCTGTCCACAGGAGCGGTAGACACCTCAGTTCGAAAGGCCCCTCCAAAGCCTGGCAGTCTGGATCACGACTCAGTGAAACTAGGGTACATGGTCTGAATTGACTGAACTGAGCTTTAGAAGAGTTCCCAGGTGCACTGAGAATCTTACCATAGAATACATTTTTCTGTGAGGCTTTTGAAAGGGATGCTATTCATTTGCTTCTGGTCCAAAAGACACAGTTCCAAGTTATCAAAGTGGTTATTCTCTTAACTGTCTCCTACTTCTGCAGTACAGCTTGCATAATTAAACCATGTTACAAAACAGGATTGTCGAATGTGCAGTGTAGGAAGATGAGCTGGGGATTTAGCTCAGTGGCTTAAGTCCCTGCCTAGCAAGCGCGAGGTGGTGAGTTCAATCCCCTGTAAAAATAATAATAATAATAAAATATATAAAACACAAAGCATAGGAAGATGACCATGGGGTTCTTCTCTCTGTTTTCCACTTATTTTTTGGTGTTTGGGATTGAACTCAGATCCTTGCGCAAGCTAAGCCTGTGCTCTACTGAGCTACACACATGTCCAGCCTGGGGTTGTAGTGAAGTTGTCTATGACTAGAATCATCCTGGTACAACTCCTGTACAAGGTACGCCTGTAATCCCAGCAGTCTGGGAGGCCAAGGCAGGAGGATGGCAAATTCAAGCCTGGCCTGGGTGATTTAGGGACCTCAAGTCCCTGTCTCATGAGCACAACTGCAGCGTGGAGTCCTGTGGCTGTCATGCCTGACACAGTGTGTGTTCACTATTAATTATGGTGACTCATAGGACGTAGGCTTGGGGTCGTGTGGTTTGATGCTATCTCCCCAAATGATCTGACTGTGGAGTGAAGTTCTCAATGGTGATGCTGACTCTGAGGAGCTGCATCCTTAAATGGGGGTGTGTTGTGATAGGATGGGGTTAACCCTGGTATGGCTAAGACCCAACCAAGTGTGTCTGTCAGTCTGTCCATCCCGCCGTCTCACTCTAACTACATGTCGCTTCGTGTCGCTTGTCACATAGCTTACAACCATGAGGTGGAATCACGAAGCATTTCAGGGACTGAAAGCAAGGAGAATGTAGCCAGCATAGGAAGGCAGCTCAGTGTGGCAGGAGGAGATGGCCATGTCGCTAAGGTCTCCCTGGTTGGCACAGTCGCACTCTCACTAGGCTCTGGCTGTGACCTGTCTTACCCGGGCAAGACCTGGCTCCCTGGGGTTTGCGGCTTCGACTCTTTCCAATGAGTTGGTTTGTTTTGTGGCTCCAGTAAACACTCCCAACCCAGGAGAACCATGAACGTTTCTCTTTTCTCTAAAAGGGAACTGAACAGCATGGGGATCTGGTATCGAATGGGCCGAGTGCCAAGAAACCACGACTCATCTCAACCCACGACGCCGTCGCAGTCCTCAGCCGCCTCCACCCCCGCCCCCAACCTTCCCAGGTGAGGCTGCTGGGCCGTGTCTCGTGGTCACGGGCCTTGGGGTGTGCGCTGCACCTTCCAGCACATGTCACTTCGGATCTGCTAGAACGGCGTGCAGTGCAGCTAACACTTGAGGACGGTTAGTTTAAACTCACACCTTAGAGGTGATTTTAAAGCCCAGGTAGAAATCTGTGTATCACATGAGTGTAAAGGTCACTCTAAATTCTATTTTGTGCATACACTGCAGGCTCCTGAAGTAGCAGAATATGCACTTAAAATGGGCTTGGTATTTGAAAGAGCTCGTGGATGTGCATGGATCCATGTGTGGTAGCCACATGGCTGGGATTTCTGGCCTCCAGTAGGCAGAGTTCCCTGTCTGCCTCAGCCAGCAACTTATCTGGGACTAGAGTCTCCCTCAGTAAATCCTATTCATTGTTACATGGTTTCTTTTCTTTCCCAGTGAGCTACAAACTAAGAAGTGGATCAAACTGCTGGCCACTCTTCACCTAATTTCAGTTGTAATAGAGGGAGTAATAGTCTACATTTTTTGCAAAAAGCAGATGGTGAGAGAAACCTATCATATTAAAAGTCTGAGCACAAGGCTGAGCACCCCTGCAGGGGTATTGTGGCATACTACAATCCCAGCACTGTGGGAGGCTGAGGCAGGAGGATCAGTGTGAGTTCCAGGCCAGCCAGGGCTACATAGTGAGTTCAAAGCCAGCCTGAACTATGTAGCAAGACCCCATTTCATAGAACCAAAACAACAGCAAGAAGAAGAATAAAAAATCAAAAATTCATGCATCACTAGTAGTAAATCGTTGGAGGGAAAGGAACAAACAGCAGTGGTGGACTGAATTTGAGAAAGGGATTACAAACTAAACAGCGAAGAAGGTCAAGTGGTATCCTTTGCAGATTAAGGCTGTGTAAATGAGAATGCACCACAAAGCTTCCACATGGGCGAACAGACCCTCCCAAGAGCAGGACAGCACAGTCACGGGGCGGGGGGAAGGGGGGCGGCATCTGTGCTGGGGTCAGCTCTGGTTTGGGCGCGTTGCAGAGCCCAGGAAGCCACACGGTTCCACGGTGATTACAGCTGTTCTCGGCTGACATCACAGGCTGTGGGAAGGCCCAGTAATGGGAACCACCCGAGCCCGTGTTGAATTCCAGTTGCCTAAGGATGAAGCTGCATTTCCCAGGTGAAGTGGGGGAATGTGCTCTCCCGGAAGCCTCCAGTCAGTGGGGGGAGGAGGCTCACCTGTCCCTGGGGCCACAAGGCTGAGCATCCCCACCACGGGGAGCCAGGTGGAATCAGAGGGTATCAGAACAAAGCGTTTATAAGGCTGATATATTTTATAACCTCTGTTGTACAGTTTATGGTTTACAATGGCTGCAAGGAAATTGGATCAGTTTTGTTTTACTTGCCAAATAAAACAAATGTCAAAATAGTCAATATAAAATGTATTCTAATTTGGCTGAGTTAAGCCAGCCAGAGTGCAGTAGGATCACTGCATGTACATTAACGCTGCCAGGTAAGAACGCCTGTCTGTCCCCAGCTCTCCTCTGCTGCCCCATGATTTACAGGTGCCGTGCGCACCTAAGCAAGCGCCTAATTCACCAGATGTTACCGTTTCCGTCTTTTGTGAGGCTTCTCAGGGGTTTTTGCAGTGTTTTCCTATTCAATATCTTTGATTTTTTTAAAAAAATGAAATGCTGATTACTCAATTGAATTTTCACTGAAGACTTATGTGAGGATGAGCATGTTATTTTATTCCCGGAGGTATCAGGGGTCCGTAAACTACTCAGAAGAGACAGTTCACCCTTCCCTGTGCAGTGTAAAAAGATCAAGGCTCTCCCCAGGCACAGCGGGCTCCAGCCCCCAGGATTCCCTGGCTCCGGCACCTTCCTGGCCCCCTACATGTTCTCATGAGGACCCGTGTCGCAGCCCCTCCCAACGACTCTAGAATCTCTGAGCACCATGGAGTCTTTTCAATTAGCAGAGCAACACAGGCTTGGGGGAAATTGGTAGAAAATAATAGGAACACAAATTCCATCTCCAGTGGGCAAATGCTCCTAAGAGTTGGTTGTATTTTCCTTCCATCCTTTTTCCTGCGTACTTTTTACGTAAGTGATACCGCAGCATGTTGCAGCAGGCCTGTGATTTGTGCTGTTTTCTTGTGGACTATACTGAACCGCAGGCATTAGTAACCGTCTTCAGTGTGCTCTTTGTGTGGACAGCCAGCAAGCTGCAGAAGCCAGGGCCGCACAGAGTGGTGACGCTGCGCCCTCTACTGCCTGCCCAGGGGCTGGCGGGGCGGAGTGAGGCGCAGCGAGTACACACGGCCGTTCTCCCTGCTGACTCCGGCGGCCGGCCGGGGGGAGGGAGGGAGGGAGGAAGAGAGAGGCGGGGCCCGGGCAGTGGACTGCCTCCCTGAGCCCCCGCATTCCTCTCAAGAGCTAGAAAGCACCTCCAGTTTTTGCCATCACTTTCAGAGAGTTGTCATCTCAACGCAATTTCAGACAAAAGGGCCTTTTGGTGAACCTCGCGCCCCAGCGATGATGCTTCCCTTTGCGGAGGCAGGCACTGCCCCCCCGGAAACAACAGGACCCACCTGCCTGTGCTGTCCTCCTTATTGTGAAAGGTGCTTGCCGTGAAACTAGATGCTAATCTCTGAGGAGGCTGGTCCTGCTCGCCCTGTCCAGGGAACTGGACGCCGTGTGTGGCAGAGTGTGTGTCCAAAGGCAGCATAGTGGCCAGCAGAGCTCCTCTTCTCTGTGCACTGAGTCTTCAGCTTGCAGCAGACACACTTGCTCTTGGCAGGTGACAAGTGAAGAAGAGCAGGCCGCTTCCCCCAAGATGCAGAGCCCCATCTTCCCAGCGCCCGACCCCTGCAAACCCCTCACGCACATTGCCCAGTGAGGGGAGGACAATGTCTGGCCAGGTCCCTGAGTGTCTGTCCCCTCACCCCTCTTCAGGGCCAGCCTGGCTGTGAGTTGGGTTTTCTGACTGCTCAGCAGTGCAGCTGCCATGGACGGGGTGTGGGGGGAGGAAGCACCCACCTGGCTTTGGCAGCACCCCCTCCCCGTACAGATACATACTCAGGGGTCTCACACTGCGCTCTGCTCTCAGGGGCCAGGACAAAGGTCTGGAAAAGCTCCAGGAGACAGAGGGATCCAGCAGAGGGATCCAGTAGAGGGAGCACCAGGAGCTCCCAGTGTGGACAGGCAAGTGGTTCTCAGTCAGTGGGGAGATGGCTCTGATGGGCTGCTGGCCCCGGCTTGCTGAGCAGTGGAATCGGCAGTTGATAAAGTCGTCAGAGGTACGCTTATCAAACTTGCAGATGACACAGAGTCATTAGGGAGCGCCAATGTGCAAAGTGACAGAATCAGTGCGCCACATCTCCTCATAGCCACTGCACCCGCAGGATCCAGGAGATGAGAGGTGAGGAGTACACACGAAGGCCACCAAGGGTCACGCAGCCCATGGCACAGGAGCTGAGACACGGGCCAGCAGCATGTGTGTGAGGTGACATGCTGGCCACTAGGCTAGGGAGTGTGGAACACAGCCTGCTGTGTAGCCAGGGACCTGTCCACTGTCCCTGCCCTGGCCACCCTGTCAGATGGTATTACTACTGTGTGACCCATGGAACAGCTGCCTGAGTACAGGGCTGAACTTTGACCTGACCAGTGGCCAGCTTTGGATGCCCAGTGGTCAATATGTCAAGGAGGATAGAGGTGTTTTGGGGGGGGCTGGGGATTTAGCTCTGTGGCATAAGCGCCTTCCTTGCAAGCGTACTGTCATGAGTTCGATCCCCAGTACCAATTAAAAAAAAGAAAAAGTGTTTTGGGGTGGGACAGGAAGGAGAAGCCTTCCGGAAACCACCAGAACCCAATGCTGGATATTTGGGCTCAACATTTTAAAAAATTAATAAATAAACTACCCAAAGTGAAATTCTATGGTGTGGAAGAAGCTGCGGGTGGGAGTGGAGGGAGGCGTGGCAAGCACCTAACTGCCTAGAGTTTTTCAGAGGGGTTTTTCGGGCCTTTGATGGCACTAGAGTAACCGCACCTCTTAAACTTTATTTAAGAAATGTACCATCTTGCTGAGTGTAGTGGCGCAACCCCTGTATTCCCGGCACTCTGGGAAGCTGAGGCAGGAGGATTGAAGGTTCAAGCTCAGTTCAGCAACTTAGCAATTTAGCAAGAGCCTGTCTCAAAATAAACAAGGGCTGAAGTTGTAGCTCAGTACAGAAGCCCTGGTTCAATCTCCTGTACCACCCCACCCCCCAAAAAACCCAAAAAATACAAAAGGACCATCTTCCCTGAGCAGTCTGGGTTCCACAGAGTCCTTGGTAAGGGGGACGAGTGGGCTGGGGAGTCCTGCAGTGGGCACTGCAGGAAAGGGCACTGGCCTCAGGCCTGCTCACGGGGCTGCAGTGACTGCCTTTACGCTCAGTGCTGATGATACTAAAGGAAGCCTGGGTGACGGCTGAGTGGGTACAGTGGCATCAGCCTGGGGTGTGGTACACAGAGGCCTTGCAGGACACAGGGGCCCTGGCAGTGTCCACACAGAGTCCCAGTCCAGAGTTGGACTGCGTGAGCCCCCTTAGCGTCCATCTGAAATAAGTACCTGGACCCCAAGCTGCAGGATGCTTCATGTAGACTCAGCCTTCGGCTGGAGCTGCCCTGGAAGAGCTGGAATGTTGGTCCCTTCCTCTCTGCCTGGGGTGTCCAGCTGTGCATGCCACAGTCCTAAAAGAGAAGCCACTGCCCCAGCCCCTGGGCTATGGCCATGTCCTGTGATCACCTTCCCTGACCCTGCCCTTCCCCAGGAGAAAGGGCTCATGTCCCATCAGACCAAGACACACGTGGCTCATTTCCCAGCTGCAGGGCCCACAGCCTCCTTGAGGGGCAGCCTCCCTAGGCCTCCCATGTGTCCCTTAAAAGGTGGCCTGGTGCTCCTCCGAGGTGTAACCGCGATCTCCAGTGATTTGTCAGCTTCCAGTGAGTTGTCAGTCACAGGTCCCAAAGTCTGTTTCTCAGTGACAGACATAATTGTACTTAACTTTTTGCATGGATGTTATCAATCTGTGACAGCTACTCTGGGAAATGGGGCATTTTGATTGCAGAAGATCTGTCACATGCACTTAGTCTTCCTCTCAGGGACACCTGGATTCAGTCACAACTTTTGCATGTCGATGTCAGGTTGGGAGAACATAGATCCTTGCTGACCTCAGAAATCATTCCATCACTCCAGTCCCAGGGCTGTCATCTGAAAGGTTAATGGCCCTTCCTGCAGGAGAGAAGAAATCACACTGAGGTGATCTGGAATTCAGGGCACACTGCCCATGCTCATCCCAAGTCATGCCCATTGCCAGAGCTCACAAGCAAGCCATGCTCTGTCCTACCTCCCGCCCCTGCCTTCCTTGCTGGACTTGGGGACCAACTCCATTACCTCCTCATCAACTAGCAGTCAGTGGTGGGCAGGGGACCATTGTCATCAGCTGGGGTCCCCTTGCCTACACTGATAGCTCAGATTCTCAGGCTGCCTCTGTCAATTTTCAATTATGAAATGTTCTTTGTACTTCAGGTGACATCTGTCACCTGAGAGACCCACACCGCTCAGGCCAGGGAGGCCTCATCTTCCTTTTCTTGTGCAGGTGTCTGCCACCTGTCCTGAGGGCCACATGGCTTGGTGGCTTGGCATGGCAGCTGTTTGCCTGTGGGAAGGCCCAGAAATTCCTCCTCGCAGCTCAACAGAGCAAGGTTTTAAGGGTCTTCATTTGGGGAAGGTTATGTGGGTCCTGCCTCAGGGTGACCATTCAAAAGCAGCACCCACGGCTGATCCCCTGGAATCCTTCTCCCCTGCGATAGTGAACACACTGTGGGTGATTTGAGCTCCTCCGCCACAGTGGCAAAGGACACTCTGAGGTAGGCGTGCACGCTTCCCTGTGTCGTTGTAAGGTTTGGGGCATGCTGTTTGGCATGGGAGCCCCCAAACATTGATACCTTTGCAGGGCAGGAAAACTTTCTCTGTCACAGGAAAGCAACATGTATGTTTCCTTTAAGAATAGGGTACACATTTTCATTTTCTTCCCCCTGGATGCGACACTCCTTTTATAGTGAAGACTGGGGTGCAGGTTTTATTACCCAGTGGGGGAACAAGTAGTAGCTCTGTGATTTGAGACGTCTCCTCGCCTTGAGTGGCTAGAAGCCCAGCAGCCTGGCTGTTTTACAGAAGAGCCCTGGTGGGGCAGGACCCACACCCAGACCTGGGGCAGGGAGGGACACCCAAAGCCCCACTATTACTCCATCCCAGCAGTCCACACTGCGTCCTTTGTTCCTAGCCTAAAGTCTTCGGTCAACCGGCCTGATGCCATCGGGCTTTTCAGATGTGCTCTCCTCATGGGGAGCCATCCTGTGCTTCCTGTTGTCTGACCTGCCTCCCACATCAGCCCACATTAATCAGGCACCTCCTTGTGGGCCCTGGGCCTGTCTTGATCATTTCAAATCACCTCCTGTCAGCTCACTGCCAAGCACTCCCCTTGTGCCAACCTGTCCCCAGGAGTTAGGCTGCACCCCCAGGATGCTCCCATTGGTCCCACCTCCCTCCTGCTGCAGTGGCCTCAGCCAGTCCAGAAAGCCTGACCCATATTATTTCCCTTCTCCTCCAGCTGCCAGCATCATACAGTTTGGCATTTCCTGCCTCCCTGTCACTGCCACCTGTTTTTATGTTCCACCTTACCTGGCTGCGTATTGATGACAGAGACTCTCATGTTTCCTTTTCTCTTTTAAGATCCTGGAAAAGGCTGGTCACACAGCGACAACAAGGAGGATGATGTTGTACTGCTGTGCATCAAGACCTAGCAAGTGCTTTCAGCTGTCATCTCACTCAGTCCAGGGCTTATACAGTGAAAAATGTAGCCCCAAGACGGAAGGGGCCTCTGAATTCCATGCTCCTAGCACTTGGGGATTATTTACAGAACACATTTGTTCACTACATAAAGTGAGCTAGTGTACATGTCTAGGACCAGACATCATGTGTTTGTCTGTCCGTCTAACCAGCCAGCAAGGACACATAGCACACGGACCAGCTGGGCATCAGGCCCTGCTCCAGTGCATTACCAACACTCTCAGCCGCCTAACAACCACTCTGGGCAGGCACAGTTAGCAGTGCAGTCTTCAGCTGAGAAGCCGGAGATTAAGAGTTAACTTACCTTGCCCAGGGCCACACAGCTGGTGTCGGAGCTGGGTTCTGACCTGGGCAGGCCAGCCATCTTTAGCTTGTCGAATGTCACTGCTGTATGTGGTCACAGGGTCTCTAGTGATGAAGCTTTCATCAGGAGCTGGCAATTCCTCCAGGCTCCTAAATAGCAGCGGGAGTAAGGGTATCCTGAGCGTGCTGCGGGAGTAGGGACTCAGCTCCCAGAGGCTCCTGTCCCTGACATGGCCTGTGCGGTCTTCAGCCACTCTCGGATGTGTGAATGGTGGCCGGCGCCGGTGCACTCAGGCCATGGATGCTGAGTGAGAAGAACAGGCTGTCACACCACAGGTCCCCGTCACCATCCCCTCAGAGGCTTCAAGGCCCTTGCTTCAGTGCAGTTCCAAGCAGTGCGGTTTATTCTGCAGAGCATGAGGGTGGCGTGAATGAGACCTGCCCGGTAAGGCGGTGTATCTTCAAAATGCCAGCCCGGGAGCTGGGACTGCCCCTCCAGCAGCCCCGAACTTAGTGTTGGTGTCAGGGTAATTTCGAAGGAGAAATTTCATTAGAGTGCAGTTTGGTATTGTTACATATGAATGATGAGTTTAGGCTGAGCAATACACTTTTTGATATTAATTTTTAATAGGGCTTCTTGGGAAGTCAGAGCTTCTATTTAATGAAGAATTGACTATTACTCAATACGGCTCCCACCTCGGAGCCGGCCTGAGCTCTCAGTCTCTCAGATCAGATTTTGACAAGGTATTTGCTGCTTGCGGATGTGCTTAGCTTTGTGGTCGCATGACTTTTTTGTGTGTATCTTATTTTTCTCTGAGGTTGCGATGATTACATGTGCTTTTTGGTGGAGGTTGTCCCAGGAAAGAGGGTTATAGATGTAAAATCATTCCCTCCTGGGCCCGGGGAATGCTCGAGTGTGTGAGGGCTCTTTGTGCAGTCAGCTCCTGCTCTGGGCTTTGAAGAGAGGCCTTTTTCAGGATTATGAAAATAGTTTTCTGTGTGTCAGAACAGATTTATCAGTTCACTTTAGGGTCGGTTTTGTGAACCAGACCATTTAGTGGAGGATATTTTACCTTTTATCAGAGTGGGAGCTGACAGTCTATTTGCAGGTAGCTCTATGGAATATTTCACCTGGGTCTCTCAGTGTAAATCTAGCCGCCAAATAAAGTAAAAATGAGCATTACACCAGTGCTATTTCCTGGGGTTTTATTACACTGGCCCCCAACTCTGCTGTTGTATTTCAAGGCAAGGTTTCAATTATTAATTTGGATATTTAATAAAATCCTTTGCTTGCAGTAACTTTCAAAAGGCCTTTTGAGTTTATTTGGGTCGGGGTTTTGCCTACGGGTAGGGCAGAATTCAATTTGAATATCCGTCTTGAGCAGCAGATGTTTTGTTTCCAGTTGAATAATAATATTAATAACTTATTAGAATAAATACAATTATCATCATCATCATTATTATTTCAGCTACAGTTTTCTGAGCATCTTGTGCCAGGCATTGTGTAAACACTTGAGATATATGCATACATGTATGTATACACACACACACATATAGTTTCAATCTTTATAACCATGCTGTAAGGCACATAATCATGCCCTTACTTTGAGACAGGGTTAGCCTGACCTCAGAGAGGACAGAGGAGGTAGGATTTGGAGCTTCTGGCAGGGAGCCATGGCCCACCTCCATCCCTGCCTGCCTGCAGGGAGCCTCAGGGCTTCCTGATTCTTAGGAACTGTTTTCTGAAGCCAGAGGGTGTGACCAGTTACGAGACCAAATACAATACGACAGCCCAGGCCATGGCTGATACCCGCTGTCCCGCTGCCTCCTCGGTGGGGCTATATTTCTCTAACCAGATTGTTTTCCACACTTCTCGAGGTGGGTTGGGCAGGAGGAGAGGAATGCTGCCGCAGGTCCTTTGTTCGGGTGTGCTGTTTTCACGGGAGACCGCGCACCGCCTGCCCAGTGCTCTCACGCACACAGCCCGTTATGAATCTGAGTTTGGCAGGGCCCCGACTGTTGAATTTTGGAAAAGCGGATATTTTAGTAGGCTGGAAGAAGATGAAAAGCTAGCTGTGCCCATATGTTCTTGGTTTTTAGAAGTAAGGTCTGCGAGGTTTAGAGACTCTTTAAATATTTCAGTTTATAAGATTAGACTAGATCATCTGGAATGGAAGTGTGGAGCCCCTGGTCTGGGGCTTGGCTTTTTTCTTCATTTCTTTTATATGGGAGGTAGGTGTTTTGGCATGCAGGGTTCAAGTGTAATAAAACTTAAATGTAGAGAATAAATACCGTGATTTGGAGTGTTGCTACAGCCATGAGAGTTAGTTTCCTTTTTTATTTTTTTAAAGTAATCAGTGACTTGGAATAACACAGATTGGTACGAGGATTGTAACTTAAGCAACAGAAAACTCCCAAACTTTAAAGGAGTATATTTATATTAGTCCTTGCCATTCTTCTAAGGAAGCATTTTTTTCCGCCACTGAAATCTTCCCCAGTGGAGATTTGACATCCTGTGACACACATTCAGATAGTTTTCAACTCAACACAAACGTTCATTTGCAATTGAGACCTTTGCTCCTGAGTTGTGAATGATGCAGTGGTTGTTTCTGTTGATGCCGAGATACATAGGGAAGCCTGGCGCTCGAGCGACTCTCAGCCTGGCCGCAGCTGTGGCTCCTCTAGGAGAGTGCACCCAGCATTTGTAGTTCTCACTGCTGGGGTGCACCCTGGGCCACCAACATGAACTGCTAGGAGGCTCCAGGGGACGGCTGGCTGTGGTCATTATCACCCTTGTGCAAGAGCCCAGCCCCTGCAGCAGGGGCCCCTGGCCTTCTCCTCCGGCCTTAGGGAGCAGAAACCCGGTGTGCTTGCTGGCATTTCCTGTCACGTTCAGCAGAACATGTTCCCTCTTCATCCCTCTTCGATTCTAAATTTCAGAAGTAATTTGTCACTATAGAGGAGAGTGTCATTAATAACCATTATTTAGAGCTGTCGAGTCTTCCTCTCTGTATGTGAGTGTCTGAGTTAAGCATCCAAAAAATTGGCCTTGTTGGTGGCACACGGTGCCTCTGTCTTGACAGAGCCAGCCCGCCCCGCCCGGCCCTGCTCACTGGAGGCCTCACCCCTCACGGCTGCCTTTAATCACCAGGAGGGTGGCGACAGAGACTGGCCAAAGCGAGTCCTCCTGGAATTCATTAGCATTATTACCAAAGACTGGGTTGTAAATTGAGATTTTTTTTTTAATGATTCGGAAAAAGTTTCTGCTTGACTATTTTATCTAAAAAGAAAAAGAAGAAAAGAAAGAATTTTCTCATCAAACATTTGAAACCGAGTAGTCAGAAACCAGGCTTTAGAACACACCAGGTGTGTCTCCTTTGCTGTGAAGCTACAGTCACATCTGGTCACCCCTGGGCTGTGGGGTGCAGGCTGAAGAGGAACCCCCTAACTTTCCCAGGGTGGTTAAGAAAACGAACCATCATTCGGTGTGTGTTAATACACATTGTTATTCTTCACATTAAAATTCCACTAAAGTACTAATAATTACTGTTAATGTCTTCCCGTGGAAACTTCGAGTAAAGGAGCAATAGTAGAAACAGTATTTAAGGGAGAGCTGCCGGCTTGATAAGAATGCAAATAAGTGTTATTAGCCTAATGATTTTGCCGTCGCCATGGTTGTGCAGCAGCAGTGTTGTGAATATGTCATCCAGCGCCCGTGAGTTTGGAAAGTGTGTCAAAACACAACTTCAATTAGTTTGCTCTAATTATGGCTCTGGAGAGTTTGTAACTACATCACTCCTCATTAAAAGAGATTTTCTTATATGGATTCATGTAATATATAAAGGAAAGTTTCAAAGTTCCTGGTGCCATTTGCTCACATCACGAGCAAACTCGGAGCAGGCCCAATGGATCCCAGGTCTTCTCCTGTGGGGCCGAGGCAGGGGCTCTTTCTCTGGGTCCCGGCCCACTTCCTGCTGGTCCCCGCCCACTTCCTGCTGAAAGCAGCCCTTGTGAATGGAGGCGTGGGGATTCCCCCGAGGGGGTAATGGAGCCTGTTGGGAGCTTTCACAGACAGTTGCTGGTCTGAAACTGCAGGGAGATGCTCTTCTTAGCGCCTTGGTGGCTGAGTCCAGAATCAAACAGGAAGCCAGAGCTAGTGTGGCCAGTCTCGGTGTGCAGTCAGCCTTCGGCCCTGCCCAGCCCTAAAGGAAACGTGTTCAGTTTGGTCCTGTGGAATCACAGAGGGCCTGTGAAATGTAGTGAAACTCTTTTTCGTGTAGTAAAACGGAAGTGCATTAAGGAAACATAACCTGTCCTCTACACCTGCACGCTCAGAATGTGCCTTGGGCCTTGGCTATTTGGAAGACGAAACCGCAAGCTCACACTTTCTCATCCTGTTCCTGGCCTTCCCCTCCCTGTGGACACCAGCCATGCCTGCTGTGTCCTCCCAGGGCTCCTCTTGCTTTGGGGTTTGGAGAGCCACACTTGTCACTATGTCTCCTGGGCTCAGGTTGGCTGGACAGTGCTACTTCCTGGAACTTTGCTGTCCCTTGCCT
Organism: Hydrochoerus hydrochaeris; assembly: GCA_004027455.1. Lineage (NCBI taxonomy): Eukaryota > Metazoa > Chordata > Mammalia > Rodentia > Hydrochaeridae > Hydrochoerus > Hydrochoerus hydrochaeris. Next base: position 260,919 of record PVLA01000907.1, on the reverse strand, counting down.
TCCCCATTCTCCTGAGCAGTGGGCCACAGCAGCACCGTGAGTTCCTGGCTTGAGGAACTCAGTGGTGCATTTTGAGTCTCAAGATTTAAACTCTGTAGTGCCTGTGGTGGGACCTGGGTTTGGGCCTTCCTCCCTGTTTACCAGCGCAGCGAGGAATATCCAAAATGCAGCCTGGAATACATTGTTGTCCCCACCTCACCCTCCAGTGTTCCCTTTGTCATTTTTGGTGAAGTGTGTGTGTGTGTGTGTGTGTGCGTGTCTATAACTTAGCCGTCTTCACACCACTCACAGGCACTATTCCCTTGAGTGGCACTTCTCTGAGCCTCAGTTTCCCCTCCTGTAAGATGAGGCTAAGGACATCACATTGGCAGGAATACAATGACAACTACATGGGCTGCAGCTGGCCACAGTGACCATCGGTGTTGGTCTCATCTTTGTCCAGGGTTCATTTCCTAATCGGGTCTGAGCTCCAGCGGGGAGCAGCTCACACCCCGAGACCTTCCCCGGCTGGCGCGTGGCTCCCGTTGCCTGGGCTGTACCCCCGTCACCATCGGCCCACCCCAGTGTCCGGGTCTGGGGTTCAGAGCTGGAGCAGGTCCTCTCCACAGAGCTGGGGCAGGAACCCTGTGCTCACGGGGAGCAGATGGTAAGGGGTTAAGGCAGTAATTGTGTAAGTCTTCCAGGCTTCCTCCCAGTTCTGTGATAATTTGATGAAGAACTTCACCCTAATTAAATATTCAAATTAGGAATAAGTGTCAATATGGCTTCCCATTGCCTGGAATGATGATTAATTGTATTCAAAACTCTAGTGGCCCACAGTAATCTAAACTGAACCGTTGCTCTTGATTATTTCTGTACCACACTTGCCATGTTTTTGTTTTAAGATTTAAACTAGTAATTGATTTGCCATATGCTGTCGAGTTGCACACACTTTACAGCTTTGCGTCTGGGAACTTGGGGAGTTTGGAATCGTGATTTCCTTAGTCTTCTTGTGAGGTTTTTTTGTTTGTTTGTTTTTGTTTTTTTGCTTGCCCAACAGAGTAATTTGGTTGGTGTGTGAATGTGTGTGTGTGTGTTGCCCAGGAGGGAAATTCGTTACACAGTCAGGTTGGAAGATGGAAGTTCTCTTCATGGCAAATGGGTGCAGCTCTGCACTGGCTCGGTGAGGCAGCATGACACAGTGGGAGAAGCACGCACTCAAGTCCTGTGTGTCCCAGGCGAGCTCCTCAATCCCTCTGAGCCATTTTCCCCGAGCTGTAGAACACTACCCGCCTCACTAGAGTGTTGAGAGATGAGGGTGAAGCACGAAGACCAGTGGCGGGTGGTACTGTGGGGTCGTGGGTCACTGAGGATCGGAACCTTCAGTGCCTGCCCCCCGCCGGAAACCACTCCCCTCAACCTGAGCCAGATCTTCCACTTCTGTGACGCTCGAGCCTCTGCCTCCACTGCCCAGATCTTGCTGAGCGATGTCTCTGGGGTCATTATCCTGACGCAGGAACTGCTTATTTGTTGCCTGTGCCTTTTCCCCTCCACACGTCCCTTCCTGTCCCCAGGTGGGACCACGCAGTACGCACTCAACAGATGTTGGTTGTTTGGTTTTATTTTTCTTTTCATGGCATTGTTTTAAAGATGAAGCATGAAACCACGTAGCCTTTAATTGTGTCTCTTCTATTAGAGCTTTTTGCAATGGAAGAGATTTATATGTGTGTTTTACTTGGCTTTTAGATAAGTTCCTAATGGGGGATCTGTTTCTTTCTCAACGCCAGGTGCAGTGTTTAGCAGACAGTGGAAGCTCCGTTAAAAACGAGTCAGTCACCACACACTGATTGTAGCTGGCTCGGTGCCTGTTGACTTCAGGTTTCCTCTCTGTCTGGATGGGATCCTGTTTACTGAGTATATTTGGGATTCAGTTTTAGGCTGGGGCATGGAAAGCTTATGAGCGAGTTGCTATTTTTCTTGAGGACACAGGTCCATTAGGTTTTACAGAACCTCACTGGTGTTTGCTGGTTATCAATTACATAAAAACAAAACAAAACAAAAGGCCCAGCTTAGTGGCTCATGCCTAGCCTCTTCTGGGAGGCTGAGGCAGGAGGATCACCAAGTTCATGTCCAGCCTGGGCGATTTAGCAACTTAGTGAGATCCTGCCTCAAAAGTTTTTAGAACATGGACCAGGGATGTAACTTAGTGTGAAGGCCCTGAGTTCAACCCTGTTACCACCAAGAAAATAAATAGACTTCTCAGACGTGATAGATGTCGATATGTTTTGCACATGCTGGCTTCTTTTAGAGGATGGCTCCTAAATCGATAAGAAAAAAAAAATCACAAAACTTCAAATATTTTAGGGCCTAGAGTCATTAAAATAACTGCCTTTCCATTTTGGTGGAACCAGGTTACACCAACCTCTCTGAATCCCCCAAATAACTCAGCTCCTCCAGGTGGGAAGCACAGGGGACTTGGAGCTGGCCCCCAGGCCTCGAGGTCACTGAGGAGGATCTGTGGCCCTTCCAGCTGAATGGGATTCACTTTAATTACCTTCCAGGGCAAGCCAATACCCGAGCATATGGTCCTCAAGAAATAAGGCTCCCCAGACTGTCAGGGCACGTGGGCAGTGGCCAGGGACCTCTTTCTGACACCGTTGACCAGCCGTGGAGAGCGGACGCTCTGGAAGGTGCTTATTAAAGTGCCAGCAGGTGCGGCGAGGGTCCCCTTCCCTGTAACTCCCTCACCCTGCTTGTGCCAGGTGTTTTATAAGAGCCTTTTTCTTCATTAAGTGGCATTCATTAAGCGCGTTCTTACACCTGGCACAGAAGCCGTGTGTCACAGATGACTTCCTCCCAGCGGTGCCCTGCAGGAATAAGAGGAGTTTGCTGGGCCACTGCTGCCACCGCCACCACCTCCACGGAGGCTGTGTTTGCACGTTTTTCCCACCACATCACACCCCGGCCTGTCACTTCCCTTTGTCACTGCCCCATCCTGGCTCACACCAGAAGCGAGATGCGGAAGCTGGCTGCGTGTGCCTTAGCACCAAGCGCTATGCTGGGGGCTTAGTGTGTGCCGTCCCTCCTGCATCTCCCAGCGCTGTGTGTGTTTGTGGTATTGGGGTTTGAACCCTGTGGCCTTTATGCTGAGCTACATCCCCGCCCTTTTTAAGTCTTTTAGACAGCGTCTCACTAAGTTGACTAAGCTGGGCTCAAACTTGTGATACCCCTGCCTCAGCCTCCCTGAACACACCTCCTAGTCCATCTTATTCTTTCTGCTAAAAAGAGAAACAATTTCTCATTGAAAAACATTCACCTTTAAAACCACATGGGAGGGGGTATGGTGGTTTGACTCAGCAGCATAAGCACCTGCTTGGCAAACGCGAGGTCATGAGTTTGATACCTGGTACCAAAAAAGAAAGAAAGAAGGAAAAGCCACAATGCAGCCTCTGTCATCAACACCGTGAGCATGGCCTGGCCAGGGGCCTCCCTGTCCCTGAGAGCTGGGACATACTCCGGGCCTGCTCGCCCCATAGCACTGTACCCACACCGCAGTGTCCGATGGGGTCATCTGTATGGGGTCGTTTCGGAATTTCCTCGTCCCGGTGTTTCTTTTACTACAGCCACGTCACTCAGATCTGGCTGTGGTCATGGAGGAACAGCCGGCCGGGTCCTCCTGCCCGTCCTGGTTTAGTGTTTGTTACGTGATCGTCTGGTGTTCCGTGGCGCTCCTCTTATGTGTCATTCCTGCTGTCCCCAGTCCATTGCAATGACAAATGCCTCCCCACAGACACGGTTCCTCCCTTTTCTCCCACAGCTGAGAGCATGCTCTGTGCACTGCCCTGCACCCCAGTTCCTCCCTGAGCGTGCCGTCACAGGCACCTCTCCAGGGCTCCCACCAGCCCCGGGCCCGTCATTTCATGTCCACTACATTCCGAGTCAGGTGTTTTGTAATTTTGCCATTTTCCCCTCAGCATTGAAATCCCAGCTCTGTCCCAGCCCAGCTCACTAAATTGTCCAGGCTCCTCCTCCTTCAGCCTTCCAGAGTTCTGGAATTACAAGTGTGCACCACCATGGCCAGCTCTCTGTGCCTCTTACAATGATGCAGTGTGACCCTCAGACAGCCACTGACCTTCCTAGCTGCAGCAGGGATTAGCTTATACTTTCTAGAACTTTCTGTAAGTGGAATCAGGCCATACATATTCCTTCCTTCCCTCATTTTACTCCACATAATTGTCTGAAGATTTGATTGTCTTGCATCTATCCTGTTCCTTTTGCATTGTTTCCTTTTGATTGCTGAATAATGTCCACTAGATGACATATACCATGTTATGTGCCCAGTCTCATGTTGTTATGTCATTTGCAGTTTTGGGCTGTTACCATGTGTACACATATGCCATCCCTCATTTCTCTTGGGTGAAAAAGTCTAGAAATGACGGCTAGGTTTTATGGTAGGGCACATTTAACTTTTTAAGTTGTATCACTTTGCATTCCTACCGACAGTGCATGAGTTTCACTTGCTCCTCACCCTTGCCAGCAATCGGTGTGGTCCATGTTGAGCTTTCTCCACTCTAGAAGACAAACACGTGGTAGAGCCTTGTTGGGGTTTTAATTTGCATTTCCCTTATGACTGATGATGTTGAAATCTTTTCACATCCAAATTTACTGTTTGTGTTTCCCTTAGGGAAGTGTGTGTCCAGGGTTTTTGGCCATCTTTAGTTTGGATGGTGTTCTTAAATTTCCAGAGTTCTGCATCTATCCTGAATATAAGTCAGATAATGATTTATAAATATTTTCTCCAGGTCTGTGGCTTGCCTTTTTGTTTTGGTAACAGCATCTTTTGGAGAGAAGACTTTCAAATGTTGAGGAAGTCTACTTGTTGACTTTTTTTTTTCTGAATAGTTTGTGCTTTTTAGCATCTTGCTTAAGGAAAAGGCAAATGATGTCTCTATGACAACCGCTGTGATTTTATGGATCCTCTGAAAGTCTGGGGAGCCCCCAAAGATCCCTGAAACACACAGTGAAAATTGCTGCTCCAGAAAGATGTTTTAGTAGAGAGCCCAGTTCTAGGAAGATAGAGCTAGATAGAGTGGTCGCTGTGATTTCATGCCACGAAGTTTGTTTCATGAGAGAGAGAGACAGACAGACAGAGACACAGACAGACAACGTGAGAGAGAGCAAGCATGCAGGGGGTGGGAGGTAAAAATGACATCTGTGCCTGACAATAAGCCAGCCTCTGCTTCCTAGCCACCATCCCCTCGACGCTGTCCTTTGACAGTTTGAGAGGACAGCAGGCCCCGCTGCTACCCAGCAGAGCCATCTTCATTACATGTGGCCACCGGGTTCACAAGATTAATGGTAACATTTTAAAAATTCACACAGACCTGGAATCAGCACTAGAAAATACAGATTTTAAATTAACAAGGAAAAAGCAGAATCCCATCAAAGGAAATAAATCGTGCTGGCAACTATTGTCACGTAATAAAATGTATTCTCTAACTGAAGGGCTTTTATATGGAGCTGTCTGCAGCTTCGTGGCCATGTTAATTGAATAAGGTGCCTCAGACTGACGGGAAAAAAATGAAATTTCCTTCAGCATCTATTTAGCTGTGGCTGTTGTCATCGGCAGAGTGTGTGATGCTGGCCTATCTGTTACAGAGCAGCTCGTCCCTGCTGTGACAGATGTGGGGGCCACCAGAAGCAGCAGTGTGCCCCAGCTGGGCAGTTCTGTGGGCAGGACTTGGGGAAGAAAGCTTGGTAAAAGCCCCTTGGAGGTTTGGGGGCTGTTCCAGTTCTCCCACTATCAGACAGACTTCAGAATAAAAAGCTGTCACTAGTACCCCCTGGGGAAGGTGCTGGCAGGTCCTCCTCTCTAGGTGACATCTCATGCAGAGATGGTGTCCTGGGCCTTTAGGTGGACTTCTTCCATGGTCTGCTGTGATCTGGTCATTTTAGGGCCCCCAGAAGTACTCCGCTGAAGTGGGTGTCCAGCCAGCCCCCTCATTTTCTCAGATCTCTGGTTCCATCCTGTCTGTCCAGCCTCTGCTCACTCTCCTGAGGCCCCTGGCTCTGGTGCTCTGCAGGAGCCGAATGCCAGGCACCCACCCTGGCGGCTCTGTTTCCTTCTTCCCCCTCTTCCAGCCCAGTGGGTGCCCCGCTTACCTCACTGGTCGATTCAGCCAGAGTGCTTGGGTGACTGATCACAAGTCCAGTATAAAAATCAGGATTTTATATCTTTCTAAATGCTGTGGGTAAGTGCCCAGGGTATTAAGTAATTTTCCAAAGTATTTTAAAAGGCTACAAAATATTTCAGTACACAGTTGTATCATAATTTTTTAACCAGTCCCCTATTGTTTAATATCTCATTTGATTCTGTTTTTTTGGCTTTATAAGCAATGCCACAAGGAATGTACTTACTCTTTATGTAAAAACGTCCATGAATCAGAAATAGTTGCATTTTCCAAACCATTAACCAGCCAGTCCTGGGGATGAGAAGGAGACAAGTGGGAAGGCTTCCTGGAAGATTCCCAAAGTTATCTCTAATTACAGTCAGAGTTGGATCCATTCATTCATTCAGCAAGCATTAGGTAATCGTTCAGGATCATCCCCAACACTTGTGAGTGCCAGCTACGTCATGCACTGTCCTTGGCACTGGGGATATGAGGATGGAGTGGAAGTCATGTTCTGGTGACACAGAAACAAATCAGAGGCCACGTAGAGAGGGAAAGTCTGTGCAGAAGGCAAAGTGGGTGTCACAAGAGAGTGGCTGGAGGTGGGGTATCTCCTCCCAAGGAGTATCAGAGTAAACGTCTCTAAGGGACCCAGAAAGAGGAGCAAAGTTCTAGAGGGCTAACAGAGAGTGTTTCAGGCAGAGGGAACAGTAAGTGCAAAGGCCCTGGGGCAGGAATGAGAGCCAAGGGGATAAAGGGACAAAATCTTCAGCTGAGGTTGGCAGCTACGAGGTCAGGGTATATGAACAAGATGCCTTCAGAGGAGGGAGAGAGATGGAACTGGCAAGCCTCCCAGTCCATGGGAGACAGTTTGATCTTGCTGAAATGCAAAAAGAAGTCTCCAGTAGCTTTTGTAACAATCCTACCATCAGGCCCTCATGAGCCAGACTCTAAAATAATGCTAGGGTGGGTGGGAATAGGAAGAATCAAAATAGGAACTGAAGCCACAGTGCTAGTCCATGCTCACAGCATGCCTGGTTCTGGCCAGGTGCGTACCAGGAGGTGGCACAGCCCTGCCAAAGACCACCCACTCCTGGGTGCTGCACTGGAACTCGAATCTCGGTCTGACGGCTGCCCACTGCGATTGCTCTGCCTCCCTCGGTAGCCATCTGTGTATGTGGCCAGGAAGCAGCAGAGGGGCTGAGTCCCTGGCATCATCAACTCCAAGGGGGTCTTCAAGATGGAGCCTGCAGCCCTGATGGAGGGGACCTTGCTCTCTAGACTTGACTGTCAAGGTGACACATCAGGGTAACAATAACAGTAACCTCCAGAGGACACAGGGGCCCATCTGTCCCTGAGTTTCCTGCCTTCTTATCAGCTTTGCCTCTGAGAGCCTGTTTCCTGCTGTGTTAGGCGAGAGTTGTTCTTCCTACCTAGAAAGACTGTCCACCTGACACAGAACGCGTCTCACGGTGCCCTGAAGCCAGCCAATCACAGAGCCCTCCTCCCTTCCTCTGCTGCCCCTTCCAAGCTGACCAGACTCTGGAGCTTCCCTGGGTCACCGCTCCTGCAGCAGGTGGCTTCTCTGTCCTGTTCAAGCAGAGGAGAATGAGACTCTTCATCCTCAGCAACAGGCGGCCCCAGCGGCCTTTTCACCCTCCTCTCCTAACACGCTTGCTTCCTCTGTCCAGGGAGAGGGAGAAAGGAAACTGCCAGCTGCAGAGTGGGGAGGAACCGTTCTCCCCCAAAGCTGTCTCGGGGCCCCGCCAACCCTCTGCTGCTCTGAAAGCCATCCTGTACCCACTCTTGCCTCTGCCACTGGAGCTGGGGCTTGTGGTAACTTGATTTCAGCTCAGCAGATTCCTGCTGGGCAGCTGCAGACCTGAGACACAAATTGTCTCTTAAATTCACGTGGCCCGCATCAGCTACACGTTGTCCACTGTATACAAACAGAAGCCTTCTTTCATTTGTCCCTTTGTAAATCAGTGTTTGCCACCACTGATGGCCATTGATCTCTTCATACACCACTCCTGTTTCCCTCCGTAGCCCAAAAGGGTGGGACCGGTGAAAAATACAGGGATCCTTGGGTCCACCTGGGCAGACACAGCACAGAGACTTTGCAGCAGTTTTAGTGGGGGAAACACAACACTTGACCTGGTGAACAAATGTTCAGTAATTGGCTGTGCTCAGTGGCAGAAATTGTCCTAGGAAATAGGATATAAAATGGGTGAGATTTGGCCCTGCTGTTGAGGAGGTTACAGTCATGAGAGAAGACACATGGGACCAGCCCAGGGAAGATTCTACCAGAGAACAAGTGATGGGCTGGGGTCTTGAAGGATGAATGGGAGTTCGGAAAGAAGGTGAGGAAGAATAGAAATTCTGGGGAGAGGGAGGAACACTGAGGAGAGTCAGGCAGAGACCTGAGAATAAGGGCTCTTCAGAGACTCCCAGAGCTTTTAAGTAAGTAGCGATGGGAGGCAGTCTGCAGAGGTGAGGTGGGATGCAGGACCAGCTGGATCCAGGGCTGTGGGTGTGCATTAGGCTGCAGAGAAAACGTGCATGCTGTGAGGAGGGAGCCACACCAGGACCCCACAAATGGCAGCATTTGACAGGCAGGAGAAGGAGGAAGGGAATAGAGAAAGCAGGGAAAGATGCAGGACATGGTCAGGTCAGCCAGGCTCACCCAGGAGAGGCAAGAAGCTGACACTAGGGAGAAGTCCTTGTTGTCTGGGGCAGCCGGAGAGCCGGGCCGTGTGCTTTCTCTGGCTCTCTTCTTTTTAAGTCCTGTGTGCCATAGAATTTTCCCCAAACCTCTGAGAGCTCTCCGTGGAGCCCAGAATCGCACCAGTCCTGCCAGCGGGCCTCAGTGTGCTGCCCCAGCCTTCCTGAGGGCTCTGTCCACCCTGCCCTCTCAGCAGCAGCATTGTTCTGCTTGCACAAGAGCTCACACTCAGTGTGAGTTTGGGGACGTCTTCGTGTCTGGTTGAGTCCCTGCGGACCTGTGTGGACCTGTGTTGACCCCCTGGCTGAGCTTTGACACTCACCTTTCCGAGTTCTGTGAGGGCCGCTGCAGCACCCAGGTGCCCTTGGGCCCATGGGTGGGTCAGAGGCACCTTTTTAGGGCTTTGAGGCTTAGAAATCTTAGCATCCGGCAGCCCTAAAACACAGGTCTTCCCAGTGCTGAAAGTTCCCTTGCTGGTACAGTGGGGACCACAGCGGTTGCTGCCGCTGACCAGTGTCGGGACATGAGCTGCTGTCACTCATAAGGGCCCCGTGACTGAACAGGCGCCCAGTGTTCACATTTTGCTGCAGGCCTTGTGCAATGAGCAGCCCCCCTGCAGCCAGCTCACAGGGTCACCTCAAGGAGCCTTGGGGACTGCATGCCGTCCCCATATGCCTGGGTCTGCCACCTGGCCACACTCTCTGCCTGGTCACCTGTCATCATTCCACTTCTGCTCAGCCAGAACCGCAGGCCACCACCATTCATTTCTGTTTGCTCAGCTCCATCGCTGGAATGATCCATGGATCGACAGCTTCAAACCCCTGCTGTGGTCCTGACCCTCTCAGGGTCCCTCCTAGCCGTCCTTAGAGCTGCCTCAGAGCCTGTGAGATGTGGCGCTGGACCGAGCTCCCCAGGGCCAGCCTGTGTGTCTGTGTTGTCAGTGAGCCCCGAGCACCAGTGCCTTTGTCTCTGCCCTGGGGAGGGGACAGCATTATGATTTGGATCTAAAATGTCCCCCAAAGCCTTGTGTGTTCAGCGGTAGGACTTTTGAGGGTGACTGAATCATGGGATCCTCAGTCTACAGGACAGCACCGGTGCAACTGCCTGGTGGGTTTCTGCCACCCCTCCTTCATCAGAGGTGCCAGGAGGCCCCTCCCCTGCATGGAGCGAGCTGTCTCTTCTTTCTGTGCTCACCATGCCAGGTCTCACTTTTCTCCTAGCACCTGTCACATGACACAGCAATCTTCCCTACAGCCCAAGAGCTCCCGGGGAGCCATTGCTGTCTTTGTAGGCACTACCAGTGACACCCACGCGCACCCCTTCCTCCAGGCCCGAGAGTGCCTAGGGGTGATGTAGCACTGTGTGCAGGTGTCCGCTGGTCCCTGCAGCCCGGGCACGTGATCAGCACTCTGGAGCCTCTGCCGGGTGCAGCCCCCAGGTCCGTGGTACAGTTGTCCCCCACGCGTGCAGTGCTCCATGCTCATCTTGCCTCTGTGAGGCTCCTGCCTGTGGGGCTCAACTCTGGCCCTGTGGACACAGCCCTGCCTGAGCTCTTCCCTCCCTGGAATCCTTGGACACAACAGGCATCTGACAAGGTCACACGTTTTTCATGCAAAAAAGGCACCACATCACCGACAGCTTTCCTTGTGTCCTAGCAGCTCCCTCTAGGCTCTTCTCTGCTGGAAGTGGCGAGGGGTGACCAAATCATAGCTACTGAGCTCCTTCCAGCTCCCCACCAGTCACTGCTCCAAGAGGTTTGGTACTCAAAGTACTTTTCCTGTTGCTACAATTATTATTTTCCCATTTACTAAAGGCAGGTGATGGCCACACCTAATGGATTCTTCAGTGTGGATTAAACACTCAGTCTGTGTGCTCGACGCATCTTTCATGACCAGCTTCCAACCATAAAAGATACCATTTAGATCCATGGAACATGTTTCCCTGAGCACCTACTGTATGCCCCGCCCAAAGGGGGACACAGCTCTGCTGTGTCTGTGTCATCTTGATTGACAGAGGTCATTAGTGACTTGGGCTCACCTGCTAATAATACCCAAGGCCTCCATTTCCCAAGTGCTTTCCATGCCATGCTCCTGTCACCCCGCAGCAGGTGTGGGAGCCATTGGATGGATAATGGAACAAGTCAAGCTTGCAGCCTGTGTCCCATTGGTGCACATTGCCGAGTGGGTGGGCTGGGCCCATATTTGGACATGCTAGGAGGCTTGGGTAACCCTTTCCTCTTCTTGGATTCATCTCCAGTATGGAAAAGGTGGTGCTGACGTCTGGAAGCTTCTGGATTCCTGGGATGACCTGGAATCTGGAGGACCTGCTGCAGTTTGGCTCCTGATGATGGTGTTGGGTGTTTTCTGAGCCTTGGGAGATGCTCCTCATTTCTTGTAACCACTTCTCTGTCTGCTCTGTCTCTTTCCCAGGCACATCTCTCTGACACTCCCTGCCACCTTCCGAGGCAGGAACAGCACCCGGACGGACTACGAGTACCAGCACTCCAATTTGTATGCCATATCAGGTATGCGGGGCCTCTGCTTCGGTCCAGCTGCTGGCTCTGTATTGGGTGCCACGTCCCCCACACTGTCTCCTGGTGACACCCATCTGTCTCACCTCCCTTTCTCCCTGCAAGAGGCCTGGACCCATCTCTACAGGAACCAGGCTCTCCCTTTCCTTTGTGTCCCCGCAGGATGTAGAGAAAGGCCAAATACTCAGCGTGTTTTGAGACTAATGATGAAAAACAAGGTGTAGGTTTCTGAGGCTGGAAAGGAGGGTTCCAGGGAATACTCACCACATCGCGTGCCTGCCAGACCAGGGGCCAGGTCTCCCCGGGGGACCCAGAGCAGCACTGAGCTCAGCCGGGGGCCAACCTGCCCTCCCGGATCTCAGTCTGTCCTCACCTCTCATTTCTCATAGCCAGGCTGTGGCCAGAGGGCACACCGGGTCCCCTCCTCGCATGCCTAGAGTATGAGTCTGTGATTTCTGAACTTGGCCTTGAAATTGATAGTGTTACCTTGGCAGGAACTTCATCAGCCCTCGTTTCCCTTTCACCTTCGCCCAGGGAGAGGAAAACTTACCAGCCTTATTACAGAATTGAGATTCATTAGGTGCTTGGCAGCACAGGTGACTTGCTAAGAGCTGGAGAAACCCACAAACTCGCCTCTGATTATCCTGGACCGCCAGCAGGGGCATTTGTATATACAAGGGGGAAGTGGCAAATCGATGCCACTTACCAGCGCACGCCCTTAATGGTGAGTGACACTCTGAACACGGGAACATGCCATTCATTCATGTACCATAATGAATCGGTTATTTAAAAGGTAATCTTTTTTTTCTAAAAATTGCAACTTCAGGTTACTAAATAGATGAAATAGAACAATGGCATAATTCTTGTCAGTATTAGTTTCTCTCGTTATGATCACTCCCTAATAGGTTTGGAAGTATAAGCAAAAGCCAGTTGTTCTGTTTCTGGGTGACATTCCTGCTGGGAAGGGGAGGAACAAGAATGTCCTTAAGCCCCCATCCCTGGCTCGGCTCCAGGAGCCGAGGGGAGAAGAGGAAGCCTGTTTGTCTAGGAAAAGTATCTCCAGGGAGAATTTCTTTTGTGCTGTGGCTATTTCAGCAGAGTCGACAGGGAACATAACAAGTGTGGAAAGATGACCTATTTTGTAGAAAAGCTGAATATTTCCCCAGATGCTTAGCAGCCGTGTGGTGCATAACAGGCCTGTGAAATCCAGCCGGGCAGCCCTGGTCCTAATACACACAAGGACAGCTCCATCAAACAGATGACTTTTCTTCTGCAGCTTGCAAATCTCTTTCCAGCACAGTGTCAGGCTACACCCACCGTCCCTGCGGTCCCTGATGGCTTTCCCAGCTGTGGCGTTTCTGCAGCGAAGGGACCACAGCGAAAGAAATCTGTAGTCCGGCAGGAATGTGGCTGTCTGCCTGTGGACCTCTGCTGCCTCACTCCGAGGCTTTGATGAGGTGTTGTCTGGCTTCATTTCGGCTGTTAGTTTAGCAGTACCAAGGTAACAGCCTCAAGACACAGGGGAAGCCATTCAGAAACTTCCTGTTACATTTATGCGAGTGGCAGCCCGTGGGGTTTTATCTTCCAGAAGTGTCGAGGCTCCAGCCCACAGCACAGGCAGCTCAGGCTTCTTCCGAGGCTGCAGACACCAAATTACTCGTCCAGGGTCTAAGACTGTTCGATAGTGATGCTGCCAGAAATAACCCCACAGGACCCACTGGCTGCACAAGGCGTGCAAGCTCAGCACTGGACAATAAGGGCACAACTGGGAAGCCTGCCCCCCACCCGCCGCACCCGCTGCTGGCAGTCTGCCCTCGCGTCCTTCTGGCTAGGCGGGAGCAGAGACCGAACTTTCACCCCCCTGAACAGCACTTGGCACCAAGTGGCACAGCTCAGCGAGGTGCTGCAGAGTTAGGGTTTTCTGATGTTGATTTCAAAATCAGTTGAGGCAGAGTATGCCCGAGGACCCAGCCCTGCCCAGGGTCCACACCTTCTCAGGGGCAGTTCTACTGGTAATGAATTGAATCGTCAAAGTGTTCTTCTGCTGAACCAACACTGGCACTTTTTTGATAACATATTCTTGTACTAAGCCTCTGGTACAAATGCCAAAGACACCGGTTCCTGCTCCCTTAGTTCATGGTCCCGTCCTAAGATACATAGGTTTCAAAACAATGTCTTAGAGGTATGAAAAGCTACCCATATTCAGCGCGTATGTACGGTTATGTGCTTCTAATGGTTTGCTCTGTGGTGTGCCTGTTAGTGGACCCCTTTCCCTGACATTGCATGATGACAGTTCACCCCCACCATGCCTGCAAAGGGAGAGCTGCTGGAGGTGCTGGCAGGAACAATGTACAGCTCTGCCCCTGGCATGCAGAGGCAGGAATGGGAGAGCATTTTGCCCAGCATCTCTCTTGCGCGGGAATTCCCTGTAACATCCTTGGGGCGGGCAGTCATCCTGATTTGCCAGCTGAATGCTTCCAGTGTCTGGGGTGACCACGTCCAACCAGCGATTTCCACCAGACCTTCCCGTGGCAAGCTGGGCTCTGCCTTTCTGTATATTCGTATCTAGCCAGTATTCAGGGTATTCTGCACTCCACCGGGCAAATTCTCCAGCTGTCTTACATAGTTCAACTGATACTTGGTTCTTGCCCATGAAATCAGAGTAAGAAATTTTCACTGGCTCGATGCTAAAATCTGAGCTGAGGATTAAATCCTTGTACCCATTCAAAATGGCTACAGGCTAACCTTTGAGTCTTACACCTCCTCTTCCAGGGGTCTCTTCTAGAAAATACTAGCAGGTGTGCAAAAAGATTTGTCAAAGGATGAACACTGTTGATTTTTCAAAATAATACTTCAAAGCCAGAGGGTGGGGGCAGATATATCTTAAATGCCCAAAAGAAAGATAAATGGTTAAATTATGAAATATCCATCCAGTGGCCTTGACTTTTCAACTATCCCAAAAAGATATATATATATATATATATATATATATATATATATATATATATATGAAGTCTGAAAAGGTCTACACCAAGGCATTTGCAGTGGTTCACCCTGGACTTTACAGTCCTCTTTTCCTCTTTGGCTTCCTTGCCATTTCTCATTTTTCTGTAATAGCATGTGTTGCTTTTGTAGTAAGAAAAATACAGACCTGGTGTTAATGTGGCGTGTTCTTGGTAAACCCTGCTGCCCCTAATGATCACCCATGCCTGGCTCATAATATGCTTTTGAATTTTACTGGATATCACTTCCAGACCACAGATCAATCATTTTCTTATTATCCCTTTTCTGACAATATAATCTATTTCCTGCCATTCAGCCCCTTGAACCCCTGTTCATTCGGGGTGCTCCGTGATCCCGACTGCCGCTTCCTCTCGTAATTTGCTGGCCCTGCACACCCAGCTGTCCCCACCTCTCCTGCTCTTCAAGTCCCACTTACTGCATTAGGGTTTGGAGGGGCTTCCTCAGAGGACCCCACTGCCTGCAGTCACCCACAGTCTGTGCTGTTACCTACTAGTGCAGGGAGGTGTTAATCATTGGGAAAAAAAAAAAAAAGTAATGCCAGGTGACAGTGACAGGAATCCAAATAAAGTTTTATTGGATCCCAGCCACACCTCTTCCTCGGCACCCTGTCTGTAGCTGCCTTGCACTGCAAGAGCAGGGTCCTGTTGGCGGCACACTGTGGCCCACAAAGACTGAAATACTCAGTGCCCGACCCAGCCTGGGCCTCTGCCTCAATCCCAGAGCAAAGCGCTTGCTCTCCCTCGGTCCACACTTCAGTGCATCTTTTCTCCCCGCTCTTGTTTTAGGTGAGTGGCAGCTCTTGTCTGCCAGGCTGGCACTTTCCCCTGCTGTGCTTCCCAGCTCTGAGGTCTTGGGGGGCTGTGCTCAGCGGGTACTGATTTCTGAGGATTGTACCCAAACTGCCCCTAAGTGTCCTCCTCAGGACTCTTCCTGGCTGGTAGTTTTCTTTTTAAGAATATCTTGTCTCTCCTGAGATGTCTTCTATTTTAGTCCCAGACAGACTTTTTTTTCCTGTCTTAGAATTCTTGCTTGGAGGTCTGACTGACTCCTCATTAGCTTCTATTCACCTGTGTCTCAGACAAATCAAGGTAGCCCCCCAAATACATATCTATATTTCAGAGTGAAATAGAAACGACAAAATGAGTGAAAGACAGGACAGAGAAGTAGAGTGTAGCTGTGTGCAGGGGTCTCTGCGTTGATTCTGCTTCTAAAGACAATCTCTGGATGGAGGAGCTGCAAACAAGCTAATTACTTGGGAAGAAGATAACTGTTCCTTTCACTGACCCTGGAAAGAGCCCCTCCTGGGGAAGGGGCCCTGGGTCTACTAGCCCTCCATGGATGCAGGCCTTGGACAGCCGAGTGGAAGGAGTGGAGTCTCTGCTGCCAAACATGTGCTCTGTGTTCAGATGGATTCATTTCTTCAGCTCTGTCCGTGTCCACATTCTACTCCATACGGATCATAATCCCACAGATGCATATCAAAGCTCATTAGTATATCAGACAACACCATGAAAGTATGTGGGTGAGAGAACTGTAAATATTTATAACCTGGAAAAAAAAAAGAGGGCTCCATAAAATGCTGTGGAAAACGTAACATTCCAGCAGTGATGACTGTGAGTTTGATAAGAACAGTCTGTACCAGCACTTGGGAAGCTGAGGCGGGATGATTGCCTTGAGGTCAGGCCAGCCTGGGTCAAATAGTTCAAGGCCAGCCTGAATACATAATGACATAGTGAGGCCCTATCTCACACACACACACACACACACACACACACAGAAACAACAACAAAAGAACACTCTGCCCATTGGGGTAGCATCCACTCATGGTTAATGACCCTAAAATGATGGAAAGTTGAATCACCTGCAGTGGGGACCTCAGGAAGGATGGTCCTTTAGCCTCCCACCCAGTCAGACTGCACTGGTACCTGAGGGTCCGGGAATACAGCTCAGCAGGGAGGGGGCAGGGTGACTATTTCTAGCCTGCGGATGTTTCTTCCAGCCCTGCAGCCGGCTTTGCGTAATGAACAGATGTGGAAGCTCTTTCCTCAGTGCTGTTTTGTTGGTTTGTTTGTTTGTTTTTGAGCCCAGAGCCTGGCTATGTAATTCAGGCTGTCTTTGAACTGACCTGCATATCCAGGCTGGCTTCGCACTTGGAGAGCTCCTGCTGCCTCTGCCTCCTGGCTGTACCAACACACCCAGCACTGCTGTTGTTATAAACTGATCTCTATCTTCAAGTGCAGAGGATGTTTTTACCAAAGAAAACTTTCCTCTCTTGAGAAAATACTACATAGAGTGAAGCACATACATATTAAAGCAGGCACGTAAGGAAACCAAACTCTCACACACCAGGAGTTCAGGAGGCACCAGGAGTGCGGGACACCCTGAAGCCTCCAGTGCCGTGTGCCACGGGGCCCGAGTGCTTTTCCTCAGCGCCTGGGCAGACACTGGCATCGCCACTTGCCCATCAGCATCAGGCAGCCACTTAAAACAGCAAAGGAAGGAAGCTGCAGCCACAAGCAGGATCTGTCTGGGCCCACTGGGCTGTGTGCAGTGTGATCCAAATGTATGATGAATAATTTAACTTTTAAAAATTATTCTAGTAGGGCTGGGGATTTAGTTCAGTGGCGTAAGCGCCCGCCTGGCAAGTGCAAGGTGGTAAGTTCAATCCCCGGTGCCTCCCCAAACAATTATTTTAGTAAAAGACATGTTGTCATTTATCCTGTTTACCTCCCCAGTCCTGGAACATACTTATTCTGTAATTCTCGTAGCCTTCTGGGGCATTCCGGGAGTCCTCTTTCGTATCTTTATAAAGGGTGATCAACAGTACGATGAGCACTGCTGCTGGGTGCCATCCAGTGGAAAGGCAGTCTCAAAACTCGACAGTGTGTCCTCAACCACCTTCCTCGCCGGATCTGGCACCAGGAAACTTCCGGCTCTTCCCCGAAGTCAAATGACCACAAAAGGGTAGCGTTTCACATTGTTTCAGGACTTCCGGGCAACCATGACAGCGTGACTAAGGACACAAAAAAGGACACAGAACGGCTTGAGACAGTGTGTTGGAGGTGAGGGGGGCTATTTTGAGCATGCCAGTGACAGTCTGTCTCTTTCTATCATAAATGTTTAACATTCAGCATTCACCGTATGCTTTGATCATCACACCTGGTATTGGCCACCTGATCCTAGCTTTCTCCTCCCAGTTTTTTATTTGTTTGTTTTTGGTTTTTTCAGCTTTCTCTTTGATTGCTGGGAAGGCCACCTTATTGCCCTCCATAGCTTTCCCCTCTTAAACACCAGCCCCCTTTCAAGATCCCTGACACCAGGAAGGACGCAAGGATGGCCAGGTCAAGCCCATCTTTTCATAATGGACAGGAAGAGACCTTATCTGAAAGAGCCAAGAACGAACCATGTTAGCTCTGACGTCGGACGAAGAAGGCGCGAGGCAATTAAAAATAATTAATGATTTCTGAGTATCAGCCTCCTCCGTGCAGTTTTAATCTACTCCTCATTTAAATTGGAAGATGGACATTTAATTATCAGTATTATGAAATTCATGATTTATATATTACATCCAATCGGATAAAATTTCTGCCACCAGCTCTTCATCTTATGATAGAAAAAAATCTGTGTATCTTCCAGTGTAGTCATTTAGAAACTCACCAAGCGCACAGTAAATCATCGCAAACACATTTTCCCTTCACTTGTAGTGCCTACCCTGCTTCTATCCCTTGGCTGGGGAAAAAGGGGCAAAAATAAACTTCGTATCTTAGTGACGGTGAAGCATTGTAGGGTTGGAGAACAAGAGCGGGGAGCTCCCACGGCAGGGCGTGTGCGAAGTGGGCTCTGCCCCTGTGTCCCAGCCGCATGGTGGGGGCCAGCGAGCTTGCCCTGCAGAATCTGCACTGTGCCCGTGTGTGCGCGTGCCTGACTCACCACTGCCCGTGGACTTGGGTGTCAGCTCGTGCATGGGTCAAATACGTGAGTGGTGTGCACTGAAGAGGGGGTTAGCCCTGTCTCCTGCTAGGACCTGTTCTCGTGGTCCGATGGGGCACTGTGTTCCCGCCCACTGCTTCCCCTTACCCTCTGCTATGGCATTTCAGAAGCACCTCAGTCAGTTTGGAGAGGTAGTGGGTGAGTGCCTGGGAGGCGGTGAGGGTCCCAGCAAGCAACCTCAGGTTGGCACTACCACAGATAGTAGCATATGGGGAAAATTCCTGAATGAGGTGAAAAATGTTTCTAATGATGGTGCTCCAATCAAGGCAGAAATAAGTCATTGTAAAGGCATATAAATTTTTATCATCACCTGTAACAGCCAGGGCTTTCCCTGTCTATCCATCTCCTCTGGCCCTGACTGACAATAAAGTCGAGTATAAAGAAAAATATAATAAGCAAAAAAAGAAATGAATGGGAGCAGACGGGGAATTGATCGCACAGCGCATTTGTATATCCTGATGTAAAAGGTGCGGCTGACAGGTGGCCAGGTTTGCTCTGTACACAACCATGTGTGTGCTGTCAGGCGCACGCACGCTGCCTTGTTTCGATTGATGAATTGCCTGCTTTCTTGATTAAACCTTCCGTCACTTAAGAAACAAAAAGCCTGTGTTTAGATGGCAGAGTGGGACATGTCAAAAAAATCTGTCTCCTTTACCTTTGTGCAGATGTTGGGCACAGACTGTAACATGTATTATTAAAATGAATGTGGCATTTACTGTGCATTATTCCTTTCCTGGGAGAAAGGACTGTAAATTATATGCTAATAATAAGCTTTAACCCTTTCGAAATGCAAAAGATTTAAGAGTGCAAATATTCATGTAGGCCCGGCTAATTGGATGTGCTTTTATACATCCACTGTGGTGGCTGTGTCACCGAAGTTAATGAACAGCGTGAGCGGGCAGGCACACCGGGCACTCAGGAGCGCTCGCCTCCTGGAGGCTCACTGCCAGAGCACCTACGCCAGGATCTCACAGAGACAGGCGGGAAGCCTCTGGGCCACCTGCCCCTGGATCAAGCCCACAGCCAGGCAGTCCCCCAGCATTAGGAGCCAGCATCAGGGTGACCTCTTTTCTCCTGCGTTCCTGTTCTCGGGCAGGGCCCACCAGGGAACAGGCTCTGTCTCCAGCACTCCTGGGCTTTCCTCCAGGACTGGGCTTCTCCAGCCACAGTCCAGTTGCCCAGGTGGCACACACCTCTTTCCAAAGCACAGCTTGGGCTCATCTGCCCCTCAGATCAAACCTTTGTGTCCCCCAACACCCCAGTGCTCAGCCACCTGCATCCCTCCTGAGCTCACCTGCCAGTGTCAGCTCCCACCTGTGACCTCTGCACCTGTGCTGCTCCAGCCCAGGTTGCTCCCTGTGTCCTCCTTGCTTCATCTCCAGTACCTGCCTCCCCCTGCCTGTCCCAAGCTGCTCCTCCATGAGCCTTTCTGATTCCTTTCCAGCTGGTGCTCTTTTCCTGGTTCATGCCACACTGCTTTGTGCCGGGGAGATTTCAGCTGTGAGCAGCTTGAGCGGTTGGAGACCGTGTTTAGAGGCTGGAGGCAGCCCTAGGTCCTTTCTAGTTGAGGAGGATGCAAATAAACAAAAGCAAGGAAAGAGCAAGTTTGTTCCTTCTCTTCACCTGTAAGCACTTGAGAGCTGCCTTGTGGACCCTGTGCTCCTGAAAGCAGCAGAAAGCCTGTGACCAGTGGGGTGTTTGGGGTCAAAAGCACAGGTCCAGAGTCTTGGCTGTGATCCATACAAACCATTGCACAGAGCTGCTGTGCATAGCTGCCCAGGATGTGCACTGCACAACATATGTGACCAGCACCCGCTGCAGTCCTGCATGGTACAGCCTTGGGCAAGCCCCACAAGTGCTAGTCCTTCATGCCTGCAGGAGGCTACCATCCCCTGAATTGTTGCAAGAGTCAGGGACAGTAAGCACATTGTGACCTCCAGGAATTATCATGAAATGCCGCTTCTTCCCCACCTTCATATGGGCACCCATGTGGGAGCCCAGAGATTGAAACAGAATTGCTGAGAATTGTCTGGATGTGCTGGCCTGGGCCCAGCACAGTCTTCATCTTCTTAGCTTTGTGCTCTCTCATGAAATCGTGATATATAAGATTATTTCTCATTATTTCACATGGAAAATTCCATCCTCAGTCCAGAGAAACTGGCAATAAGAAGCTCTGTGGCACGGCCCGCGGCAACGCCCCTGGAAGCCGAGACGTCTGTCATGCACCATCACTTAGAAGTGGGCTGTTTTCCGTGGCAAGCAGCCAGGAGCCCTTTCTCTGGGAGGTGCCAGAATGATGCTGGGGAGCAGGAAGGAGAGAAGCACTTGGCTTCTATCAAATCCTCCGACCCACCCTTGGTGTTTCGGGGGAAGAGCGCCTGCGGGCCGACCCCCACTGGAGACTTTCATTCCTGCTCCTCCCTCACTGCATGGGAAGGGAAAGCAAAGACTTTTTCCAGTTTTGTCATCATGGAAAATAAATATTAGGTGATAGATACTTCAGTGCTCTTTAAAGGTGGCCACCCTCGCACCATATATTCATTCTGTGTTCGGTTTTTAAGCGTGGCAGGGCGTAGACGGCATTGGTTCAATGGACCACATCCCCTCTTAACTCAAGGGTGAGGCAGCAGAGGGCCCCGGGATGGGACTAGTGGGGTCAGGCCCTGGTTCTCCACTGAGGGGCAGGATATTGTCAAGCGTGGCACTCGGCCTGTCTGGATCTAGACACCTGTGTCTTTTAGCACCAGCAACTGCAGTCACATCAGTCATTTCAACACAGTGGTGTGAAGTTAATAGTGACCAGAAGCCACCCGTGTGCAGGACTTCCTGGTGTCTAAGGGGACAAAGCAGCATTCACCGCCAGGGCCACAGGTTTGTGGGAAGGAGCCAGGTGCATTTCACGCCTTGCAGTAGCCCGAGCGTGGCCTGCAAAGATGCAGCTACATCTCCCAGACTTCACAAACCTTGTGTCCCAACCCTGTCCTGACTGGAAAGTTCCTAACCCGTGAGCAGTTAGCAAAAACCCAGCCCTTCGACATCTTCCTCCCTGTGCATTTGTCTCTTTTGTCTAGTTTTTCAGCAGAAATATGCCCCCATTCCCCACTCGTTATTTCCTTCCTGGGAGGCGGCGTGACTGTAGACCTGGCAGAGAACTCTGGACACCAAGGAGCACCTTAATCCCAGCTCTTACCCACTCTTAGCACCTCCTCGGAGGTTGGCTCTGGAGGGGAGGAAGTAGTTTGCTTTATAGACACTCCTGCCTAGGGGTAGCTTGTATGAATTAGCCTTTTCTGTCTCTGTCTCTCTCACAATAATAAACTATCAGCTGAGAGGGGAAAATGATATAATTAAGGCAACTTCTTTCATTTAAACACATTTAGGGAGCTGAAGTTACTTTTGCTTTATTAAAATGGATTAAACTAATTGAATGTATTTATTTTATGATACCCAACTTTCCTCCAGTACTTGCCACGTACAAGACTCCAATGCACGCTTTCTTGCATTTTATCACTTAATTTCAGTACATCCTTGCCAAGAGAGATTGTGCTGAGATTCAAGCCCAAGTCTCAACTCCACACCTTGAGCTCTGAACCCCTGACCTGAGGAGCTTTCTCAACCTAGGCTGCACATGGGCACTTCCCTCCTCTTGTCAGTAGAAAGTGGAAAACAATAACACATACTTGTGTTAAGTCATTCGAGGACTAGCCTGTCCTCTTGGATATCAGCACTGTTTAAAATCTCGGATGAGGAGCTGAGGGTTTAGCTCAGTGGCAGAAGTGCCTGCCTGGCAAGTGCAAGGTCCTGAACTCAATCCCCAGTACCCCCCCCAAAAAAAATAAATGAATAAATAAAATCTCAGATGACCCCTGGACCATTGTGTGTGGGACCTCCTTGAAGTGAGACCTTGAACACTTGGCTGATGGCCGTGCCCAAGTTGCAAAGGTATCATGAATGACAGGTGGATCCTGTCAGCTCTGGACAGGCAGAACAGTGCAGTAGAGAGCACAGGATTCTTTATTTAACATGACCTGAGCTAAGGACCACTGTAGTTCCTCATCTGCAGGGTGAGGGTGACAGTGACTTTATGCTAAGGGTCAGAGTCAGGTGCGGGCCAGAGAAAGTGCTGTGGGTGTGTAACTATTCCACTGCCCCTCCCTCCCAGTGCCTTTTCAAACCCTTCCTAACTAGGAAAAAAGGGTAGACAGGTACCCCAGAAAGCCCCATCAATAGGTGGGACTAGACTGGCCCTGCCATGGTAAACCTTTGTCTGGGGGATCTCTGACCGGCTGTCACCTTGCCTTTCTCTGAGCCCTGTAATGATGCTGGGGTACCATCCCTCGGTGCTTCCTTCCCCTGCCCTAGCTCTCGGGCACTGTGAGTTCCTGTAGCCTATCTGCCCGTGGGCAGGGGTCCCGTTTGAACTGACAGTCACTGAGTGCCATCCGATAGCTTCTGTGCTTTGAAACTTCATTTTCTAGATTGGGCCTTCTAAGAATAGCCTTAACTGAAACCAAGCCCAAGGACCCAGACCATCCCAGACCCTGAGTGCACCCCACCAGCACTTCAGAAAGGCCCCATTCCTGTGACTCATCCACTCCAACCCCAATGCTTCCCCTCCCCACCTTCTCCTGAGCCCCCAAGCTCTCCAGCTCCTGGTGCCTCTCGGTGTGTCTCTGGATTTCGTTGGTAGCAGCAGGGCATCTGATTCCAGGTGGGCGTGTTTAAACTCTCAGTTTAAAACCCATTTTAATAAAGCAAAAGTAACTTCAGCTCCCTAAATGTGTTTAAATGAAAGAAGTTGCCTTAATTATATCATTTTCCCCTCTCACCAGTAGGTGAAGATGTGGGTGTTGGCAGAACTTGGAGGTAGCTGTAGGAGCTTTGGTGATGAGATCAAAAGTTAGCCAGCCGTCGCACACTCCCAACTGTATCAGAACAAAAGCACTTAATTGCTGACAGGAGGACAAAGGAGATTCTAATACGCTTTAGAACAATGAAGCCCCCTTTCCCATGTGGGCAGAATACTTGAACCCACCTCTGTCACTCACTTGGTGTTTGTGTCCTGAATATGAGAGCTTTTCTGTCTTTTTATTAATGGTCAGTGATGATCCTAAACCCATTTATGCAAAAACACTTCAGTTCTCCAGCCTGGAATTCAGGTGGAATTATTTATCACATACTCAGAGAAGGAGGCCCCTCACTCCTCAGATTTGTCTTACATTTGTCTCTAAGACAATGAGTGATGCAGAACCCCCATCCAAGGTGAGATCCTTTGTTAGAGAGCGGCTGCTCACGCCTGACTTGTTTTACAGCATGAGCGATCTCATGATCCACTGGCAAGACAGCATCCATTATTTTGAGTGAGAGAGTGAAGCTTGCCTCGTTGGCCCTAAGCATTGCTTCTGGTGACACACTTAGGAGTCCTTAATCGCTTGCCACCCACAGGCAATAAGCGTATATCTCCTCACCTGGTGTATTTACCTGAAATATGCCCTGCACCAGCAAAATGCCCATTTCACTCCTGTTCACTCCTGTTCCAAGGTCCTTTGGTGCATGAATCACACAACACCCATGCACATTTACTCTGCCAACAGTTACTGTGCATTCTGTGGGCCCAAA
Source organism: Hydrochoerus hydrochaeris (assembly GCA_004027455.1). NCBI lineage: Eukaryota > Metazoa > Chordata > Mammalia > Rodentia > Hydrochaeridae > Hydrochoerus > Hydrochoerus hydrochaeris. The sequence continues at coordinate 236,885 of PVLA01000907.1, read as the reverse complement.
ATGGGCAGCTTGTTTGGCCAGCAAGCCTCCTGTCTATGTATGCTTCTTATATAACTGGCTGTGAGCTCGGGCTCCCAGGTCTAAGGAAGGAGTCCCTTTTTAGTGTTATGGCATCTTGTTCAGGGCTTGGCTTCTCAGCCAGAGTTCAAGTTCTCTTGGAGATACATGTCCAGTGCCCAAGTCAGGGCCTGGCATGAAGGAAACTTTCAATATTTGCAATTCAGTTGATTCTGGAGAGGATCTGGTCTCGGCACCCAGTCTGCCCTTTTGTGTTCAACTGCATGACTTCAGGTTATATAACATCCAGTCCACTTTCTCTTTTGTACTTCTGAATGACATTTTTTCCTCCTGACTTCTGAGATTGGATGTGATGTATATGAAGTACATAGTGCCAAATGGGTGCTTCAGAAACAATGTCCACTACAACTGTCGTAAATTCTGTCATCCCAGCACTGGGCTTCTGGTACCTGCAGGAGGCGCTGGCCTCCCTGTCTACACTGTGACTCCCGCATGGGTGTAGAAGGGGGCAGCCCCTCTCCTTAGCTGCCACCAGCAGGGGACATCTGAAGGAACCTGGCACCGGCCTGCAGCAATGTAAAGCAAACTGTCTCTCCCAGCTCAGAAATCAGTAATTGCTTGAGATGTTAGTTTGCTGCCCTCTCAGGGTTTAAACCTGCCTCGATTTTCTCTTTCCCTTTTTCTCAAATCATCTCTGACTTGAGAAAGAATCCTGTCTGTGCTCCAGCCTCCAAATGGTTTTTCTTCTTTCTCCTTTGCCCTTTGTCATGTTCTCTTAGGTTTGTGGATCCTTCCTTCCCAGTCATTCGCCTCCCTACACCCTTTAGCAAAATAGCAACGACAACAGTAATAATAAGAGCTCCCTTTCCTTGCCCTGGAATCAGTCACACACTGAGCACAGCACAGCAGAGCGGAGGCCCTGTCCTGAGCTGCCCCTCTCTGCCCTGAGTCCTCGAGGGCATACCATGCACTGCGGGCAGATGTCCTTCCACGCGTCTCTTCTCAGGGTTTGAGAGCACAGCTTAAACAACTCTCTTAGCAGACCCGTCTTACAGAAGGTCACCAGCACTGTGCAATGTAAGGTTGTCGCTGCTGAGGGATTTTTCATTTCTTCAGGTTATGTTTTTTTTTAAGATATCGTACCTTTTATTTGGATTTAATGAGGACAGACATTTTAATCAGAGGTTAGTCATTTATTTTTGCAAACTATTGTTTTGATTCATCATTTTTGTAGATAATTAAATGGTTCAGTTGGCACAGTATATCTACTTTATTAAAACAGGTAATTTTGGGGGTAAAAAGAGATGCTATTTTTTTGGATCACCGCACAAGAATTGCTTTTATCTTCATCTTTGAGCATAGATCCTGGTGGCTTTGCAGAAGGCTGTCCGGTCTGGGGTTTGGGTCCTTTCTGGCCTAGAGGGGCTTGCCCTTTCATGATTGGGACTTTGGCTACTCCACCCTTTAAAACAGCAGCCGCAGAGTAAATGCTGCACGGTTACCTTTTTGAAAGATTCAGGTTTTAATTGGCTTGGGGGAAAGAGCCGCCTACCCCTTATGAACTTTGCAGCACAGCGGTTCTTACGCTAAAAACAGATTAATTGTAGCCCTCGTGGTGGGTGGAGTTTAAAAGTCAATTACTACTTGTCCTATTATAATTTACACACCTAGGATTTGAAAAAGTCTGTCACTTAGCATAAAAATGAAAAGGTTACATGTACCGGTCGGAGCACACCTATGATTTCCCGTTTGTAAATGCTTCCTGCTCCACGTATTTGTGTGTATGCAACTTGTAGCTGCAGAGCCGCACTGAAACTACATCTACAGCAAGATTCCTTACCAAGAGTAACCTTCAAGGTTTGGTCCTTTAAATTCATAATGACTTGAGCTACAGCTCTTTGTGTGACAGGTGGGTCCACTTGAAGGCACGGTGGCCAGCGCCTGCAGAGCAGAAGGCACCCTCCATTCAGGGGTCGTGAGCTAGTGCAGGAATGGCCCTTCAGGGGTCAATTTTTTTACAAACAAATTGCTCACGACATTTGCTGGTTTTGATTTTTCCATGTTTGTGGCCTGAATCAGTTAATTCACCCATTAAAAGGATTTATTTTGGATGGACCAATTAAAACTTTGGAGGCTAATTTTTTGCTGAGCGGTGCAGACCTCGGAAAGCACAATTTATAACATGGCTTCTGCCCTTATCCACCGAGAGCTGTCTTTGAGTACAGTAACCTCGCAAATGCCTGGAGAGGAGCAAACCTTCTCTTCTTTGTCCTCTGGCTCCAGGGTGAAGCTGCCGAAGCTTCCCATTGTTTTTAGGTGAATGGTGAGGCTGAGAAGTCCAGCCCAGCCCAGGAGCCGCATGCTGTATTTGTTTGCTTTCACAAACCCTATAGTTTAATTTTTTTTAATAGGAAGCTGCTGTGTAGTTTGGATATTTAAACAGTTATTAACCGAATGACAATTAACAGATTGCATAGACAGATTTTCTTTTGAAAACCTCTGAAATTGAGTACAGTTTGCAAAACTATCACGGCATAGTAATGACAATGAATTTTGATTTCCCGGAACTGATATTAGACTCCTTATTAAACTATGTGCATCTGCTTTTAATTTACTCCAAATAATTGGAAAATGCAATGAAGCTTTCCAATTAAAGCACGGCTTTATGCTGTTTAATAATACCCCCATAATATTATAGCTTATGAAGTGACAGGTGAGTTGGTGTATGAATAAAACATAAAGGCAGCAATAAGGGACAGAAAACCGGAGACAGTTGTGGGGATTTTAAATGCTGGATGTAATTTGCATATATTAATCTCTTCTTTTCAGCCTTATCAGGCATTCTTCAGTATTTGAAGTTAAAATAGCGTTGACAGGCGGGAGTACGCTTAGTTTTTTCTAGGATTTATTACTTGTATAATTTCTGATCTTTAATAAGCAGATATGACTGATCCTCATAGTTCTATAGAAATCGGTTAATTGTTCCAGATGGCGTGTACTGATTATGCAAAATTACTTTTCACACCATTTTTTTTGTGATGGAGTTTGGAGTAAAATTAAATTTTTTATAGCCTTCTTATCATGCTGTTTTACAGTGGTTTTTCCACAGAAGTTGAATTTAATCTACTATATTACATTGACCAGCACAGTTATTCTAATGTAGCATTTTGTGATTTGACAAAGAATAATAGAACACATTGCTCATTGTTCATTACTGTGTCCCTAATAAAAAGGAGTTCCTGTGTATAGAACATAGCTGTTATTTATAAAGAATGCCTAATTTGTACCATTAAAAACGCAAAATTGTATTATGAAGTAGTTCCTTTTGGGGAGAGAATATCTGGAAAGAGCCAATGGAACTAGGCTTGTTGCTACCCATTTTACATGCAAAGGGAGGAGCCTTCTTTTAATGACCAGTGTGTTTAAATTGTGTTACTTTCTTCTTTGAAGGAGGAAAAAAAAACTAGATGATCTTATTCTATTAAGAAAGGTGTCACGGATCGACTCCTCTTGATTTGCATAATCCCAGAAGTCTTTCATAATTGAATCGCATGTATAAAAGGCGGTTACACTTTGGTATAAAGTATGGGGGGGTTGGTCTGAAAACCTTCAATGATAATTTGCCTCTGACATTTTCCAAAGTACCGCTTTGCTGCCAGGCACCTGTGCTGGTGTCAGGCCGAGTCCAGGTGGTGTGGCTCCCCAGACACATTCACAGCGGCCGGACCAGGCCAGCCCCGCGCAGCACACCTCTGTCCCACTCAGCAGGCTCTGCACACCCACTGGGAACAGCCCTGAGGTCTCAGTGCAGGTGGGATGTGGGTTTGGTCCTCTTGAGGACAGCTGTGTGGTGGATATGGACGTTTTCTCTTTTTCGTTAGGACCAGGTATTCAGTTCAGTAGGAGAGCACTTGCCAGACATCTGTAAGGCCCTGGTTCTAACTCCAGCACTGCAAATCAACCAAAAACAAAATCTTATTTAAGTGTGTGTCTTTTAAAAGTATAGTAGATAAATATGTAGGAAAATACTCCTATGCGGATAGTCTGAAGTTTGACTTGTTCTTAAAAGACCAAGAAGTCCGAAGTCTTATCAAGCTTCTCTGGGGCGCAGCTTATGTGAGCCTGTGTCCCTGTTGTATGGGGAGCAGAGCCCCATTCTTAGACTCGCACCCGCCTCTCTGCAGCGCCTTACACCCACACGCTCCCACCCTGCACCCCAGCAGTTGGGCTCAGGCCTGGAGAATGCTTCTTTGTTTGAGCAGACTTGAGGAGGATTTGGATCTGTTTAAGGAGCCCAAAGAGAAAAAAAAAATTTTTTTTGGCCCCAGGAGAAAAAAAAAAATTTTTTTTTTAATATCCTTCTACCATCAACGCTTACTGCTCTTCACACAGAGGTCCCTGGCGTGGAAACAGGACTTCATCGACGCGGCAGGCTGCAGGGAAACAAAAGACAAACAGAAGGTCCCAGACCTCTCAGCTCAGTGTCTTGTCTGGGGACAGGGCGGGAGTTGCGCTCTGGGAACATGTCAGGTGCCCAGAGGTTAACACTGTCCATGCTGGACACATTGTACCCTGTCTGTTGTGCTGTATTCTGACTTCAGGGCATTTTTGGTTAAATTCTACTTTCTATCTGATCAGATCTTGTAGGAAGTTTGATAGTAAGGTGAAATATACTTGGCTAAGCATAGTACTAGAATGACTAATGAAACCACAAGTAAGAACCGTGGTTGAGGGCTCGGGGCACTTTGATCAGGCAGTGCCAATGAAATTCTGTTTCTACCTTCCTCCAGAGCCCTTCCAGAAAACTCAAAAATTCTCACAGTCTGTTGTAAACATCAAATACATTTTTGTGAAAATGAAAATTGTATAAAAAAGAATGCATAAATCAGACATGATTAAAAATATTTGTCCTAATGCAGTAATAATTTGGTAGTAATGCTTTCATCAGGATAGCTTAAGGCTACATTAAGTGGACAGACTTTATATGGATTCTCTAATTTTAATCTTCAAATGCTATCTAATGTCTCATTAAGACTTGCATATAATGTATCTTAAGTACAGTCATTAAATATAGTTTAGGGAGATTTATGTTCAGATATTGCTTAAAGATGTTTTAATAGGCCCATTTACTCTGATGATATTAATGAGCTCTTAATCCAGATGAAGCTTCTCAAAATAGTGGTAAAGACTCCCAGCCCCAACACAACAACTCGGAATTGGTGCCTGGTTTGGACAAGCTCCCGGTTAGTCCTGCCGACTAACCCCAGTGTCAATTCTAGCCCCTGTGTGAAGCCTGGAGTTTCACAAAGGGGTCCCTCCTGACCTGACCTGGGTGCTAACCCCAGTGGATTCCATTCCCTGGCAGCATGAGGGCCATCTCTTCCTTCTGCAAGGACTCATGCCAACTCGGCCAAGGTCACTTGAGAGGCACTGACACTCCTGGCCGTGTCACTGGGGCACACGATGGGTTAAGGAGGCTGCTCCTGTGCCCCTCCTGGAAGCATCTGCCAGGTAAGGAGTGTGCAGCCTGGCATCCATATGTGAACAGCTTTGCCCTGCCGTGAGCGCACTGTAAAAGGTCACATGGGTGTGCTTCACTGCTCAGGCATTCGGCGTGGCTGAGACGTACGTAATAAGGTGGTCCTGCTAATTCAGGATCGGATATGACAAAAGCCCAGTAGGATCTCCATGTCCATGAACACACGCACTCGGGTTCCCGGGCCCCACTTTTTTGTGTAGCAAAAAGGCTCCGGGTTGGTATTTCCCTCTCTTTGGGAGAAATATTGAAAGACATTTTTTTGTTTGTTTGTTTCAGTTATTTTCAGGAAAGGGGGGTGGAGAGAACCTATGAGTTCAGAGACTTTTCCAATTACTAAATTGGTTTGTTATAAAAAGATAATAGCAAATTTCTTCTTTTCATAATTGGACATCTCTTCCCTGTGGGCTGATGTGCACACAGCTCGTTGCATGCACAATAAGTTGTGCTTTTGAAAAGCCATAACTAGCTAATAACAGCTACAGTGTCATCAGAGAGTAATGGCGTGCTGATTAGCATAATTAATGACAAATGGTGGTGCAGAATTGGTGGATTGGTTTAGCAGATGATGAATGCGGCGAGGCCTGGGCCGAAGCCTGCCAACCAGGCCTCGCTGGCTGTCAGCCCTTCTGTTCTCGCCCAGGCAGCCCTCATTAGTCACGAGGGGAGGTGCCAGTTTGTATTCTGTTTGGAGCACAGAAAACTTAATAATCCAGGCAAATGTGGCTTTCCCTTTCTCCTCCATATTTACTCACAAAGGTCTCTTCTCCCTGTCCCCGTTTGTGGCTCGAACATTATACAACACATTTCTTTTGGGATCCCTCCCAATAGCTGAAGGAGAAACAAAAGGTAACATCACAGAGACCAGTGGATCTCGGCATTTCCTGTGACCACAGAAGAATCACTCCCATTAGGAGGACCTCTGTTTATCTGTGTGTTTATAACGAGACAAACAGTGAACTCAGTTAGCTGCACATTCTGGCCTGAAAGAAAACTAGTACATTTATCTTTGACTTGATTAATCAGACCTTATTTGCATTCATAAATGAGACTGATAAAAATGGATTTACCTTTTAACCTTTGGAGGGGAGAAAAAAGCATGTTTCTACAAGATTTCTGGGGCTACTGCTCCTTAACTGATAAGAAGCAACTCCTTTATCAATAAAGATGAAAATCCTTAATTTGCATTACTGAATGAGACTAATTATTGTATAGTTAATTAGCATCTGGAAATGAGGATTATCTTAATTATAAAGCACAATTTCCCTAATAGCTACAAAACTGTAAGTTTGATCCATGTGGAAATTGGTAACTATTATTATATAATTAGTGATAACATTAATAGTACAGAATATTTAGACATAATTTGCATATGCAAATGTAATTTACCTGAGCCAAACAAGTGGATCATTAATTATTAGACTGTGATATAGATGATTGAAGGTTCTAGATAGCTACACGGTACCTCTTACGCCAGACATCTCAATCAGTGGTGGAGTCAGCAAGGAGCTTTTGGTCAGATAGATTTTGTTTTACAAAGAGTTAATAGCTGGAGGATTTGATAATGAAGCCAAGTACTTAGGGAAACAGTTTCTTCACTTTGATACCTTTGTGGTTCCCAATATCTCTTCATTCCTAGATGTACTTTCCCTACACGTGTAAACAGTTTTGAATTTGGGATCTGTCTTAGAATTACATCTTTTCAAACAATCACAACACAAGAACACAGCCAAACATGAAAGTGACAGCGCAGCTCGTGGGTCTTGGGGGACTTGCAGACCTTGCTGAATTCCATCCACATAGCCCTAAAGTTCCTCCCTTCAGAGCTTGTTCTTTGTCTCCATCTCCATCTTCCTGGGGTTGTAGCAGTGTTTCCTGAAAGTATGCTGTCATGGGTGGAAGTGATTTTAGAGTAGGCACAGATGACCTTTTTAATCTTTTATTTCACCCATAATAGCATACAATAGATATCATTATTCAGAATAAGATTAACATAGATGTATTGGTCCCTGCTGGGCTATGCTACAGTAACAAACAGTCCTCCAAATCCCAGTGGCTTACAGTACACCATTCTGTATGTCACTCAAGTTATAAATTGGTGACTGAGTGGCTGGGACCCTGCTCTATGTGTCCTCATCCTGGGAGCCAGCAGCCCTAACTGTGGTTCTTACAGTGGAGGGAAAGTGAAGACCTAGGAGAAACAGCCCCTGGCTCTTAGAGCTTCTAGCCAGATATGGCAAGCCAGGCATACAAGCCCAGCCAGCACCAGCGAGGGAGAAGCCTGTCCTCTGCCCAGGAGGCCTTGTCCTTGCTATGGCGGTGGGTGGGGATGCCCGTACTCTTACTGGGAAGTGACAGCACGCTCTTGAGGAATGGCAAACCCGCCGGAAGTAGGTATTTTGAGTTAAGAAGTGTCAGATGGGAAGAAGAATATAAAGATGGTAATAGTGACATGAGACAGGGCTCCCAGGGGTCTGGAAAACATTGGCCAGTAGCATCAGTAGCTTTTCCCTGTGTCACCTTCACCCTTCAGCTCATTAGGAGCTTGGTCCTCCTGTTGTAGGTAGGCAGAGACCAGGGATGTGGGCAGGTGTCACAGAGCTGTGGAAACAGCACCCCTCTGGGGCTAAAGGCCCATTTTGATTGAACTCGAGGCTTTCACAGGTTTTGGCACATTTTAACTTTCCAGACTTGCAAAGATGACTTCCTTTCTTTGGGATTCCATTTTCCTAGCTGCAAATTACACTGTTGGATCAGATGGCCTTCATGCTTCTCTGCCCTGCCATCAGCCCTCAGAGCCCCGTGAGAGCCAGGCACCTCAACCGGGGCTGGACAGAGGTCCCTGGCAAGTTCTGCCGCAGAGCTGGCGGGACCGAGGTGCAGACCAAGCTTGAGCTTCCCGTCATTTCCTGAAAGAACCTAATAAAACGTCTGTTGCTGGACAGAACAGTTCATTGAGAGATTCCCCCCCACACTTTTTTTTCTTTTTGTTAAATTAAAACCAGACACACCATTTTCTTTTCTGAATTACGAAAGTAACATGCTCATTGTTGAAAGGTTGGAAAATACATAAAAGTAAAGGGAAGAAAATGGCACTCATGATCCCACTCACTAGAGAAACAAATATTTTTCAGAATATCTTTCTTGACATTTTTTCTATACTGTGTACTTACAAAAGCACATTTCTATCTAATTGTCCATCATAGGTTGTTTTAAAATTCAACTTCTTGAGACATAATTTACAAACCTTTTTTTGTGTGTGTGTGTGTATGTGAGTGTGTGTGTGATCAAAATCACAACCTCACACTTGCCAGGCAGGTGCTTTGCTGCTGAGCTAAATCCCCAGTTTACAAACAATTTAAAACTCACCCTTTTCACGCACGAGCACAGCTCAGTGAATTTTGATAGATGTCGAATGCATGCTAGCCCCTTCCAGAAGCAAGATACAGACTATTCCCATCACTCCCAGCAGTTCCCTTGCACCCTTTTCCAGTCATTCCTGTCCCGTGTGGCCAGTCCCTGGCAGTCCTTTACCTGCTTTGCATCACATACAGGAATCTTGCAGTGGGTACTTCGGGGTTCTCCCATACTGCTGCCTGTGTCGCTGGTTTGCTCCTCCTTCTTGCCAAGTATGTCCATTCTGTTTTGAAACTGGGTCACGTGGCTCATTCCTTGTCATTGGATTGAGTCTGCTTCAGGTGCTGTCAGTGGTCTCGTGTTCCTTCTTCACTGTGTACAATACATGTCACCTCCCGAGTCCTCTGAGGCAGGGTATTTTTTGTTGTCCTCATTTCTGAAACCAGTGTACAGGGACCCTTGGGCAACACTGGCTTACACTGAACCAGTCTGCTAAATTTTTGAATATATATCATGAATGCATGAAATATATATAGATAACAGTCTTGTTTTGTTTACCATCATAAAATATACTGAACTCTATTATAAAAATTATACATTTTTTTAAAAACAAAGGCACATGGAAACTTATAGGTGACACATGGTACCATTTTCAGTCAAGAGAAATATAGATTCAGTATTAAGTCTCAACTGTGTAAAAATTAACTGTAGAACACATTGTACTACTGTAATAATTTTGCAGCCCCCTATTGCTTTTCCAGGTAGTTAGAAGTTAGACTTGAATTTTCTTTCTTTCTTTTTTCATTTCTTTTTTTTTTTTTTTTGAAAGAGTCTCATGAATTTGTCCAGGCTGAGCTCAAATTTGCCATTCTTCTGCCTCTGCATCTCACAGCACTGGGATTATGGTACAGGCCACCATGCCAGTTTATACCTGGATTTTTGATTACATGGGGACTGTCTAAATGTTCTTAGGTATTGCTTGTGTGGCATTATATAGCTTTGTTCTATATAGTGTCTGCTTTATAAACATATCATTTTAGTTTTGATGGCCTGTTTGACTCAAGTGCCTAAAAAATTTTTTTTAATAAGTGATTCAGATTTTTGAACAAACTCAACTTTTTTTGTTTGGTTCCCACCCCCCCAATCAATACCAGGGATTGAACTCATAACCTCATGCTTGCCAAGCAGGTGCTTGTACCACTGAGCTTAACACCTGGCGTGATTCAGATTTTTGTCTAATCTTTTCACATTTGTAATTTTATTGCATGGTAGTTAGTACAATTTTTATCTTTTTAATTTAATTATCTTTGTGACCTAATACATGATCAATTTTAATATGTGAAAATACCTTCAAAATATATCTTCTTTTCATAGCTAGAGTACACATACATCTTACCATTCTTTGGTAGAGTAGGGCAATGGATGGGTAATACACCTATTTACATACACCCTACTTGCCCAAAGAGTGCTAGTGTTACTGTTTTACAGACTGAGTCTCCAGACTACTGTGACCCTAACCCTTTAATCGTTCAAGGCTCATCTGTACTTTGATGAGCATTGCTTTAGATAAATACAGGTAAACATATTTCTAATTATTTTCCTGCATAATAATGTATCATCCACTAGAGTAGTTCAGATTGCTTATACTAACACGTATGAAAAAGGGCTGTTTCCCAACCTTAATAACTGCTGGTTAACCCTTACAAGTCTGCAAGGTAGGATGGCGTGTGGTGGTCGGTTCACACTGCGTTGATTCGCGCTGAGGCTGTGTCCTGTAGGTGACATGGTTGGCTACTGCACTTTGTCCCTCCTCCTCTGTGCACACTCAGCCTTTTGCTTCTCAGCCTTGCCCTGGGGTGTCAGCTCCCATACTTTCCTTATGTGGTGAGGTCTCTTTCCATCATGCTGCTGGTTTGCACCTTTGATTCTGAAGCCTTCTCTGTTTCATGGTATATTCTGCTAACTTCATATTTTTTTACACTAACATCTAAGATTCACTTCTGATTTTCTTGTATGACATGTGGACCTGGTTTTCCAAACTATTTATCATTGTCCCATGTTACTACTTACATCATCTCTCTTTTCTTTTTTAACTAACTCATATGAAAAGCACTCTTCTAATAACCCCTTGTTATCGTTGGTGACATGTGTTGTGGCTTGCATTCTGTTCCATTAACTTGTATACATATTCTGCTGGGAGAATCCCACTTTCAGTTATTATAATTATGTGTGTTTTGATTCTCTATCTTATTTTTGTAGTTGTTTTTCAAAATGTTCCTAGTAGTTCTAGCTCACTTTTTTTTTTACCCAGCTGAAATTTAGAATCACTTGACATGCCAAGGAAAATACGTTTGATTTTGATTTAAAAAAAAAAAAATTAGGCCATAAATTCATTTGGGAAGAATGGTCTTTAAAACACTTGGGCTTTCCTTCCAGAAATATAATATGACTCTCCATTTATTTGGATGCCTCTTTATATTATTCAGTAAACTGTTATACTTCACTCTCTATTTCCTTCCTAGGTTTTAATCTTGTCGTTGTTACTTTGCCCATTGTCATAATGGGGGGGAGGCGTTTGAATAGTTTGTAACTGGTCACTCTTTCTAGGAGCTTCCATTTTGACTTATGTAGTTTCTTGCTGGTCTACATCATCTACAATACAGACATATATCCCTCAGATGACTTTACTATACCCTTTTTTTCTTGTCTTAATATTGTTGTCTAGGACATTCAAAGCAGCAAGGGACAGTGACAATAACCTGGCTTCTGGAGTCACTAGGGTTGATTCTAGGTTTTTACCAGTTGAGTATGATACAGATTGGTCATTTGGGAGAGAGAGGATTTGATAATGTTAAAAGAACAATTCTATACCTGTTTCTTGAGAATTTTTCTTTAATTAAGTTTAGGCAGTAATCTGAATTTCCTATAAGCAAATTTCAGAATCTGTCAGTATAATATTGTGGATTTTTCTCAGCTTATTGATACAAATCATTTTGTTCTGATGGTTCAGCATATACAAAGCTGTATTTCTGAGATAAATGTTACTTTTGTATGTTTCAGTAAGTGTAATACTTAGATTTGAGCTGTTGTTATTTAAGTTTGGATTTGAGCACTAATGGAAGTGATATTGGGCTTAATATTGTACTGTCAAAATATTATTTTTTAGTGATCTAAGAGTCAGAGTTTCTTTCAGATATAATAATATTGCTAAAATATTATAGTATCTGTTCTTTGGGGATTTGGAATGAAGAAAATTTCCCTGTGAGAATTAAATGGTCTTGGAAGCCTTTGAGGAAACTAGGATATTCTGAGGAGAGAGATACCAATTTCAATTTCTTTCACAACCTTTTTAAGGCTTTCTACTTTTTCTTTAGTCAGTTTTTTCATTTACATTTTCATTGAAAGAAAAATCATCTAAAGTTTGAAGCTTACTGGTACAAAAGTAGCCCTTAAAAATTTATGGTTTTAAAATTAACACACCTGTTAGATAGGTAAATATCCCCAATTTTTTTTCTTAGTTTCCCTTCTGTATTATTTATCTTTTCAAATAATAATTTTAAAATTTATTTATTACCATTAAGCTTGATTCATATTTCATTATTTAGCTTTATCTATATGAGTTCTTTTTTGTACTTTCTCTTGGTTTATTTTGTTTCTTAATAACATCTTGGACTGAATCATCATCTCATTTGTTTTCAGTCCATTTTGAATTTTAATCAAAGTATTCAAGGCTTTATAAATGTTTTTAGGTATTGCTTGTGTGGCATTATATAGCTTTGTTCTATACAGTGTCTTATAAACATATGATCATTTTAGTTTTGATGGCCTCTTTGACTCAAGTGTTAAAAAATGTTTTAATGAATGATTGAGATTTTTGCCTAATCTTTTCATGTTTCTTAGTTTACTGCATGGTAGTCAATATTTTTTTTTTATCTTTTTGATTTTATAATCCTTGTGACCTAATATATGATCAATTTTAATAAATGAAAATACCTTCAAAATATATCTTCTTCTTATAGAGTGTTTGGTACATGTACATCTTACCATTCTTTGGAGGAGCAGGCAACAGGTAGGCGATACCCACATGGACACGTTTACATACACCCTTCTTGACCAAAGAGTGCTAGTGTTACTGTTTTTGGAGATTTCTTCTCCAGACTGGTTGTAACCATTGGCTTTATTGGTTCAGGGGCACTAAATTCACTACTGTAAAGGGTCCATTGGGTTTCTCACTCTGCACTGAGTAGAATGACCCCGTGTTCCATTTTGATTTGGGCCTTAATTCCTATGAGGCTCTTGGGCCAGGCTGGCTCTCAGGACCATTTGCAGACCCCAGACCTGCCTGTGAGCACTGCTGCTCCTCCCTCAACCCTAGGCTTCCTAGACAGGAGCCAATTTGTAGCTGAAGAGGCCACTGTGGCTGCTGGACTCTTCTATGTCCAGAGTAGTTCACAGAACACCAGCTGATGTTTCTCAAAAACCACTCATCCAGCACTTCGTTCACTGGAAGTGCTGATGTGAAAACCTCCCCATGTTCCCTGGTGATGCTACAGGGACACATGCACGAACACCAGGCACCATGGGGTTTGAGAAATAGCAAGGACTGTGGTGACAGGCCAGCTTGTTAAGTCCAGTCTCAGGAACCCTTGGCTCGTATCACACCATGACCCCTGCACATCTCCAGGGGCTGTGAAGACCCAGTGGGGCATGGGGTGGGTCCTCCTGCAGTGATGGCCAGTGCTGGTCACTAACACGATAATACCCGGCAGGATGCTCAGAGGGCATCAGAGTCCATGTCACCACCACCGAACAGGAGCTGGGGTACTCAGGTGTGCCGTGCCGTTTGCCGAGGTGGGTCACTGCCTTCCCCAGCACAATGCTGGCAGATGGGGACAGCCGCAGACATCACTGCCCCTTCCCTCCCAGCCTCCGGCTGACACACAGGCTGTGCTGCCCTAGTTTCCTGCCATTAATGTGGTTTCGGATGCAAGTAACGATGCCCACAACGCCTCCTCGATGCGGCTCCTCCCAGGGGAAGGCAGAGCCATTCTTCATGGTTAAAAGCAAACACAGCCTGTGATTTGGGCAAATGTAGCCATTTCCTGCCTTTCTCACCCAGAAACCTAAGAGTATTTCTGAGCATGGACAGGGCTGGGCTTGGCCCAGCAAGTCCCAGGACAGCTATACTGGGGTCGGGATGACTGCATGTCATTGCCTGCAGTGAGAGGGTGGCCGTACTACAGAGAAGCAAGCGACTCGTGTCACTTCAGGATCATAGCCTTTAAGGAGCTGAGTCACCTTCACCAAGGAACTCATTTAACCCTCAAAATCACCCTGGGAAACACTCAGTAGTATTAACTGTTATCCACAGTTTGCAAATGAGGCGCTGAGATTCAGAGAGGTCAAGTCACTTGCCCAATCTCACCCAGCAAACCAGGACAGTGGGCCCCACTCCAGGTGCCACATGGTGTCGCTTGCAGAATTCTGTTGTAACTTTTCTCTTCCACTCTTGACTTTGAGTTTCTTTCTCAGTTCCAAGACTGTGCCCTGTAAAATGCGTGCTTGGCCATTTCAGTCTTTACGCCCCCGTTTCCTGATGTACAGCGTCAGAGCTGACTGCATGTTACTGTCCGGTCTCCCCTCTGTTTCCCCTCCAGCCAGCAGCCAGGTTTGGGGCAGGGGCGGGAAGGCCTGTTGGGTGACAAGCACTGCAGCCCTAGGAGGACTTGTCCCCAGTAGGCGCCTCCACTTCTGCCCTTGGGGCAGCCTGGCTTGCTGGTCCACCTGGGGCTCTGTGACCTCTCCTGCCACTCCCAGAACAGCACAGAAAGTACGTATGTCCGCTGGGAAAGCGCAGATGGCGAGCCCAAACGACAAAGTCAGCCTGCAGCTTATTTGTCATGCCGTAGGCAGCCTGGTGGCTCAGGGCACCTCCCTCCCTGGCCTGCCCCTCCCCTCCACTGGTGAAGATTTCTCCCAGGAAGCTGCTTTCTGGAGGGTGGGTGGGACACAAGACGGAAGGGGACAGGACCAACATTGGGTCTTTTCATCTGTGTTCTGCAAGTGAATAATTATAACAGCGACCGACACCTGGCATTGGTCTGCTCTCTGAAGCTCTCCTCCTTGGCCCTGTGCTGCCCTTAACCCCACCATCGAGCGTGTCAGAGGGGCTCAGAGGGCAGCTGCCCCTTGCTCTGGGCTGGGGGTCTAGGGGACATTTCAGATCCACATCAGCTGTGCCCCAAGCCGCACAGCAGAGACCTGGAGGCTAGGCCTTTCCCGACAGCGACAGGGCGCAGAGGTCGGGCTCTGAGGAGGAGGAGGAGGAGGAGGAGGACGAGGCGGCGGCTGGCAGCCTGGGGCGCCAGTGCTGCCTTTCACACTAAGTCTGGGATCTAGGGTTGGGAGCCGGCCCTTTACCATCTGGGCCTCAGCTTCCTCAGGGTTAGAACCAAAAACAGAGGCAGGAAACTGGTCTTCAGAATCATGGTAAAGATTAAACAGCAGCACACATCCCAGGTGACTGGGCTGTACAGGGTGCTCTGCTGTGTAGAGTGGCTGGGAGGCAGAGAGGAGACCTAGCCAGAGGCCTCGGTCCTCCAGTGCATCCCTGGGTGGCCAGTGAAGGATGCAAGGAACTACAGGCTGTGAGGGCTCTGGAAACAGGCGGGAGCCGCACAGCCACCAGGGGCGCAGTCCAGGCCACACTCAGCCCCTCCACCAGGAGGAGGAGGCTTTCCAGGCCCAGGGGCAGAGGAGTGGAGGCTGGAGGGAGGGGCCCTCGCTGGAGCTGAGGCAGGAAGAGAGGGCACAAGGGCTGGGTGCTCAGACAGTGTCATCTAGAAGGGATTTGTGTTTATCTGTCTTTTAGCTTCAAACATGCTTGGAAATCAGAGCTGCTGGTCCCAGATACACATTGGAAAGCCAGGTAGGACCCACAGCAGATGAGCCTGGCCATGCAATTGATCCCGGGCTGTTTGCTGAGCCCCTGTGTAAATTTCATTCACTCAGGCGGCTGATGGAGGACACCTGGGACACCTGGGACACGGCAGTTAAGAGAGCCACAGTATTTTGTTCGGTGGCCCTCTTGGTGGTTGTGTACAGAGTCTGCACTGCAATGAGCCCTGTTCCCACAGCCAGCGCCTGTCAGAAGCAGGGGGTCAGTGTGTCAAAGCCTGCTCAGAGGCCTGAGGCAACAATGACCAGCAGATGCACCTTCTTTTGCTCTGGCAGCTGAAGAAAGAAGTGTTACAAGTGCCTTCATCTCGTGAGTGCACGTGCAGGTGTGCATACCCACGCAGCCTCCCGGGGAGTTTCCGTATTAAAAATGGACGGTGTGGTCCTGGTGTCCAGGTGTAGGCCGCCAGCAGTCACTTATTAAACCCAGAGGCCCTCCTGTGCACTGCTCACCCGCCTGACTCTGGAACATAAAAGGTAGAGCCGACATGCCCTGCCCTGAGCCTGGGCCACTTTTCCTCACTGGAGCAGACTCGGGCAGCCCAGCGCTGCAGCCCTGCATTGGCCTTGGAGCAGGGGAAGTGTGGTCCATCCGGGGATGTAGGGCCACTGCAGCCCGTCCTATAAGCCTCCATGGTGCTGGGCCTTCCCGGTGCTTGTTCTGCCTCTCTCTTCTCGGTTAACAAGTGGAAAAAGTGTTCCAATAAGGGGAAGGAGCCAGGTCATCAGAGTTCATTCTTAGCCTTTGACTTCACTATGTGTGAGACAGCTAAGTGGGGTGAAGTATGGGAGTTTGGGTGAGTTTTGACTGAAATAATTGGGACATCTTGGGAAAGGGGAAAGGAAGAGAAATTCAAGAGTGACTACTAACTGATGGCAGAAAGAAAAAAATATGAAATGCTTGGCAACTTTGTGGACCTTTCTTTTCTAGCCATTTCTGCATATCGCAGTGTAGTTCTTTCTTGGAAAAAAGTGGCTTGGGAGGGTAGTGGCCGTCGGATAGTGGAGTTTCAGTTTTCAAAGCTCTGGACTTGGTTATGCCCCAGACAGAGCAGTCGCTGGCTAATTGGGGTGCAATGCCAGCTTCCCAGGATCCTGGCAAGGACCAGTGAAGAGATCCCTGCTAAACTGCTTTGTGGGTGTGAAATACACCAGGACGATAAAGTCTCTGTTTCTCCTGTTCAATAGGGTTTTTGTCGTGGTTTGGTTTGGTTTTTTGAGACAGAGTCTCACTATGTGGTTCTGATTGGCCTTGAATTCACTTTGTATTCAGGCTGGCCTTGAGCTTGTGACAATCCTACCTCAGCCTCCCAAATGCTGGGATGACAGGCATGTGTACCACCACGCCCAGCTCAGTGGGTTTCAGTAAGCATCTATTTCTGCCCATCTCTGTGCTGTGTCACACACACAGAACCTCAGGAAGGTGCCACCTTCATGTGAGCATCCATGCCCACGGCGGTGCATTGTCGGTGGACAGGGGAACCTGTGAGCCAGGACCACAAAAGGTCCCCGTGCTGGCAGGGAGCAATGGGGTGCTGGAGTGAGCCAGGGCCCAGTGGGAGCCAGAGGAGAAGACAGAGCGCAGTCGACACCTGGCCTGTTTGTCTTCAGGTTTGGAGTTTTCCTTTCAGCCCTGAGGCTGGGAATCTCAGTGACCCAGGTCTTGTCTCTGCCACAGCACTGAGGAAGAGGCCTCTGCTCGCCCATGCCCCCTTCTTATACACGCATGTGCACACACTCTCACCACACGCCCGTGGCACCCTCCTCTCTGCCCCCAGCTGTACCATCCAGCTGACCTTCCAGGGCCGGGCGCCGGCTCCGCAGCCCCACAGACAGAGGACAGCAAAGGAGAGAAAATGAAAGCCTGGTGTCCCATTGGGGGAATCCAGGTGCAAAGGGACAGAGATGGCGGAGCAGGAGAAAGCACGAGGAGACCTTGGAGCAAAGATCCACACCCCAGTGCGGGGCTGCCCACCCCTCACCCCTCACCGCTCTCCTGTGACCCCTCCAGCAATGAAAACCAGCATTCAGCACTGGAAAGGGCCTTTTCCTTTCATTTTCAAACTTCAAAGATCACATTGGAAATAAAGTTTCCAGTGAAATTCCAAAAGCTTTACACATGTGTGAGAGCGGGAGCTTGGCTGCTCACGTGTGTTTGCTCTGCCCCCTGGCTGGGTCCTGGGACCACAAAGTCCCTGCTCCAATGCCAGCTCCTCGCTGCCGCGCAGCAGGCACTCTGGCCTCCCGCCCCCGTCCCTGCTCTGAGTTCTGCTCAACTAGAGACCAGAGGGCAGAGTGACTTTTATTTTAATTGTCTGGACACCGTTCACAGCTCCTCTGCCATGGCAGCCTTGGAGAGCATGATGTCGTGGTGGCCTGGGGAAATGGAAAGGACACTCCAGCCTTGGCCAAAGGAAAGTTTCCATTTAAATCAGGCATGGTGGCGCCTACCTGTGATCCCAGCATTCAGGAGGCTGAGGCAGCAGGGTCCCCACAAGCTCAATGCCTGCCTGAAGTACACAGCAAGACACTGTCTCAAGAAGCAAAAAAAAAGGGAGAAAAGAAAGTTCCCAGTACCTAGGGAGGTGGGCCTTGCTGTTTTAACCCCTGCGTATCTTTACTTACCTCTTGCCAAAGACCCAACTAAACAACTGAAGCAGAAGTAGCTTTTTGAGACCCAGATGTCCCACAGCCTAGTTTTGCTATGATTCTAGAACAGTAAAATTTGATGGGTCATCGTGGATATTGTCTCTCGAAGTAGAAATTAGGCCCTGTGTATTTTTTGTAGGATACTTCTCCAAGATATTCCCAAATCTCCAAATTCTAAAAACAACTCTTTACTACATAATTTCCCTCACAAAACATAGTAATGTAGAAATGAAACATTCTGGTGAACTTTTGGAACTAATGATTCAATAAGTAAAAACTGACGTCATTTATAAAGTTATTTAAATAAATTTTCACTAAAGTAAATTCCTCTTTATATTACATCATGGTTAATAACTTTAACTGTGACTTCTTGTTATATAAAGAATTAATTTTTTTGTTTTAAACACACGCTGTCAGCATGCTTGGCTGGGGCCCTGAGCTTTGTGCTTCTCTGCACAGGAAGGTCAAAGTGCTGGCGCAAGCCCGGCTGGATGCTGGATCGTCAACAGCTCTGTGGAGCAAGGGAGGAGGAGGATCCTTCTTCACCCTCTGTGGCCCATGAATTTGGCAGTTCTTCCCTCTGCCACCACCGAGAGGCCAAGTGCCTCAGTGTAACACTGAGCCTGCTTCACATCATGCTCCCTGTCCAGCCGCAGAGTCTGCCGATGGTGCCCCACTTCAGCTTCAGTGTATAAAAAGCTAAAGGGAAAAGACTTCCTAAAGTTGCGAAATCCCTTTCCTCCTGGAAGCCTTCATCCAGGGCCCTGGCTTTCCGCTGAGCTTCCCTGCTGGTCTGCTCACACCAGGAGCTTACCCCGCCCCTCACTGCTCACCCAGGCCTCTCCCTGTCCTTGATCGAGCAGTTTCCATGCCTGCAAGTTCCCCCTCTTTCTCTGCATACTGCATAGGCCCCAGTGGCAGGTCCATTCTGCATGCACTGGAGGCCGGAGTGGCCCCCTCCACTTGCCAGTTCTCCAGCCAGCAAAGACCTGTCTGTTCACCCCACCCAGCAAAGTCCTGTCTTTGTCTTGGGACCCCCACCCCTCCATCACCAGCACTAGCAGTTAGCTCTTAGGTTGACTCGGTTTTATTTTGTTTAATAAGGAAACAAACTCTTGCTTCAAAGGAGTCACTGCTCTTTGTAGAAAAAGGAGGGATTCCCCGAGGATGTGCTATCTGATAGGCCCAGCACCCTACACAGGTGCACCCTCCCCGTGGAATCCCTGTGAACCTGCAAGATGACAAATTTTCATATCGTGACCTTCCCGGGTGCCATCCATGGGAGCTTCTACCCCACGTGTTACAGTCTCAGACGCCGCAGTGCCTCAGATGTCAGGACGCACAAACCTGTACCTCTGCCTCTCTTTTCGTCATACCTCGTAAGATTGAGACTTAACAGACATTTGGAGGCGCCTTATTCTACCAGGGGAGAAAAGAGGTGTGCTTGGAGCGGCGCCCATTGCCATTCAGGACTTTACAGGCAGAGTATTTAAAGCCACCTTGTGTTTTCACAACCATAGGCACAAATGAAATCATGCTTTGGTGCCTGTCCAAGAACCCAGGCCGAATCAAGCTGAGAGCCCACAGCAGTAAGCCAGCCCCCACTCCATCCGCCACAAACCACTCAATAAGGCCAGCAAAAGACTTATGCCTTCAAAAGATGTCTACCCGAAGACATCTGGGGAGTTTCCACAATAAAGAATGAGCAGAAAGCTAGTGGCCACCAGGGTTCAAGAACCAAAATAGGGAAAGTGGCCCTGCCCTTCCTCAGCAAGAAGCCGCCTTGATGTTTGGTTTTGGAGTCCCAGCCAAGCCTATGCAGAAACGATTTTTCCATTGACCCAATAAATGATTATGTAGCAGCCAGGAGACCTGTATTCAACACCCAGTGCTGTTACTAGCCCATAGGCTGGCACCAAGCAAGGCAGTAAACCTCTCCGTGCCCGGTGCCGTCATGGCAAAGCTGGAACAGGATCGGCAGCGCGGGGCCTGCTGCAAAGACGGGATAAAGGGGTGGTTCCTGGCCTGAAGCCCCGCAGGCAGCATCACAGTAACTCTTAAGTGTCTGAGAAACTTTGTGTCTTTCTGAGTTGCTGGGGGACCTCTGGGCACCCCTGTGGGTCCTCCACTCCTTGCCCGGGCCAGCTCTTTTGTTCCACACTGGCCTCTGACTCTGTAGCATGCTCCTCTCCTCTCTCCTCTCCTCTCCTCTCCTCTCCTCTCCTCTGCTAGGGCTGTGCTTTTTATTCACTCCTCTCTCTCCCCTGGGGCCTTAAGGAAAGTGTTTCTAAGCACAAGCCAGTTCCCATCAGCCCGGTGTCCCCAGATGCCTGCGGTCCAAGCCCCCTACCCCAAGTGGCTGTGCAGGTTTGGGAACCCTGTGGTAGAAAATGACCTGTGTGGACACTTTTAAGCTGTTAGGTTCTATGGAAATGTGTCCTTTTACATTCTGTTTTGACCAAAAAGTCCCTTTAAAAAGCTCAGGGCAGATTTTCAAGTGGCTGGAAATCATTACTCACAGAAGCTCAGAAAGATTGAAGGAGGAAACGCAAGAATCCAGTACAAGTTAGAACAATCATGTTCCTTTAGCTTCAGAATAGGAAGAGCCCAGTTACAGCTTCTGAGGGGCACCTTCTGTCTGGGTTCCAGAAAAGACAGTCACTAGTGTGATGACTGCATTTCTTTTAATCTTTTTTTCTACCACTGAAAGTAAGGGCCATGGAAACCCTGAGAATTCAGAAGCCCATCTCAGAGGTAGACACAGGCTAGGGCCTTTCCAGGGTCCCTTCTTCCTGTAAGTTCCAGCGGCTTGGTCCACACAGTGGACCCAAGAGGAGTCTGGGCTGGCTACACAACAAATGATAAATAAGTGACCAGAAGGACCTGGCTGTAGAAGGCCCTGGTATCTCGACATCTTAAATCATTAGGACTTCGGGCGAGGCTGTTGAATGGAGACCAGCGCTGCCCAGCCTCTCGCAGCTGGAAAACAGGCAGATTCTGTCTGCCTCACAGGGTCGTGACCTGTGGGAAGGGCCTCGCACAGAGGCCAACACTTTGGTCGGATGTCAGCTGTAACCAGGTACGCGACTACCTACGTGTCCCAGTCACGGTTGGTCCTGACAGGTAACAGAGAGGCCCCTTTGGGCAGAAAGTTTCACCAAACTGCAACAGGCAAACAACCCTCACCCAGGCACATGCTGGGTCCCAGGTACAAGGATACCTGGCATCCCCAAGCCATGGCCTCCAAGATGCAGGAATCTGAAGATGCCATTTTTAAGGCACTAAGTAGGGCCAAGCTGGCCCATCCTGACCACCTCCCTCATCTAGACAGGCCACCTCTGCCACAGGGTGACTCATTCTGAGAGCCAGCTCCTCCTGCACCTTGAGGGAAGAGGTTGCTCTCCAGTGACAGGGCGCCAGTGGTCCCACCTATTTTTGGCAGCCTGATTTTCTGAGCCAGGCTGCTTGGTTGGGAAGCAGCTTCCCCTGTGATCTGAGGCAGGTGCCTTAGACTTTCATTCTGGGGCTCCTAGTTGAATGAAACACCTTCTTTACAGCCCCTGGCGTCTGTGGTTTCACATCACTCAGTCCCAGCTGCTCTGAGGGATGCTTGCCTGTCTCTCCGAAGGTCCCCCAGATGAATTTGCTGTGCACCCCTGTACCTGTAAACCTGACGGAACTCCTCCCAGCCACTCTTGCTCACTATGACACCACTCAGACCTCCCAGGAGAGCGAATGGCACTGACCAGCACCTGCTGCATGAGGTGGCTCTGCTGCCCCTTCGCTGGCCATCCCTGGGCAAGCTGTGCGCACACAGCCTTAGTGTCCGTCAGCAGAAGGAAAGCATCACAAGGCGATCTGCCACGTAAGCATCCAGCTCGGGCCACCCGCTGCTTTGCCTTGTGCACTCTCAGGTTCTCACTCCCTGGCTTCAGCTCGAATCCTATGCTACAAGTGAATCCCCTTGCACTGTAGGAAATGCACAGCCAGGAGTGGCCAGGCAGCTAACATCAGCACGTTCTGGGGTAGACGATGCTGGGCTTGGTGGAGAGGAGGGGCAGGTTCCAAGGTGCTCTGTGTGCAGAATGGAGGGCTCTGGGTTGTGGCAGGAGAGAATTACATCCCTGAGTTCAACTCAGGCTCAAACTCTGCTAGCCGTGTGCTCTTGGGCAAGGTACTTAACTGCTGTTTTCCCAAGTATCACAGGGAGGAGGAAGTAAACAGGAAGCTGGTGAAGGAACCAATGCTTCCCTGCTTCACCGGGAAGCCGGGAGGGGGCTGGGCCATCCCTGCTTCCTAGTTCCTGCTTCACCATGGTCCACGGATGGACCTGCACGGCGGTCAGAGCAGTCCCACAATTCCACAGGCTGACGCCGGGGGCTCCACAGGGATCGCGGGCTCTGTCTGTCGTCTTCGAATCATGCAGCTGGGGAGTAGTTTGCCTAGATTCCCAAGTTTACAATTAAAACAATCAAGAAACAATTTCCACTGTATAAGAAGGAAAAGAGAGCCACACAGAAAGTCTCTTCAGCAGATGTTGTGCTGTGAGCCGTGTAGAAATATTCCCATCAACCCGGCAGTTATCTCAAGACTTGAAAGAGACTAAAGGAACATCTTCTCTCCTAACCAGGGTTTTTTAGCTCCTAATATCATTTCACATTTAAGGTGACAGCGATATCGTTAATGTTTTTCTATTGGATTAATAATATTTAATGTTCAAAGCAATAAAGCGAAATGCGTTTCATGAGGGTGTTTTATATCACTAGTGGAGAATTCAAGTTCAGGAAAAAGAAAAGACCACAGACACAAAGGAACAGACATCAGGAGTCATCAGCCCCAGAAAAGGGAGCCTGACCGTGGAATGGGTGGGTGGGCGCAGGACCCGGCACCAGGACGGGGTTCGTGCTCCCGGCAATGTGTGCGTGGAGCTGGTGCCCACTCCCGACATCCATCTCTGCCCAGCAGCGGAATATGACAATGTTAGCATTTTTCATTTCCCTGACGTTACCATTAATAAAGCAATGATCCAAAAGGGGCTTTGCTGAGTCGGTTCTTTATGCGCCCATCACTCACGACGAAATAATTTCACACAGGATCGTTTTAAAATTAAATGACGATAAAAACGCTCTGCTGTTCTGTGTTCACCAGTTCATGGAAGTCTATCAAGTCATTAATGTGTCATGACAAACTGCTCAATGGATACAAGAGTAATTAATTATTTGAATAAATAACAAGTTGAACTTGGGGCTTTGAACCACAGTGACACCCCAATTGCATTAAGGGCGTCTTGGAAGCCTCTTCGGGGCACTGCTATGCAGAGTTAAAACCCAGACCTGGGGCTCGGAAGTGATGCAAACCCACTTTGTAAACATGGGGTGATATTTTAGAGAGAAGCCAGAGTGTCACATTTCCACGCCCACCTGGCGTTCAGTGTCAGAAGTTCCCTGGCTATGGCCATTTCAAGGTACCACTTGATCAGTGATGATTTCAGAGAACAATTATACAGATTTTCATAATCACCATTAATCTCTGCATATTTTTCAAGATAATTACAGCAGTTATTATTTAGATTTCTCTTTTATATGCCCATTGTAGAAGGGAACAAGTGCTTATTATACTGGATAGTTCAGAGAACCTTGGATTAAAATTCTTTGTCATCTCTGCTCATTATTTCAGCTCATATTGCCTCGGTAAGTTCATCAGCTTTAGAAATTAGAGTAATACTCGCCTGCTCTATTATTAAGTCTCAGGGTTGCACTTGGGCCCCGGCTGGAGTGGCTGGCTGAATTGTTCGTTCGTGGAACTGCTGCGTTCCCTTGGAATTACTGTCAGGTGGCAGGAGATGTACGTGACAGGTACAGTCAGAGACGATGGCAGCCTTGCACCTATTTCCCCTGAAAGACCTACAAAGTGAACTAACAACCAATATTTAGAGGCTACATTTTTTTGTGGCATGCCCTTTAAAGGTTAATATTAAGTCTGAAACCGGGGTGATTTACGGCATTGTACTTCACAGATACGGCCGCTAGATAGAAGGCAGCACACTGCCTGGTATTTCCAAAATCAAAGCAGATGTCACTTCCGTCATTGGCTCTGCCTCAAGCTGCTCTTTCATCCCCGTCACCACAGGCCGGAGAGCTGGTGCAGTGGAGCACAGAGTGGGGACAGTGGCTGTGCTTTACCGTGCTTCCAGGAGGAACCCCTGCCCATGGAGACAGTGCTGGGAAATCCTGCCTCAGTGTGGCTGTGACACTCGGCCCCCTGTGCTTGTCCCAGCCACAAGAGCGAGAGCGAGCGAGCAGAGTGAGCGAGCGCTAATACTCAGATCTCTATCATTTCACACCCATGCTGTGAGGACCACAGATGTTTGCATTCGACCAGGTGCTATGAGCCCAGCTGTGGCGGGGATAGGGCAGCTAGGGGGTGAGTTTGAATTGGGGTACATATTTTGAGTCTCCTGGGAAATAGGGAAAATATAAGGTTATATAAATGCCTTTTTTTCTTCCTCAAATTAAGTTTTGCTGGTAAATAATGACCAATTCAAGCACTCACCTGTCTGTCACTCTGGCTGGTCTTTTTTGGTTGGTTTATTTTCCTTTCTTCAGCTCTGAGGATTGAACCCAGGGCTCTCCTCACTGAGCTGTATTCCAGCCCTTTTCTAGCTCACAGAGGGTCTAGCTGAGTTTCCCAGGCTAGCCTAGAACTTGTGATCGTCTTGCTTAGGCTCCCGGCATGCTGGAATTGCACCACCATGGCCGCCTATGACTGGCGCTTTGGGTCTCGGGGTCTGAAGAGAGGAGGAGTCCTGGGTCTCCTCTCAGACAGCTTCTCTGTCAGTGGTCAGCCCTTGAGGGCTCACCATCAGCCGAGAACGCCAACCTCAGCCCTGAAACTTTCTTCCTCGATGCTCTCAGAGCATGGGATAGAGCCCAGGTCCTGGGCAATGCGATCTATCGTCAGTGGCGGATCCTGGGGTTGTGGTACCAAAATGGCACGTTCAAACCTTCTGTTTTTCAATTCATCGACAGTCTTTTTCAGATCTTAACTGAAATTTATGACAAGTCCCTTTCTGTTTGTATAATATTCAGGTCTACCCTTTTATTGCTAAAGTTCTTAGATAAATGAATAATGAAATCACACATCTGGCAAGAAGGCATTAGATTGTCCCTTCGTTGTGGGATCCTAAATAATTCCTGTTACAAAACAGAGCTTTCTTCTGTTTTGAAGACTTTCGGGCTTTTCTTTCTGCATTGGCCATCAAGAGTTCCCACAGTGCTAGGGAGCATGTTCCTTCATGATCCTCCTAACCAGAACATTGAGTAGATGGTTTGAGTGCAGCCCAGGGCGACCAGTAGGTGGCAGCTTGGGAGGTGTCCAAGAGGGACACCTTTTCTGCTGGGCTCAGGAGCCCTGAGCATGGGGACTGGGTCTTCTGGGGGGCCTGGAGGGCCTGTCCTGAGTTTGGGGTATCTCCGCACAAAGCTCTGTTTGTCTGGGCCAAACTGTGGTTTGTAGACATCACCCTGTGAACTTTAGGAAAGAGCCCAAGTGTCCCAGGAAAGAGATGGTGCAGTGAGGTCTGTGCTGGAGTGAACAGAGGTAGCCAGGGTGGGGATGTGTGTCTGGCCATGAAGGGCGCCCCCCACCCACACAGAGGATCCTGAGTGCCCCCTCCCAACACCTCTTCACCTGGTGGAACATAAATCCACCCTTCGAGAATAAATGTGTTCTATTCCTATCTTTCGCTGACTGCTTCTTCATGTCACATAGGAACATGTTCCCATCTTGTCCTCCAGATGTGGGCAGCAGGGGACTTAGCAAACCACCGTATCTGCCCTAGCACTGCCACATACCAGCTCTGTGGCCCTGACAAGTCCCTTCCCTTTTGAAGTCCGGCCCCTTCTAGGTAGAGTAGGATGGTGATCCTGCACAGAACCATTCTAGGTTTAGGTGAGAATGTCTGGGTGTCCTGGGTCCCTCTTATCCCCCTGGACAGACCGTTCCTGAAGCCTGTGCTCCCGAGCAGGGAGTGACATGAGCTTCAGAGGCCAGGAGGGTTTATGACACAGTCTCTTCCACCAGTTGGGCTCAGGGTGGAAAAGGAGGGCACCTGACCCGGGACCTGCTGTTTCCTTCGGATCATACTTTCGAGAAGCCTCTGTCATGGGATCTGGGTGAGGACTACAGAAACCTTGAAACAGATGACTCTGTGGACTTTGCACATTGCAACCTTGGGTTTTAACTAGGTTCTCCAGGCACCAGTCCATATTTAATCCTCGTGGTGACCTCTGCCACTGTGGGACTGACAGTACCAGAGATGGATCTTAGACCGTCCAGTCCAGGACCTCTCTGACATAGTTGCATAGTTTCCTGGGAGCTTTGAAACAATGCTAGGCCTGGAGCTCACCCCTCAGGGTGAATCAGAATCCCAGTTCTATGATACCAGAAGCAACAGCAGTCTTGTAAAACACCAGATTAGCACCCAGATGGCAGCCACAGATCCAGCCCCTTTGTGTGTGGGTGTGGGTATGTGTAAGTATTGGCACTGGACCCGGGCCTTTGCCCTGAGCAACATCCCCAAACCTTTTTATTTTGTGACAGAGTCTCACTGCGTTGTCTGGGCTGGGCTCAAACTTGCAATCCTTTCGCCTCAGCCTCCTACGGTGCTGGGGTTACAGATGTGCGCCACGATGCCCAGCGAGCTCAACCCTTTTACTTACGACTGGAAATCCTGAGATGACTGACCAAGCACGTGGTCCCCTGACTGAGGGCCAGTCCTCTTCTCGTTGTTATTTATTTGACAGTTATTTGTGGGTGCATATTTTGTGCTAGGCACAACCATCACACAGCTGTCAGTGCACGGAGAGCTCCCAGTTGGTAGGTGCTGGGGGGGAGGGGCTCATGGGGCACAGCTCCCTCCAGCATCCGGTCAAGAAAGTCTTCCTCGGGTCCTGTCCTGGGGATGATGATTCCACCTAACACTCTGGACGTTCTGTTCACGTGCCTTCTCCTTCTGGGTCCTTATGTCACCTCTAGGAAAATCAGCCCCATAAAAGACTAAGTAAAGATACAAAGAAGACAGCAGTTTCAGGATATACAGTTGTACCGTGGTTCACGAACTCAATTCTTTCCACGATTTGAATTCAAGTTCTGTGCCCTGAATCATGGCAAGAGTTAAGTTTATAAACTGAGGTGCCACAGTGAACCCATCAGCATCTCCTCTCGAAGACGCAGCCCCTCCATGAGGTTTTTCACTGCCTAACAAACCCCCCTAAGACTTCAGGCTTAAACAGCCACCATCTGTAATCCTGGTTCTGTGGGTCAGCAGGTGCTCACTCTGACTTGGCCAGTGCAGAGGGACTGCATGCATGTGGTCCTGGGTGGCCACATCCACATGCATGGCAGAGGATGGACATGCAGGAACATGGCCACTCATGTGCACACATGCACACTGGATGCCCTGGCTCTCATGGGAAATCACATTTGAGATAATTTTAACATAACGTCACCTTCTCTGGAGCCGCCGTGAGTAGAGGGTGAGGGAACTGTTTCTCTTTTATGCCTCAGGAGCTTGTACTGTTCATAGTGTCCTCAGTTCAGGCTGCCACACTCTTTCTCAGTGATGAATTCATGTTACGTGTTTGGCTGCTGCTGGGTCATTCCTGGGAGCTTCACGCTGCTGCCCTGACCGGGGTTGGTGGTCAGCTTGGGTCACCCAGGTGAGCAGTTTCTTCACTGTAAAGTTACTATTTTCCCCTGCTTTGTGGAAAATACTTCAGGACCACATTTATGGCTTGGTCCTCATCTAACTTTCACCACCAATTTCACCATCCGTTGCATCTGCTTCTCCATCCTCTATCCCTTCCACGTGTATGGGTTGCTCTTTGACTGTAAGGTGGAGTTTTCCCTCATCCCCAGCTTACGAATCTATTTATATTGCTGTGGACTAACAGCTTCTTATTCAGTATCAACATCCATTATTGTGATGCTCAGATTGCTCCATATTTAGCTGGGGCAGCTCCTTCAGGCTGGCTCCCGGCCTACCCGCTGTGCTCCTGTGATTCTTGCAGACATCGTCACTATCTGGCACAGGAAGACGCTCCTGGCTTTTCTTCCCTGCCAGCCCTGAATCAGCAGCCCTTTCTCCAAAGAGTCTGTTTCTGTTGCAGATGCTCAGCTGCAGCCTGGGTTCCAGGTGTGACTCACTGTGTGTCGGGCGTGACTATTCTAGGGCCTTTGCAGAGAGAAATGTGACTGTGTATGTAGGCATG
This sequence comes from Hydrochoerus hydrochaeris, assembly GCA_004027455.1. Taxonomy (NCBI): domain Eukaryota; kingdom Metazoa; phylum Chordata; class Mammalia; order Rodentia; family Hydrochaeridae; genus Hydrochoerus; species Hydrochoerus hydrochaeris. Next base: position 208,097 of record PVLA01000907.1, on the reverse strand, counting down.
CAAACATGCACACACGCAAATGCACACCTATCTCTGCGTGAACACGCAACTGCCTACATCTACCTATTAATGCCCAGTTTGTGCTGATTCCTCATTCTGGTCTTCTTCCCATTATTTCTAACAACTGCTCTTCTTCAGCTTAGGCATGAACACTGAATTTCCTATTACCTTGAGCAAAATGCAGTTGGACTCTTCCTCAGTCATTAAATATTTATGAAGTTTAAAACCTTCTCACTTTTGCAGTGCAGATTGAACCCAGGGCCTTGCACATGCTAGGAAAGTGTTTCTCTAGAGAATTGAGGATGCTCTGATTGCCTCATGTTATGGTTTAAATACAAAGTCCCCCTCCCCCAAAAGACTACTGTGCTGAGGACTTGATCTTTATGCAGCAGTGATGAGGGGGGGCTGGAGGTGATGATAGCGCTGATCATGGTATTCAGTCCTTCGCTAAGTGGGCTTTATTGTAATCAGAGTTTATAAGGGAGATGATTTAATACAGGACACATAACCTATAGGATTATTTTATAATATTCATCCAAAGAGTCAAGTGCAAAAGTATGGGAGATCTGTCCACATACTAGAGACCCAAAGAATCCACCTGAGGGCCTGGATCTCACAGCGGTGTCCTGTGTGGGTCCAGCTAAATACCTAGAGCCCATGGCAATGTCCTCCACAAGTCCAACTGGCATCCTAAAGCCCACGACAGTGTCTCATGCAAGTCTGTACCAAGGATCTACACTGGGAAGGCCCAAAGGCCAGTGGTAGAAGCTAGAAAGTCTGCACCATTGGGATGAAGGATCTGTGTCACCAGGCTGAGGGATCTGTACTGGAGCAAGGAAGTGACACTCAAGGTAAAGACCAGAGCTCCCCAGAAAAGAACTATAGCCATCCTCAGTGACAGCAAGAACCCAAGCTCCTTCAACAATGAGAACAGCTGAGTCCATATCAGGAAAGCCAGTATGACAAGCTTCTCCAGGAGAACCCACAGCACACCACCTTCCCCTGCAGGTCTCCATCCAGCAATGATCCTCGGGGCCTCCACGCCCAGCACCACACTGACTCAGCTCAGCTGGATGGTCCAGGTTACCATTACTTAATCCACCACAGGCTTACTAGGAAGCAGGGACTGTTGCCTGAGTTTGAAGGTTACATGTTGTCCCCTGCTTCTTCTCTCTGTCTCTGTCCCTGACCCTGTCTCTGTCTCTGCTTCCTGGCTGCCATGAGGTGAGCAGTGTTCCTCCTCCATACCCTTCATTCATGATATTCCTGCCTTGGGGCCAGCTGACCGTGGACTGAAACCTCTGAAACTGTGGACCAAAATAAACCTCTCCTCCTCTAGTTGTGCATGAGAGGTATTTAGTCACAGTGGCAAAAAAAAAAAACCCTGACCAATACAGGCTATTTCTAGATTTTCCTGGCTGTGCCATGTGGTCTCCTTCCTCCTCCCCCCACCCTTGCCCAGGTGTCTACAGGTTGTTTGTTCTGAGGAGGTCAGAGAGTTTGGGGTACAGGGGTGTGGAGAAATGAGGTGCCCTGTGATTAAGGGGACAGTGACTGTTGGACACTCTGGGTAGAGATGGGAGCTGGGGGCATTTGGGTGTGTGACGCAGATTACCAGACAGAACTTGAGAGGACGTTCATTTGTAGGGTGGGGACCTTTCTATTTCATTAACCACCTAACTTCTCAGAGGCAGTTTCCTTCACTTTGCTTTGGGGGCTCTTTCCCAGGACACCAAACAGCCCAGGCTTAGCTTGACACTAACTGAGGAGATGACGGGCACCAGGGAGGCCCATGGCCAGGGACCCAGTGAGTCACTGCTTGGCAAGTCCAGAAGCCCTTGGATTGGGAGCTAAAGCTCATGGGTTACAATACATGGCATAATAAGGCTGCACTCAGGGTTTCACATTCTGCAGAGTTTCCCACGGAAGCACGTTTTCCTCCAGACAGAAAGGATCATAATAGTGGTATTAATAATAATAATGCGTAACAGTTATCAGCATAGAGCTTGGTATTTATCTCATTGAAACTCCCTAGCAATCCAGGTATTCCTGCCGCCTGGCTCCTGCCATTGAGGAAAGAAGGACTTAGGGAGCTCACACTTGTTCTGTGTCGCATGCTGGTCAGGCCTGGAAGCAACAGTCAGCTGCTTGAGGCTGGAAGATCTCATCTCAGGGGGCTGCTGTAGAGTGAGCTCTGCTCAGCCTCTTCACGTTTACTGTCCTGTTCCCCCCACAGTGCCAGAGGATGGGCATGGTTATCCTCATGTGACAGATGAAACCGTGACTCAGCAGTTAAGTGATTTGTCCAAGGCTACACAGCTCACGAACAGCTGAGCCTGGCTTGGCAAACGTCTCTGACCCTGCGCGGACATACCTTCCCCACCACGATGTCACCTCTCATGCATGGGGCTCAAGAGGCGCTGGCCGTGGCTGATAAATCACCCCTTTTGGCTTATGAATAACATGGCAAAACAAATTACTTTGGGGATCTAGAAGGAAGTTGTTGGCCTTGTGTAAACTCAATTGGCATGTCACCGGGCAGACCGCTCTGGAGGCATCTACAAATATCTTCCAAGGAATATCCCCGAAGTGAAATCACTAGGAAGGCACAGAGCAGCCTCCGTATTTTGGTTTGCAAATGAGTTGTGAGAAATGGCCTTGAGATCTTGAGTCGTTGGCATTTTTCCCATCACAAATTGTAAAAGACTTTCAAAACGCTACAGGAAAGGGAAGGAGAAAGGGCTGGGCTTGCTGGTTATATACAGCTCCGAGCCCAGAGCGGGGACACAGAATTAAAGGCCTCCTTGCTTTCCAGCCACATTTAATTTTGTTCTGAAAATGACGGCCTGCCAATAAGCCATGTGGTTCAGCATGGTCTGAGTGTACTTTTTAAGATACCGCAACTAGGGTTCACTTAACACCACCCAGCGACTGTGAGCAGATGACAGTTGAAATGCTGGTAACGGGGGCTGGTTTTACATTTTTACCTTTTTTACTGCCAGATTTTTATGGCTGTTTTAATCAAACATGTTGAAATTAAATCCGTGTGTGGATGGGAGTATTTCTTTGCCCTGTTTGTTGAAACAGTGCAGGACATAGTCGGTGGGGCGGTGGGGAGCCCCGGGTCCAGAGCCCTTGGGACCCGGTCACTGGTGGGTTTGTGCAGATTCTGGGCCAGGCTGAGGGTGTGTGTAAAGGGAGAAGCCAGGGAGCGCTCAGGGACTGCCTTGGCGGGCAAAGGTAGAGTTCCCATGGGAAGGGAGGGGTGGGAACTGCAACTCCATCCCGTTACCAGACAGATGCGAGGCAGAGCTGTCTGCAAACACGAATCCAATGCTGTGTCCAAACAAATGCAAACTGGACTTACGTCCCTAAGATCAGCAGACAGGTATTCAGGTCAGCTGGCAAAAAAAAAAAAAAAAAAACATTTCCCCCTTCTTTAAAGTAGAGAGAGGGCTTAATATAGTAGCAGATTAGAGCGTTATTTGTTTAAATGTTGCTGAATCCATAAGCATTCACAATCCTCTTGACTTGTAGTGCCTGATTGTAAAAAGAACAGTTGAATGAGCTCATTGTTTTCTGGGGTTTTTTCTTTAATGTATTTTACAAACACTCCCGTGACAGGCCTGACACGCTGATTTCCATGTACTTGCACTTCAGTTTGGGATTACAGCATTAATAACAGAGTTCCGTGCATCGTGCCATTTTTAAGCATGATCGTTATGATAAAGGGCATATACTTAATTACAGGCCTGCTTAATTACAGCTCTGTTGAAGCTCGTTTGTTTAGGAGAATGCTAATTGCGCTACAGAGCCCGAGGCACATCCTTGCTTTCATCTCTGGATCTTGCTCAGTGCTGCAGATCAGCGTTTTGTTAAAACTGCCACCAAAAATTTAACATTATAAAAAAAAAAAAGGGAAGGAAAAGGAAACGCCGGCTGGGGCTGAAAGGAAGCTGGCACCGTACATGGTTTTTGGTCTTTGAAACCCAGTTTGCTGTGCTGGGCACTTCACCTCTGCTCCTAATTCTGTGTCTTTACAGATAGGACTGTGAGGGCTGGGAGAAGCAGGGTGGCCTGGGCTTGCTGAGGAACACAGACCTGCCAGATGCCCTCCCTACCACAGTCAGCTGCCCCAGCACTAGCCAGGTTCTGGGTTTGAATCCTGACTCCGTGGCTTGCAAACGCTAGCGCTGAAGGGTCAGTCATTTGCAGCAAGTTCACAACCTAGTACGTGGGCAGCAGATGTGGGTCTTCTTTCCTTTTTTCTCTTTGGTAGAACTGGGCAAGGCCAGCGGTTTTCCTTCCCACCTTGGAGGCCTTTTTAGCAAGAGAGGGAACCCTCCCAACCCCTGCTGATTGGCAGGGCAGGCCAAGGTGCCCTTGTACACTGTAGACCTGGCTCCCTGTCACCAGGTCCTGGAGCAGGGTGTCACTCTGAGCAGGGTCGGTGAAAGGCCGGCTACAGTGATCACAGGGTCTCAGCTCTGCAGGAGCAGTGAGAAAAAGCCCGCTCTGATGGGGGGAGGGAAAGAGGTAAAGGCTCCCCACAAGAAGCCAGGGTGAGATGATTTATGCAGCCTTCCGGAACACACGAAAAATATGTGCCATTGATTTTAAGAATTATGTTTGGGAAAACTCTGGATATTTTTAAATACAGAAAGGCTGCCCGGGTAAGGAGAGCAGAAATAGATGTTATGGAATTAGAAGGGGATTTAGCTGTCCCGCAGAAGAGATCCTACCCTGGCTGCCCAACCAGGGGCCATCTGCCTGGACCCTGGCCAGTGGCTCAGCTGATCCCCCCTGCCCAGTACCCCTTCACGGAAGAAGAGGTCTGCCCCCAAACCATCGGTGATCTCTCTACCCCTCTTCCGCTAGAGCAGCAAAACTGTGACATTCGCTCACACTCGCTGTGAGTCTGACCTGCAGGACCCCACTCCGGCCGAGCTTCCCGCTGACAGGCACTGCTCTGGGCTGGAGGGCGGTGCAGTGAACAGCAGTGGACAGGATGGTACCTTCCTGGGGCATCCGGCCCAACGGCCGCTTCTCCTTTTCCTCATGGGCTCAGGCCTCAGGTCCCCTCACCATCCAGGTCTCCTTGGAGGCTCCCAGGGCGACCGTGTGAGTCCTGGCACCAGGACCACGGCAGTATGGCCTTTGTGATGGTGCACACACACCCCTTTCTAGTAATCAAACTGTAGTACTGACTTATTCAAGTACAACCAAGCTTTTTATTCCCTTCTCCTTGTATTGTTCCACAATCCTTCCATTGTGCCTAGTGTAGTTGGATTTTGGACCTAAACTTCAGGACATCACTTTGACCTCTGCTGAGTCCATCTATTCAGATAGCCCAGGAGCCCAGTGGCTTAAGAATGTGATCAGATTTCACTGTGATCCAGCGTGTAGACTGCCCTCATAGGCTCCCTGCCGCAGGACTCGGGGAAGCATGCCGCGTGCTCTGTGTTTACGCAGTGGCTGCCCACAGTACCCTCCAGAGAAGTCACTCAGGGTTAGCCTCAGCCTGTTAATCTCCATCTCAGAAGCCCACGGTTAGGGACCCTCTGAACCGTACCGTTTCCAGCCACACTGATCTATCTCGGCTACATGGATAACGAAAAATCTTATCAAAATGCTTTGCTAAAACTCCTGTATTTTCAGCTTTGATGTCCAGGATTTCCCAAGCGCAGTTTGGTCGGCAGGGCACCCTCTTTGCTAGCAAACGCCGACTGTGCCTGCTGGTAGCTCTTGTTTCTCCCCATGGGAGCCTCCCCTGTCAGTGAGAGTCCTGGTCCCCTCAGCCTGCTCTCCTGCGAGTTTGTTGAAAATCTGTCCCCTGAACAAATATGAGGAGCAGAGGACGGTGCGCCCTCACGCCGTGAGCTCTGGTGTGGTGTGGTCCTATTTGTACCCAGGCTGGCGTTCAGGCGGTTCCTGTCCCTCTGCTGCTGGCCCAGGCAGGAGTGTGTCAGTCACCTGGAGACCACCCCACACTGCCTCCTGCTTCTCAAGACAGTGGTGGGAGTGTTCTTCCGTATCCTCGCCCAGCAGCGCTGTCCCATACTGGTCCCTTCCGTCTTCTGGCCATTAGCACCTCAAGAAGTTTTTCTGTTTAGAAATTACCCTAAAGCCTTCCAGAGCACAGAAAGTGGACCTGATGCAGACTCTTCAAAGTGCTTCCCCAGGGCCCTCAGATGGCCTGAAGGAGCTCCATTCCTGGGAGGGGCCACAGGAAAGAGCTCAGGCAGGCCGGAGGAGTGGCTGCACGTCATCTGTTTCCTTCAGGCTCCCAGGGGCACAGACAGGGCCTTGGAAAGGGAGCATCGGTCCGTGGGGTGGCAGATAAGCAAGTGTCGGTACAGATTACATATCCTAAATACACGTGCCATATGCTTACACTATTGCCCTCAGCATCCAGCCTTTACGAGTTAGGGTGTTGGGGTCACTGCTTCTTACCTGCATGACCTTGGCAAGCTCTGACCACTTGCAGTCTTGGCTTCCCAATCTGCAGAGTGGCCGGAAGTGGGTACATGTTGCCTGGCCTGGCAGCAGCATGGACAAGGCCAGAGGTCAGAGCATCCACATGCCGTGTGGAGCTGAGTGTCCCCTCATAGCCCACATGGGGCAGACAGCTGGTGGCAGGAGCCAGTATGTTGTCTCCCCAGATACTGGATGGAACATGGTTCTGTCCCACTCTGGAGGCTCTGGCTTTCCAAGGATCCTTTATTCACAGAATTATTTCAGCCATAAATAAGCATTCGGCATAGGTACTCACCAGGCAAGAGTATGTTTGAACACATGGTATATATATAAGAAGATTTTGCTGCCTGTACTTCTGGAGAAGTGTCCCTCCCGCCGTTCCAGTGTTCAGAGGCCTCTCTTCTGGGCTGCTAACAGCAGGGTGCAGGACCCTGCCTGCAGGTGTCTCTGGGAGCCTGGTGGCCACACTGAAGACAGTGGCCTTCCCCAGGTGTCCCCATTACAGACACAGGGGCACCCATGCCCTCTTTCTCTTCAGACTACCAAAGGAGGCTTTGTTCTTCCTTCTCTGAAATCAATCATGAACGTAGTTTAAATCCACTCTCTGGTTTATCTTTGCTGACCCAAAAGGAGGTGACTGAATTTCTCTCCTGTCCCTTCTTCCCTCCTGCTTTACCTCTTCCTGCCTCTGGAGCTCTTGTGCCCTAGAATTGAGAGATTGTGCAGCACTTAGAGGCCTGGGGAATCCTAATTCTAAAAGACCATGGGGAAAGCAAAGATTCTTATTTTCCTGGGAACCCACACCCCAAGACCCTCACCCCTTTCCTTCCTAAAACCACAGCTCACCCTAAAACCAGCACCCTCTGGGTGAGGCTCACAGCCTCAGAGCTGTTGATCTTTCAAAAGAGCCATGAGGCTAGTTTAGGTCTGCAGAGTCCTACTGGAGAACCCAGATTGGTCTCAGCACTGCACCGGGCTGCCAGAGGTCACACTTGGCAGGCTGAGTCACGCGTTGTCAAAGCTCTCCTGTTCCTGCCCTGTGGCAAGAGCTCCAGCACCACAGTGACCACAGAGTTGCCTCTAACACTGTGACTGGCAGAGGGAGACTTGCAGTGGTCACACTGTTCTCCTTTGACAGTGAGGACCTGGGGACAGTGCAGAAGGAGCAAAGGAGGGAAACTACAGAAAAGGAACCCCCAGAACTCCTGGTTTCCAAATTCTCTGGGTACCCAATTCATACCCTTCCCATTATGTCCTGTTAAAACCAAGCAAACTCATAAGACTCAGATCAGACCTGGGATGGTGACAGTGACAGTGACTGTGCGTGTCTCCTCATCTGCACCCATGGGGCTGGGCGGACACCACCACCTGCACCCTTTGACTCACAGCCCCATTTTCCTGTGCAAGGGACTTCAGCTGCTCCTCGGGGGCTCTTCCCTCCCCTTCAGAGGGTTTGATGGACCTACCACTGCTGCCTTCCACTGGGACACAGCCCACTCCTAACTGTGTCACCTCCTTTGCCGTCAGCACTGTGGAGGCTCCTATCGCTTCCAGCCAGGAGGCCAGACTCATGGGAGGGGCGGGTGGTTTCCTAAGCCAGCCCTTCGAGGGTCCCAGAGCCACGTTGCCTGGTATGGGAGGACATAAAGGCATCTGTCTCCTTCAGTAGGTTATGGTCCCTAGAGATGGGGGGGTGCCTGCTGTCACCTCATGGCCCCTACTACTTTCTCTGGGTGTTCCCAGCTCCAGCCGGGACCCACTTGTACTCTCTTTGTTGATGTCTCATGAGACCTTGATAATGTCTTCTCCTTTCTCCTTCTGCAGCGATGGATGGTGTGCCTTTTATGATCTCAGAGAAGTTTTCGTGTGTTCCAGAAAGTGTAAGTTGTATGCACAGTCACCCCTCTGCCTCCCCAGCCTGAAGTCCCTCTGCCGTGGTTTTCGTGTGTGCCAACGGTTGTGGATATCTCACACGGCCCGTCCCCGGGAAACCATCTTCACCTCTCTCCCCCTGGAGACCTCAACTCCACAGTCTCATGACTAGACTGCAGAGAGCTGCGGGAGGGGTCGTGCCCGCCTCTGGGCCGCAGGTGCTTGAGATGTGGAGGGAAGAGTCATGAGCCCTGGTGGGGAGTGAGCGAGGCCATGGACTGGCTCACACCCAGCCAAAACTTTCATTTCCACCACAGAGGTGAATTCCACGTCACTGACTGTGAAGTCTGTTTCCCAAGTTCCGCTTAGTCTTCTTTGTTCTTTGTTATGTAACAGTGACAATGTCATGCAGCAAGCAAGCTGTCCCATCTTCCCGTTGCCATTGCCGAGTCCTCTTTTGTGACTCTGAGGACTCTGTGGCTGTGCAGGGTCCCTGGCTGCAGGTCTCTAGCTGTCCTGACCCCACCATACACACGAGCCCCCCCAAGCTCCAGGCAGAGCCCTGCACCCCTTTCAGCACAGAGGGATGAGTGAGCTGGCCTAGACTAGAGTCCAGGATGGAGACCCTGAGAGCCACCTGCCATACACAGGGCCCTGTGCTGGGCTGCAGGCCCGGAGCAGCTCTGCTGGGGACCCCTCGCAGACAGAGCCTGTACCCCAGGATGGCAGCAGTCTTCCCTCAGTGCGTAGGCCTGGCCCACAGCAGCTCAGAAAATTTGTTCCTGGCATTTTATCCTTCCCACAGAAGATTGCTCCGAGAAACACCAAGGCCTCCTTTTGGGCACCAGCTAAAGACCCTTTCAGTGTTTTTCTTGGACCCAGTTTAAAACCACCCTGCTTGTGATTTGACCCCCTCTGTAGTTTCCATTTTCATGAAATATAATAGGCCTCCTCTGAACCCTGCTGGTAAGCAGCTTAATCTTGAAAAATGCTCCTGACGTGACATGCGGAGCTTGAGTAACTTCCACAGACTCCACTTGGCCGCGTTGCCATGGAGACCCTGGCGCCTCTCCCGCCAGCTCCCTGGGAGAGGCTGCTCTGCCCTGCTCCCCAGCTCCAATTGGGAAAGTTTAGTGGTGTAGTTAGAACCTAATGATGCAACAGCTGGACCTCTGCTGGATCCGGGCAGCACGGGCAGGTGGCCCCATGCTCCTGCCCCTCAGGCTGGCAGCATGAAGAGAGCCAAACTGTTTTGTGGCTCCTGGCAGAGCAGCCCTGGGAGCTCAGTGTTTAATTTGGTGGCCCTGTCCCAAGATTGCCCTTGCAAATGTGCCGCTGCCTACTCAGCAAGTGCTCGAGGCCACGGACTCAGGCCAAGCCCAGCTCAGGCCTTTCCAAGCACTTCTCTCCTTCAGTCCCCCGCAGCCAGGCCAGGAGGGCCCGCCCAGCTTTTTAACAGGCTATGGGGCGAGTAAACGCTGCCTCACAAGGAGCTTTGAATGCAGGTCCTCGTCCTCCAGCTGGCCTCTTGCTGGAAATACTCGTACAAGCACTCGCACGTGCCCACCGCTGGGCTGCTGCAGGTCAGAACCACTTCTCAGGTTCCACCTGCTTATCCCAGGTGCCAGCTGATGACCCAGACCCAAGAGGCTGGGCCACTTGCCTTTTTGGAAATGTAGAACTAATGTGTCCAGAAGGACCCGGACCAGGGCCTCACAGACAGGCTTCTCTGTGTCTCATCCCAGCCACGTGGGCCTCTAGCTAGCTCACACTGCCTATGTATTTGGCTTTGTATGCTTCTGTTTAGAAGGCAGCATTTGCAAAGAAAGGTCCTCATGCTCATGAAATTGCAGAACCTTAGAAGTCAGACGGAGTGGTGCATGCATGTAATCCCTGCACTGTGAGAGGCTGAGGCAAGAGGACTGCAAGTTCAAGACCAACCTGGGCAATTTAGTGGTTTGGCAACAATGTGTCTCCAACATAAAGCAATCATAGCTTGAGATAAAGGCCCTGGGCCTGATCTCCAGTTCTGCAAAAGAAGGAAGGGATGGAGCAGGGAGAAAGGGAGGGGAGAAGGGATGGAAGGACAGAGAGACAGAAGCAGCCATTAAAATGCAGTATTATTTCTGATAAAAAGTAGTTTCACAGATGGTAACTGATGGGCAACTGCTTCATTCAACTGCATTTTCAAAGGCCTGGAGTTCCTTCAGCTCCTTCCCCGACACCAGACTCCTGGAATTCCTTAGACACAGTGGTAGTTTGGTCCCTGATGACAACCTTCACTTCCTATCCTGCAGTTCTGGCATGAAAGAGCAAACCTTGCCCACGTTTGCTTGTGGCAGCAGGGACAGAGAGGTGAACTTGATCCACCCACAGTGATTGTCACCCAGGAGGCCATCGCCCGCGTGGGGGCCACAGACATGACTAACTGGTGGCCCCACAGTACAAAGGCTGGATGCCACTGGTGGCCACCGTGCTCTTTGTCACCCCTCCCTGTACCCTCACCAGTGACTGCAGAGTCACAGGGTTGATTTCTTGTGGAAGAGGGTGGAGAGATGCTGGCTCCCGCAGGATGGTTTGAGATTTCACTATTGCCATGCAGAAAGGAAATAAAAAAGAGGATTTTCTGGCCATTTAAAAGGGTGACTTGATTGTATTTCCAGATGCAGCCCTTTGACCTCTTGGGAATCACTATCAAATCTCTAGCAGAAATTGAGAAGGAGGTAAGTGAGCTGCTCAGAGTGGTGGTGGCTGGGCCTACACCAAGATCTGCTGTCCAGGACGCAGATAAGGTGCCCTATCGCGGGGGGGGGGGGGTCCTCACTCAAATTTATTTCTTAAAAAAAGTAACTCATTTTTAATGCATTTGTTATTTCCGGTCAAATACAACCAACATCATGTCTTCTATAAGTCAGGTTTTAAGAGGCAGATGGAGCGATCAGTTCTGTTTCGTTTTTTTAGAAATGGCTCAGCGCAGCCAAGGTGGAGGTTGGAGACAGGCACAAAGTTTTATGATTTCCCAGCAGGAGGTTCTCAGGGGGGTGGGAGGAAGTGGCCAGACCTCGGTGTGACTTAGAAGAGAGGCCAAGGCACCTTGTGCAAGCTCTATGAGTCAGTCCCGCTTGGCAGCCCGGTTCTCGGAGCTGGGACATGTCCCAATAAAAAAGAAAGACATCCGGGGTGAGAGCCCAGAGAACTCTGGAGACTCAAGGTTAAGATGACGGAATCAAACTAGAGGTCGATCTGCCAGGAGCGTCTGCGCCCTCTGAGACAGCACTGGCGCACGCGTCGTCTTTTATGTGTAGAAGGTTGTTAAGCAGTCACGTGCTGCAGACAGCTCTCCCCCTCAGAGAGGAACATTTGTCTCAAAGATGGAAATGGTAGAACCATTTCAATATTCTCAGTTCCTTGGGGTTTTCTCTTGTGTACCCAGCTAGCAGAAGCGGGTTGCATTATTGAAAGATGGCTGAAATCAAGGAAAATTGAATCAGTGTGGTACAACAAATTTCCAAAGCTGTCATAGCAAAAAGAAGACAAAAAACTCCCCCTTTGTCTTTGATTTTCAGTAAATCACAAAAGCCGACCTGATTGCCATCTGTAGTTTCTGGAGTGTTTTTTGTAGTAACTTAGTGGGGGAAATTGTCTGGGGCCACAACCTTAGAAATATAAGTACACGTACACTTTCACATCTGCCCTTGTTTCAAAGTGAGGTAGAAGTAGGTGGTGCTGAGGCCCCTGCTTGTGAGTGTCACCTCTGCACAGGTCCCCAGTGTGGAGCCTGGTGGCCATGTGGGGAAGGCCCTGGAAGGTGGCCTGTTTCAGCCACAGGTGGGAAATCAGAGCTCCGAACCTGACTTGTTAGAGACCAAATTCAAGTTGGGGTGGAGGTGGGGGTGGGGATGGGGTTAGTAAGTGCCCCCCTGTGTTGAGAGCAGGGGTGACAGTGTTGTTTTGTGGACACCAACCACGCAGGCTAGAGAAGGGCTGGCAGCCAGTCTCCCATCACCAGGGTCAGTGTCGGAAGGAAGGGTGTGGCCGTCCCAGCCTCAGGCTTTCTGCACTGTGGTCCTCTCCATGAAGCTCACCTGTGGGCAGCTGTTCCCGCTTCATGCACAGCTCTGGGCCCCAGCTTGGTGTATCTGTCTCTGGTCCTCACCCCAAACTGATCATGGGGACCTTATTCCTTCCTGTTTCATGGGACAGAAATTGAGACTCTAGAGTCGTGGTCTTAGGAAACCCGAGACCCAGGTCTGTCTTGACAGCCCTGCACAGGGCCTCTCTGGAGCCGTGGGGACAGTGAGGTTTGGGTTCCAGCCCTGCCAGGGCCTGTGAGCTGCCGGGAGCGGGTGACTGGGGAAGCCCGGTGCAAGGCCAGGGTGTGCAGCAGGACTTTCCCACTGTGGGGACTGGAATCTGGTTGGATGTCCCATCAGTATCCACATCAGGTGCCTGAGTCAGTATGGCTGCCCCAGGTGGGAGGCAAAGAGAAGAGCTAGGCGGGCTTCAGCTCCTCCACTTGCGCTTTCCAGGCCTCGGTTTCTTTAGTGTAAAACCAAGGTAGTAATAAGAATCCTAAATCCCACAGCTGTTACGGGTCTGAGACAGCTGTGCACATAGAGCTCTGCCTGCCATAGTCACTGCTGCAGCCACGGTCACGGTCACCGTCACCACACCTAGTCTCCCTGTCCTCAACTAAGGGCGTAACATGGCGTCGTCCATCCCCGTTCAGCAGGTCACACCCCCAAATGACCCTCGCCGTATTTCTCAGTTTAGTGATCAGTAAAACTGAACAGGTCTGTGTTCAGTATTGAAGTGAATTAAAGCTGCTTTAGAGCAAATTGGGGACGTGGAGGTGAGAAGGTTCCACAGGGTGTAAAACCACAACAAGTGTCACAGGGCAGGGGGTGCCCTGGAGTTTTTCACGTTATCCGGGATTTAAAAGCGGCCTCCAGCAGCCCTCTGTACATATGTGATGGTGACCAGTGTCTTGCTGGCCACCTGTGTGAGTGGCATCTTCCTCTCCAGCAGCCTCCGAGGACGGTCTGATGAATAAGCCCGGAGCTGCCCTTGTTGGCCCCTGAGCTGAGTGCGGGGCTGCTTGTGGGGGTCAGAGCCCTGACAAAGAGGAGGAGCTTCTGCAGCCTCCACTGTGTTGGGCCTGGGACAGGCAGGGCGCCCCCCGAATCAGACCAAATATTCCCTGGGCCAGGATTTCTGGGGTTTTTTTACAGTATTTCATTCTTTTCCGTTCTAAGTTAAGTCTGTTTACCTCTGGAGAGGGGCTCCAGGATCTCAGCTTGGAAATCTGCCTTGCTAAGGGTAAATCTCGGCCCTGCGCATCATTCAGCCAAACTCAAAACAGAGTAAGTGAAGGAGGGACAGTGCTTCGGGGTTCAGGGCACAGACTCGTGACCCCACGCAATTCCTGGGTCCCCCCAAGGTTCTCTCACAAGGCAGGAGAACCCGGTGTTTGTGGGGAGGCTGCTCCATGCTGGGCAGGCATGTCCCCCATGGGCAGAAGTGGTTTCCATATCTGCAGGAGAAACTTGGACTCAAGAGCAGAGTGGCTGCCAGAGTCCCCAGCAGTGCTAGCAGGAGGCTGAATATCACTGGCTGAATGATTACAGCCCCTCCACTCAGGAGGCCCCAGCTTGAAAGCAAAGACCACCGCCCCACGCCAAAAGCAACATGTCATTCTGTCTGTCCATGTCAGGCCCCGCTGAGCTCCCATCTCCCCCACTTGGCCTCAGGATCCCCTGATGGGGTGGCCTGTCAGCATGGTGGATGCGGGTCTCTAGCAGAAGGACCTCAGATGAACTCCAGAACCCAAAGATGCCCATGCAGCCTAGACACACGGAGCTGTCTGGTGCGAGTAGCTGGTGGTCACTGGCCACAAGCTCAAGGGACAGTGTGACACTGGGTCTTAGCTGTCAGGGACTCTGAGCAGTAATGGGGACACGCACTGGCTAGCATCTCGGGGGTGAGGCAGTGTCTATGGAGCCTCTGAGGACATGTAGATGGTGTAGGTGACGCGGTGTGGTGGATGGGACACAGGCCCGGGTCTGCAGGCTGCAGGGCACCAAATCCACCACTTAGGCCTGGCCCCTGGGCACTTTGGGGTTGTCCCCACTTCAAACTGGAGTGCCGGCCTGATGGTCCCACCCTGCGTGCCAGGCATCTCTGCCAGGTCCTTTAGCAGATTTCCCAAACAAAAAAAATCACTGGAAAGACAACAGAAATCAGACATGGGGGCGGGGCGTGGGGGGAGACGCAGGACGCTGTGATTAGTGAGTACAGGCGAAGCCTAACGTGGCCCTAACGCGGCTGCCCTCCGGCTCCCAGTGGCAGTGCCGCCTCCCACTTGGTCTTCCAGGGGCCGCTGTCCCCTGCCACCCAGGCGCAGCCACCACCGCGCAGTGCAGGGGCCTTGCATCCTCGCGGGACGCGTGTAGATCAGTCCAGCCCGCCCATCTCTCCTCACCGCGGCCTGTCCACAGCCTTGTCCCCGGCCCTGGGAGCAGGCGGCAGCCAGGGGCCCAGCCAAGCCCGCCTTGTCCCCACCCCAGCTGCCCCGGCTCCTCCGCAGGCAGCCGGTGATGAAGCGGCTCCTCCCGGAGTGCGAAGACGGCCGTGTAAATCTCCCGGCGCCGCCGCCGCTCTTGATTTCCCTGGTAAGCAGTGGCCCCATTTCTCCATCTGATGGATTCCCCCTCGCAGCCGCAGCCGCAGCCGCAGCCCGCGTGGGCGCCCCAGCGCTGCACCCAGGCGGCAGCCTCGGAAGTCTTGCGGCTCCCTGGCTCTCTCACCCTCTTCTCCTGCCCGCTGCCCACCCGGGGCTGCGGCCTGGGCCGTGCGCGCAGTGGGAAGAGACGGCCAGTCCCGGGCGGGCTGCACCGGAGCCGGGCCCCCCAGCCCCACGCAAAGCCCAGCTCCCCCAGAACCAAGGTGCACACCTTGGAAAAGGTGCACACGAGGCCGAGGGAAGAATCCATTAGTCCACCGCGCTTCCTGGCGAGCAGCCGGGCTCCATTTTCATTGGACTCTAGAAGGCTGAAAGAGGAGGGAGCGTCTAATTAGCAAAGGGACGATCTAATATTAATCACTCCCTTAAAATTGACAAGGGAGGCAGTTCATTTAACCACTTAATTGCTACAGGTTTTTATGGGCTGCTGTTTGCAGACATTTAATGAAGAAGTTATAAATCTAAGGGAGCTTAAAATTTTAATTTTATACCTAAATATTTTCTTGTTCTCCTGTTTGTAGTCAATCCTCCAGAGTGCAGTCACGTGGAATGTTCTTTAAATGAACATATTTGCTAACTGGCGTGATTTCAGTTTTTAAAACATTGGTTCCAGCAATTAGGCATTTTTTTCAGTTCCCAAATGACTAGAGAAATTCGTCTTGATTATAATTGCTCTTAGCCACGCATATCTAATTTGTGTCTTTTTAAGTGTTAATTAGTAAACAGTTTGAGCTGACATCTTTATGTGTTTGTGTGTTGAAAAATGGAGCTTATTGCTTATTTAGCTTGGGGCCGATTCCACCCGCCTTTACCTCACGACATTGAGGTGAAATTAATGAAAATATACTTGGCAGCAAGAGGTAAGGAGAATTTTCAAATTCCACTTTAGGAGGTCTGCTTTGCCCTGGCCTCTTCAAATAGATGAGGTTAGGGTGAACGCGGGCCTACATCCTGCAGGTAAGGAGAAAGAAGATTTTTGTAGATTCGGTAATGAAATGGCAGAGTCCCAATTTTATAAAAGCAAAATGTTCAGATCCCAACACAATCGTTCATTCTCTCTACTTTTGGAAAGCTTTCCCCGTGCTGATTAATGTGCACCAATTTCTGGGAGGGCTCAGTTGCTGCCACACGATCTGTGGTCCCATTGCACCATCTAGTGGCCAGACCTTAAACTGCAGTGGGAAAATGCCTTTGCTTGAAATTCAACTGTTTCTCACGGCTCAGTGTCCTTTTGATCGCTTTATTTTCCGGCCCAGAACCTGAAATGTTTGGGAAAAGAAATCTGCCTGCTCTTCACATGAGGTAAAAGTTAGTTAAATCAGCAGGAGCGAATCTGTTCTGCTGCCCTTTTGTATACTGCTTGAAGACAAAGAGCCACCACCCAAAACCCTCCAGCTCTCTCACGTGGGCCTGAGACCATTCTGCCGAAAAACAGACTCCCGACATTTTCACCACAAAGATGTGACACGTTGGTAAAGCAAAGATGTGTCTGTTAATGAGCAAGATTGGCTTTCTTTATGATGCGTACACAGAGCAAAGCATCACATCATATGTTACAAATATACATAATTCTTATCGATTTAGAAAAAAATGCTTAAGCACAGGTGCTGCATGCCTGTAATCCCAGTACTCTGGGAGGCTGAGGCAGGAGGGTCACAAGTTAGTCTCAAAAAAAGAAAAGAAGAGCTGACAGTGTAGCTGTAACTTAATGCAGTGTCCTAAATTCAATCCCCAACACCACAAATAAAACAAAACAGACACAATGACCAGTCCACCGTTGACCGGCTATTGAATTGCTTGTCAGTACGCAGCACGACATTCTGCCTCATGCGTGTGCCTTTGTGCCCCTCTTTGCGGGAGAAGCAGGGTTATCCTTTCTGCCTTCTAAAAAGGCCACACCCTTTGAGACCCGCTAATGTTTGACAGTTGCTTGTTTCTCTCTTGTGGATCGCTCCTGTTTGTGCCCCAAGAAGTAGAAAGGAAGAAAAGATAGTGTCCATGAAAGCTGAGCTTTTTAAGTTCACCCTTCAGCTCTTTAACGGTGGCAGCTTCTCAGTCACATGTCCAAACACATGTACACACCCACTTCATCTGCCGTCTTTCCACCGTGTTACTGTTGCGTGCTACTCAAAAGTTTTCAAATTCTTGTAGCAGCGTTGTCATCTTAATATTGTGCTTTGGTTTTCATATCATTCTTAGATTATAAAAAACATCCCAGGCTTGGGGGAGGGTACTAAAGATTCCACTAGGGCTTTTGTACAGAGCTACCTACCTCTCCAGCAGTTGTTTAAATTTTGAGATAAGCTCTAAGTTAACCAGGTGGGACCTGAATTTGCAGTCCTGCCTCAGCCCCCGTCTGTGCTGCAATTAGAGGCATGCGCCACTGCACCCCAGTTCTTTTGTATTTTAATATATATTAATCCCTCTGACATATATTAGCAAGTAGGACCTGAAGCCAGCTGTATTTGGTCCCAAAGTGTTAGTTTTCTTCAGATTCATTTTTCTTCCATGATTTTGTAATGGGGCCTTTCTTGTACATTTCTACGTGGAAATGGGTCAGTGGAGGTTTTTCTTGACTGTTCTGCTCTCTTCTTATGTGACTGCCATGTTTTTGAATGCTTTCACTTTATAATAAGCTTTCTCATGCAGTAAGGTTAGATCTCTTTTTCCCCAGAGTTTTCCTAATTACGGTGCATGATTGTTCCTTTAGCTGACCTTTAGGATCTGGGGGCGGGGGGTGGGTCCTAAAAACCCCACGCAGCAACTTTACTGGAACCATGCTGGGTACGGATCGAGAAGGGGTGGGTGACATGTCCCATGGAGTGTCCCTGTCTCTGGACAGGTGTGCCTGTTTACCCAGGTCCCTGGTTGTCACTGGGGCAGGGCGAGCTGTTTCCTCTGCAGCTCTGCCTTCCTGCTCCGAGCTTTTGTGGCTCCCGTGGACATTGTCTTCTTACTATTTCCTTGTCACTTTATTAAAGAAACTGCTGGCTTCTGTTCACCATTCCGAGCTGGCTGTCTCGCTGCCTTCCTCTGCTCTTTCAGATGCATTCCTGGGGCTCCCCAGGAAGCAGCTGCACCCTCAGGCACCTTGCCTGCAGCTGCTCCCCTTGCCCAGCCTCTGGCCGACACCTTGGCAGCAGGTCCAGCCGCCCAGCCCCCTGCTCGTGCCAGAGTCGTGAACAGAAGTTTCCACTGTCCATGTTATTGTTGCTGTGTGTACACACATCCGCCTCTCTTTTTACTGTGCCCAAGAGTTGGTCTCTTTTTATTTTCCTAAATGTTTTAATCAGGAATGAATGGTGGCTTTTGATAAATGTCCTTTCATCATCTTGGAGACACTCGTCACCTGTAGGCTGTCCCCACGGTGGCCCAGGGCATTCACAGGATGACTCCACCAAGAGCTTGGAAATGCAGGGAAGGAGAGGTGGGGCGGGGTGGACAGGATCACCCAGTGGTGAACAAAGCACCTGCTCACGAGAAATCAGAGTCAAGGTGAAGATTTGGGCTTTTGCAAGTCTTTCGTGGGAGGACTTTTGTGCCTTTTCCCAAGACCTGTGGAATTCCTACCCCTGCACATTTTAAATAAGGTAATACCCCAGAGTGCCAGCAAGCAGAAGGTTCTATAGCATGTGTGTAATATGGAAGGATTAATGGAAAGAATTGGAGGGCACCTTCCCAGAGTGTCACACTGCTCCTCATTTTCACCCAGAAGCCGGAAGTCAGCATTGTTTAGGTATTTTCTACCAATAACCTAGAAGAGAGGAATCAAAATACCCATTTATTTCTTTCAGTACTGGAGACTGAACACAGGGCTGTCACACTGAGGCACATACAAGCCCCTTTTTTAAAGACAGAGTCTCACTAAGTTGCTCAGGCTGAGTTTGAACTTGCAGTCTTCCTGCCTCAGCTTCCCCAAGTGCTGGGATTACAGGCCTTGCCACCATGCCCAGCTCCAGGACCTACTTTTTAGGTGACATGCAGGTGAGTTCTGAAACGCCATCCCACCGGGGGAGGCTGGGCTGCTTGCGCAGTGCACAGCTCCAGCGCCCGTTTCAGCAGCAAAGGCATTTCCGCGCTGGAGCAAGCAGGCCACCCTGCAGGCGGGCTCGGAGGGTGCGGTGACAGGGCCGGGGCAGGCCTCGCTTTGCATCCGTGAGCGCCGCGCACCAGGCTCCAGTCCTGCCGCCCAGCGGGCTCTTTTTTTCTTGCCATCTGTGGCCTTTTGTTTTCCTTTAATAGTCGGGGTACCAGAACTGTTTCTCCTTCTTGGATAGTGTGTCCCCATCACCCCCACACACCCCTACAGGTGCTGTCACAGCCCCCGACTCTGCCCGGTGGGTCCGAGGCGCCCGCTTCCTCCACTCACCGGCGGGGCGGACGGTGTGCTTGCGGGAACGAGGCTCTGCAGCCGCCCTGGCTTTGCAGGGAGCCTGGGCGCATGTCGGCCTTCTGAGCAGTCTCCGAACCTTTCGGAGTTGGTGGCTACTTTTAAGCGCCGCTCAGGCCGCTGCCCACCGTGTGAGCCGCCAGCCTCGCACGCTCTGCGGAGATCACGGCTCACCATCCGCAGGGAAGGAGGGTGCGGCCGGGCCGGCATCGGGCTCGGGATTGGGACAGGGCCATCGCACTGTCCTGCTCGGAGGGTCCAAGGCTGTGCCCACGAGCAGTAGCTGCCACAGAGGACTGAAGATCAGAGTGACTGACCCAAGAGCTGAGCCACCAAACTAGCTGCTGTCTCTCCTTTGTGCTAAACCAGGCCCAGCGCCCAGCCTGTCCACCACCCACCCACCCATCATCCATGCATCCACCCATCCTTCCTTCCTTCCTTCCTTCCTTCCTTCCTTCCTTCCTTCCTTCCATCCATCCATCCATCCATCCTTCCATCCTACTCTGGGCCATGCCCTCCTGGCGCTGCAAAGCTGGCTGAGACGTCATGGCCACCCTGAGCTTCAGGAGCCCAGGGGAACAGAGTGCTTCCCAGAACAAAGGCGCCCTTAGCTGGGTTAAAAAGGACAAGTAGGACTTTAATAGTCGGGGAGAAGTGCGCTCCAGGCAGACAGGACAGCACTCAGAAAGGCCGGAGGCACAAGTGATGCATGGCAGAGAGAGGGCAGATATCCTAGAAACCGCCCGGGAGAGGCCTCATGGAGGTGGGGTCTCCTCAGCTTGGCTCCCTCACCCACCCCTGCCACTTCTTCCCTGTGCTGGAAGACAAGGCCTTTACAAGACTGGGTCTGTCTTGGCCCTGAGCACAGGGAGCCGGTGGAGGAGGACAGTAGGTGTCCCTTGGTGTGGTCATTCCCGGGAGGCCTGGACTCGGGACGGGAAGCAGGTGTGGAGGGGACCGCTAGAAGCTCCCATGGGCAGAGATGACTCGAGGGGCCCTCGCAGAGGACAGGGCTGCTGCAGGGGGTGGCCCTGGACTCATCCAGCATCCTCCCTGGGCCAGGCTGGGGGGTGGGGACACATAGTGCCCAGATGTGTGGCTCCTGCCCCTAGAGTTTGGGGGAGTTAGAGGTGCAGCACGAAGTAAGCTGAAAGAGGAGACTGGAGCCACAGGGTCCTTCCCGAGCCTTTCCGTCCAGGGTGGCCCTGGAGGGATCCCTCCTCCGCCTTGCCCACCCCCGAGGGCCAGTGGCTCGAGGTGTCTCCCAGCTGCATCCCAGCCCCCCACTGTGGCCTTGGTCCGGAGCCTCAGCTTTTCATAGACCCAGTTTCCTCCCCTGCACCAGGAAGGGAGTGCTGCTTCTGCCTCAGCATTGCCAGGCCCTGGGGGTTCAGGACTAGCAGGTCCTGCCACTCTTGTCACCTTCTTAGAGACCGAAGGGATCATGAGCACCTGTCATCCATAAGCCCTGAGCTGCAGGGCCGGCTGGCAGGTGTCACCCTGAATGACGTATTTTTCGCTCCAGAGCAGTGCAGGGCCCCAGCGCCACCTGCCATCCTGGCTTCCCTCGCAAAGCCCGATGCCCCTGCTCTAGGTGGAACAGTGGCCTCCAGGCTTCCTGCCTTTGATCACATCTTCCATGTCTCTGGGGAACTGATGTTCCCGCAGGGAACAAGGACTCTGGGGAAAAGCAAGAAGAGCCAGGCCACACAGTGTACCTTCCCGGCTCAGCCTCCCACCTGCCATGCACCTGTATGGGGAGGGGACATGTCCGGGGGCTCCAGACTTGGCTGTTGAGTAGAATTTACCTTGTTAAAGCACAGGTGCCCACACCTGCTGAGCCCTAGTGCCCAAGGAGGCTGAAAACCATCCTAAAATCCAACTTGGCTAACTGGTCACAAACTCCTATGGTCCAGCTACTAGGGATGCCGAGACAGGAAGGTCAGAAGTTCAAGGGTAGCCTAGGCTACACAGTAAGGCCCTGTCAAAACAGACAGACAGACAGACAGACAGACAGACAGACAGACAGACGACAACAACAACAGTCTGGTCCATTGTGGGGAGAGCAGGGCTCCGGCCTCACCGTCCAGCACTGCCCTGGGTGGCCCTGCCCCTCTTCTCCTAGAGGACAGAGCTCCAGAAGCCAGCTGGAAGGACGCAGGCTCCTGGAGGGAGAGGACATTTCCAGCAAGCCAAGCCACGGGTGAGAAGCTAAGGCTCTGAGAATTTAGAAGTGAAAGACGGCAGGTTGGGGTCCAGGCTGGGGTGTGCCTGGGAGTGGGTGGGGAGGAGGGTGGGGAACACTCGTCCAGCTCCCCACCCTGCCCAAGCCCACCCTCACGACTCACCCAGACCAGAGGCATCCTCAGTCCTCCACCTGTCCTCAGCTGGCCAGGCCTCTGCAGCCAGCTGACCACCTCCCTCCCTGCTGGGCCCCGAGATCAGATCACTGCAGCACCAGCTGACCTCTGCCCAGTGACCTCACCTGATGTGGTTTCCTCTTGGGCCTGGACACTGCTCCAGCTCACTCTGAGGGTTCAGAAAGTCATCTCCTTCCCGGCCTTGGTTTCCTTATCTGCAAAGCTCAAGTGCTGGAAGTAGTATGCATTTCAGAGTGGAAGACGGTGAAGGACAGTGGCGAGTGTACGGTCTTTCCTTCCCTTCATTAGATGTTCAGCTAAACCTTTCCAGGCCATGCTTTGCCCACTTGGCCACTAAAATCACCCAGTGCTGGTACACGATGCCCTCCCCCACCATTGCTTCAGTTGCATGACATGGTTGACAGATGCATGGCCATCCCATGCTGCCAGATGGGACAGCCCTGTAGGTACCACTGGTGGCTCAGAACCCTTAGCAGCAAGAGACAAATTGCAGCCCTGTCGTGCATGTGTTAAATCCTCAGTTCCAGTGCATAGCCAGGACTGCTGGCTTCCTGTCCAGGTGATGTCATACACAGTATCTTGGTGGGTTCATGACCCCTTGGCGCATACAGGGAGGGTCTGAGAGCCCCTTTTGCAAGGATGCCAGGTGCAGTTAAAGCTGGGCACCTTCTACCGATGGCACGCTGCCCTCTTGGTGGGCAAAGGCTTGTGCAAGCTGGGGCTCACGCGGCCTGAGGGTCCCCCAAGGCTCCAGAAAAGTCCCCTCTGAGCTCCTGACAGTGACATCTCTCTTTCCTGAAAGCTGCTGCTAGGTCAGGGTGGCCTTGGGACTGCAATGGTAACCAGTAGCCACCAGAGGGTGTCCTGGCCCCGCGCCGCTCAGCTGCACAGGGCTCTGCGAACCAAATGCTTTTTAATTGAAAATTTTTTTAATTCAAAAAGGATTTGCTGTTGGTAGTCGAGTGCAGGTTTTCCTTATGCAGGAGACTAATGTCTTGAGTAAACAGATCCAGGCCCAAATCCACCTTCAAAGGTAGTCGCTGTTTGCCCGAGGGACTGAAAGAGCTTCCAGAAGCGGCCCTAGTCTCTTGGGCAAACATTTTGGGGACGGGCAATCTTGGGCAGAGGACAGCATCTGTGGGAAGGTAATCCTCAGCCTAAGGGGGATTATGTCGGGGGACATATGTTGAAATTTCATTTGGGGAGTTAAACAAAACAAGAGCTGAGCAGGGTGCTTTTCTGCAGCCAAGATAACCTAAAAAGGGAAAAAAAATCTCAAGGGAGAGGTAGGGGCCATGGCAGTCTGTGTGCTCCCCAAAGCCCGGCCCCTTGGGTCTCTGTGCTCAGGCCGCGGGTCAGGAGGAGGCAGGAGCGCCTGGGGCGTCTCACGCCTCCCCAGCCCGGCACAAGTGCAGTAGGAATTCAGCAGTTCATCTTCAAGGCCCATCTGCGCCTTCCCCATGACACAGCCCTACTCCTGGCCACAAAGACTGCTGGCCTCCCCCAGGACCTCTGCTTGGTCAGGCACTGCTCCCCAGCCTGCTGCCCATAGCGCCTGCTCCCCTGTCCTGACCCTGCGCATGGCCTGACCTTCGGTCACTGACCCCCGTTCTCTCACCAGCCCTGACCACCACAGGGTCTCTTGATCCCCACCCTCCCCATCCGTGTCATTCCGCATCCAGTGCCAGCCCCAGTGTCCACTTACCTGGGGGACTTGGGAATGCAGGCTCCCAGGCCTAGCCAGGTCCTCCCACCCATGCTGGAATCTGCACCTCAGGAGGCCCCAGAGCTGGATTCGTCTCCCTCCCCTAGGCACCCTCCCCAGTCCCTCCCTTGGGGTACAGGCTTGTCCTCTGACTTCGTGCTCTTCCTGAAACAGCCCCTGGTGTAGCCCACACACACCCCCAGCCCTTGTCCCTGCTTCCACACTCGTCCCAGGATGCTCCTGAGAGAAGCCACGCTCTGTGCCCTCCCCAGCCCACATGTCCTTCTGGGTCCGGGCTGGTGTCTGATTATTCACACCACTGTCCCCTCAGGCACAGGTACTGTCATGCAGGTCCCTGTGCACCTGCTGTGCCCCGCTCCAGTGTCCCTTGCCAGACCCCTTCTGTCCTCTAGAGTTGAAAATGCCACTGGTCCCCAACCCTTCTTGTTTCCTCCGGGGCCCCATCCCCTTGAGCCACCGTGGGAACTGGCTCTTCCCCTGGGCTGTGTTGCAAGTGCCTGATCCACTCCCCACTGCCCTGAGAGCCCTGGGAGGGGGACTTCCCGGGGCTCATGCCTGGCCAGCACCCAGCACGGGCTGAAATCCACGGGTACAGGGGAAGTTTGCAGCTGTTGGTAGCCTGCATGTACCCAAGAAGCCACCAGGTGGCAGCATGATGCCAGCCTTTGCCGGTGCCACTGTCTGGGGCAGCCAGCCTCCAGCTGCTGTTACCCACATGGTGGCCTGGGCCCCGGGCCGCTAGACCGCAGGAAAGCAAGGGGCCCAGGGCTGCGCCAGTGGCTCCGTTCTGTCACCCCAGCCTCACATCAGGTTTGTAGGTCTGTCTGTGACCAAGAGGAACAGTGGTCTCTAGCAGTAGGAATCAGAGGATTCCTGTTCTGTGGGCTGGTGGGCAGGGAGGTGGCAGCACAAGCTGGCACCAATTTGCATTGGCATCAGGGCACGGGGCACTGCTGGTGCTTATGAAAGCAATCAGTTGTTCCCACCTGAGCCTGTCGCCCCTGAGGTGTGTTCCCACGTGTACACATCCACAGCTCGCACTGATCACCCATGTGCCCTAGTGGGCAGCCCCCAGCTACTGTTCTGATGGACCTTCAGGGCACCATCGGCACCTCAATACAGCCACGGTCTCCTGTGTCCCCTGGACTGACTGCCTCTCTGTCCCCACCCTCTCTCCCCGCAGTACGAGTACAGCTTCCGCACGGAACAGAGCGCCGCTGCCAGGCTCCCGCCCAGCCCCACCCGGTGCCAGCAGATCCCGCAGTCCTGAGGCGCCAGCGCCTCCTCGGGGAGAAGACGCCTCCACCCGGTGCCCACACTACTGACACGGCGGCTGGGGCTGCGGGCTGCTCCCCCTCGCCCGCCCTCCTGCCTCCCTTCCCGCAGCCCCCTCTCATGCTGAGTGATCGGGACCCTGGGCAGCTGAGTGGTCACGTATGGTCATCAGCTTGCCCGACAAGGCTCCCCAGCCTTCCTGGGGGTGCCGTTCATAATCACAACTAATCTGTGTGTGCTGTAGTGACCCACAGCTCCTAGCGTGTCTGTGTGACGAGTTGAACTGCAAAACACCTCACCCCCCATTGCCCCCAAGGCTCCCAGTGACACCCTCTGGCTCCTCTCCTCTGTGGGAATCCCACGAAGCCATTGTTTCCCTCCTGGAAGACCCTCGGCTTGGCTGCCCCCATGGGACCCTCTTGGATCCAAGGTTGCCAGGGAGCAGGTCCCTCTCTCTAACAGGGTCAAGTGGCCCAAGCATCTCACTGCAGCCCAGAGACAAGGGGAGGGAGGAGCCAGTGGGCCAGGACCAATCCCTGCCCCTGGTGAACACCTGTGGCATCTTCACCTGGTCCACACACTGGACATCCAGAGGCTGGACAACTGCAGGCTCCTGCTGCCACCACAGAGGAGACTTCGCTTTCTGGGGAGACAGCTGAGTGACCCCGCACCATCCTGGATGTGAGCGCGGCTGCCAGGACACCAGGCTTGTCTATGTACCCCTCCCCAAGGGCTCAGCCGCGGACACCCGTGTGCCAGCAGCAGCTGCCCCTGCCCATGCCTCAGCCCAGTGCCCTGAACCAGTGACCACAGGGCATACTCTGAGGGGGCCCAGGCACATAGACATCCAGTTACTCCCAGAACCAGGCCAGCTTCAAGGGATCACAACAGGAGCAAGTTGGCCCCAAAAGCCCTGTGCCCCACACCTCTGGGTTCGGGCCAGCACCAACATTTCTCTGAAAGAGTCCATTGGAGGTGCCCAGTCCAACCCACACTGACTGCCAGGAGACCAGGGCTCATTGTGTCCTTCAGGGCCCAAGCCCTCACCCATGAGTGGGCTGCTTCACTGAGACTGGCTCTGAGGGTTTCTCTGGGCTCCTCAGAATGTGGGTGACTGGCATCCTTGGATTCCCAGAGCGGGGCTCTGTGGTCATGGGGACTTCCAGAGGGGTCAGAGACTGGGGTACAGTACAGATTCCCCTGTCTGTGGTTCCATAGACAGCCCATGGATGATGGGTAGCCAAGGTGCCCAAGAAACAAAAAGATGCCATGGCTGGCAGTGCCAGCCAGGAGCTGGGGTGGGACCCAAATACCTCACGTGCCAGTGTCAGGCTCTGTGTCCCCAGGGCATCTCTGTGGATCAGCCTCGCTGCCACCGCCAGCCTTCATCTTCATTTAGTACCTCTTCATTGCTGGGTGTTGGGACATGGTCACTTGGTCCCCTGCCACAAGACCTAGGTTACCCCTCTGGAGGGCTGGCTGTCCCATGCCACCAGGCACTCAGCTCACCTGCCAATGCCCAAAGGCCCAGGGGGACCCATTTCAGGGCTGGTGCTTAACAGGACAGAGCAGACAAGTCGACCCCAGCATCGTCGCCAGCTAAGCTATCTGTGTTCCGGAGGCATGGGGGTACCTGAGGACCTGTGTCTACTGCTGATTTTGTGGTGGCGGACCCCTCACCAAGTGGCCTGCACAACTGGAGGCCAGCAGGGAAGGGTGATGTCCAGCAGGCTGGGGACAGCAGGAAGGCTGGGGGCAGAGTGCTGGGCTGTATTGTCCACTTAACTTGGTTTGTGCACTTTGTCCTTGACTCTTTCCATGTCCTCAAGTCCCTGGATGGAAAGCAGAGTCTGATGGCCACCTGGAGAGGCTCAAAGGTGGCAGCAGGAGAGAGGAAGGGGCACCTGAAGGCCCCATGGACGCTGGCGCAGGGCCACCAGGAATCCAGCAAGCCGGAGACACCTCTGTGGCATTGTGGACTTAGACTAAGCATAACCTTGACTGTGAACATAGTGATACGGGCAGCTTATGCTAACTCGGCAGTGACAGTATTAAGGACCCCTGGGTGTCTGTGGTAGATTTTAGCTGCTCCCAACTCTGTTTCATGCCTCCTGAGAGACAGGAGGATAAGTGAGCCACGGGTGACTGCACGCATGCACACCTGCGTGGGCTCAGGGCCCAGAGTGAAGGTTGGCCCCACATCTGGGATCCAGCAACCTTTCAAATCCCAGGGGAGCCCTTTCTCTCCCCCCCCCCACCCCCTGGCCACCATGGAAAGGAAGCACAGGATTCTGTTGGAAATGTGAAGGGCCACAGCCTCTCCCCTGGATCCCCTCTGGCTTGTCCCACAGCTGCTGCTGTCTCTGCCCAGCACCCAGTGTCCCTCTGAAATGACTAACCAGAGCACAGCATCCCCACCCTTCCCCTGAGGAAACGCAGTCCCCTTCAGAGGGCCTCAGAAGTGGCCCAGAGGTGCCAGGGAGCCGTGGCATCTTTCAGGTTCACTTGCAAACTTTATCAGGCCTTGTTCCCCACCCCACGTCCAAGCACAGTGCCAGCCATGGCCTCTGCCATTGGAGAGATGGAAATCTTGGCCTTGGAAAGAGCAGGCTACATCCACACCGGACCCTGCAGCCGCCTGTGGCCCTCGAGTACTGCAGAAGGCAGAGGCAGGACACAGGGACTGATGCTTGCTGAGTTCCTCTTCCCGCCGGCACAAGGCCAGGCAGTCTAAGCACATTTCTCCAGGGTTCCCCCTAGAAAGAGCCAGCAGCAGACGCCCTCTGCCCCTTCTTAAAGATGAGGGATCTGAAATGGATCCATCTGGGCACAGGCTGGCAAGGGGCAGAGACAGGACCTGGCCCTGAGACCCACAGGGCCAGCGTCCTCTTGTAAGCACAGGTCTCAGGCTGGCCACCGTTCCCGGCCCATGATGAACTTCCCAACTGCGGTCACCACGTCACATTGTGCAGTGGGCATGGAGCGTGGGTCGGGAGCCCCCATCCTGCCCCTTGCATATAGCCAAGGGCTCCGCCACCCGCAGGCTGCTGGCTGCCTGTCATTTGCCACGTTTGTGGGCTCCCAGCCTACAGCTGCTAAGAACCACATGAAAACAGCTCATGGGTCAGTTCACGGTCTACCTGACCCAAAGCAGGGCCCTTGCCCGCTGTGTCCAGCTCCCTGTTGGGCAGCCCGGCTTTCTTCATCTGTTCCAGGTGCAGGCCTGGGGGCTGCTGAAACCATGCTCACCGGAGACGGGCACAGTCCTCCCTGCCGAAGGCCCACCCGCTCCTCACACTGTGCCGGCCCTGGACACAGCCCTTAGGAAGGGCCCCTTTACTGCGTATTTATTCAAGGTGACTGTACTTGGCAAAGGGAAGATTCACTGTGTGATTGTCTGTATTCTTAATATAATTTGTTAAATAAACGTTTGTTTTAATCCTTTTCCCGGGTTTGCTGTTGTGTCTCAAGCCACCAGAGGTCAGTGTACCCCCAGGATGCCCAGCGCTGCTCCTCCTAGCTGCCCTCTGCCAGGCGGGCCTTCCAGTCTTCTAGAAATTGCTGCTCTGCCCCCTTTAGTTCCAGTGACCTGCCAAGGAATTAGCAGGGCTGCAGAGCCCAGCTGTTTGCTGGCTGCAGGAGGAAGTCCCGGTGGCCATGAGGCGGGCCAGCCGGGAATGCAAAGCGCGCTTTCATCTCCTGTTGCCCCGAGCCCTGTCTGTGGGGTGCAGGGTACGTCTGGCCATCAGGGTGTCAGGAACACACTGCAGCTCCTGTCCTTCAGGCCTGTCCTAACTGTTCACCTGCCAGCAGGACGCCACTCCACGTGGGCAGAGGCGGCTGGACAGAGGCGGCCTGGGGCTCCTGAGCTGCACTGGCAGGTCAGGTTTCACTAGCAAAGCTCTGAGCCTCCCTGCCGGTGACCTTTGCATTTCTGGACTCCAGTCTCAGCCTGGGCTGTCACTGCCTGCAGCTCCTTTCAGGCTAGGCAGAAAGGAGTCAGAAAGAGCCACCCTTGGCTGAGCATTCAGCTCCCAGGCACAGGGCGGGTCCCCAAAGAGCATGACTCCACCAGCCCTGCTCCACACCTGTCTCACTCACCCCACCCGTCTCTCAGGTCTTCCCCCCCATGGCAGCAGGAGAGGGAAAGTCTTCCCCTCCGCCCACTGGAAAAGCCTCTGCCACCTCCCGACCCTGTGATCTTCAGCTCCTGCCCAGCACCACTGACAGAATGGGCAGCTGCCCTCCCTCAAGGGACTTCCTGGGAACATGGTGGGAGGACATGTGTAAGACATCAGCATCCAGCAGAGATGGAGCCACACCGCAGCTCACTTTCAGGATCTAGGTTCTGTCGATACTCAGAATACACAAAGTCTCTTCTGGGCCAGTGTTTGGGGGCTCAGGTCCTGTGGGGGATGGCAGGTGGGTGGATGCCCAGGCCAGTGGGTACGATCTGCATGTACTGTACCCCATCATCCCTGGAGGAGGCTCACAAGCCCAAAGCACCAGGTCACCAATCAGCTGAGCCTCAGGAGCCAGGCCAGGCTGCAGTGGCTCCCCCCACCTGCCCTTGGGAACCCCACTTTGCACACCAGCATCGTGGTGCCCATTATCGCCTGGCACCAAGTCTACTCATTTTTTGTCTCATGATGCCCAGTCCAGAGTGCCAGGACAGACTCAGGGCTCGGGCAGCCCTTCTGCCCCTGGCAGCTCTGACTCAGGGTGGTGGCGAGGGGTGGGCACATGGAGAGTGTGGAGCAGGTCCCGCAGGTTTAGACCCTTAGGGGAGGGAGGGGACGAGTCCTTGCTGGGAGATGGGAAAGGGCAGGGCTCCTGAGAAACCAGGCCACTCCCCCAGCAGCTCTGCAAAGGAAGAGGCTGTGGGGGTGGGCGGGGCATCATTCACCCTCCCACCCACCCAGGTCACGCTGTGTGGCCCCCACCTGCCCCTCTCCCCCCTGCCCCTCGGGGTGCCCACTGCCAGCCAAGCCATAGCCACCTCCCTAGAGCTCAGGGCCTCCCAACTCACCCTCAGCATCCTCGCCTTGATTTCCTCTTTCACTGGCCTCTCTGAGCTCCAGCTATGCCATCCCAGGAGCCCACCTGCAGGTCTCCACCTGGGTGCCCCAAAAGCATGGTGAGCCTAGCCCACCCAGAGTTGAAAGCACTCCCTTCTTTGAATCCTGAACTGCTTCTCCTCCTCCCATCTTGCCTCAGAACCCCCAGTCACCCATCGTCGCCCCCAATCACCCATCCCTCAACCTGGGGCCACCCCGCTTACAGCTGGACAGCTGTCTCCCCTGTGTGTGTCTTTCACCCAACTCCACTTTCACTGCCTCGGCACCTCCCGATGTAAGAATGGAGCTGGGGCCCCTTAGGGTTCAGAAGCTCCTTCTTGGGTCTGAGTCCCTTGCGGCTCCCCAGACCTTGGCTTTATGTCTCCCTCCTTACCTTTGCTTATGCCCTTCCCTCTGCCCAGCATGCTGTCCCCCACTTTTCTGCCCAGTAGACTTCTGTTCTCTCCAGCTTCTGCACCTCCTCTGCGATAACTGGTTTGACCCTTTGGAGGCAAAAATGATGATTCTCCTCTGTCCCTTGAACACAGGGTACCATGTGTCACTGGACTGCAGCCACTCGATCCTCTTGTTGAATTCTGTGCTCCTAGAGGAAGGTGTCTAGGTCCCCTGTATCACCCCCCCCCCGCCGCATAGGTACACAGAGCCCCCAGCCTAGAGAATGGCAGGCATCAGCAAAGACTCTGAATGAGTCCCCCGGAGGCCAGGAGGCCGGGGGCCACGTCATCCAGTGCTGGGCAAGTCCTGATGTGGCCTCAAACATACCAGAGAGCTGGTGTGAGAGCCAGGCCTCAATGGTTCACCCCAGGGAGGGCCTGGCTCCAACCCGGCCAGTCCACAGTGGACTAGGAGATGGAACTGCCACCAGCTGCTCACTCTCGGCCGAGAACCCAGCTCTGGGGAGGCCAGAGAAATGGGGAAGGGTGCCAGTGGCTCATAGGACCCAATACTAAAGCTACAAGGGGCTTGTTTAGGTCCCAGAGACCAGGGGCCAGTAGCAGGCTCGACTGAAAGGCACTGTTGAGTTTGGAACCTTCAGGAAGTGGGGTATAGTGGAGAGAAACGAGGTCACTAGGGGTCTCCCCAGGCTCTCCTCTCTGCATTTGCTCCCTGGCTGCAGGGAAGGAGCCTCCTCTGACATGACTCCCGCCCTGACTTCACCTCACCATAGCTCCAAAGCAACAGGGCCTAACAACCCTGGACTGAAACCTTGAGTCTGTGATGACACCTCAGATGAGAGGTGAGGGAACTAGTGTGGTGGCTATGTTGTCTCTCCCACAGTACCCTGGGTGGGTCATTTCCACCCCTCCACAGGTGTGAGAAAGGTGCCTTGGGAGGGGGCTTGGCTGGAGCTCCTGGGAGGTGTGAGAAAGGTGCCTTGGGAGGGGGCTGGGCCCTGAGCTCCCGCCTCCTCCTCCCCAGAAGATGCCACCATGCTCTTGGGAATGGCAGTGCTGGGGCCAAGGTCTTGCAAGGTTCTGAGACTCTGGCAGAGGGGGCACACAGGCAGAGGATGGCAGAGGTGGAGCACCCTTGTCCTCAGGAGAGAGGCACAGAGTTCTCAACCTGAGCTGCCACTGGGACTTTTGTGCCCAGACCCCATCCGGGCTGGTTAGAGAAGAACCTAGAGGAGCACTGAGGACACTAGCATTTCAGGCTCCACATGTGATTCGAATGTGTAGCTCAGCTAGAGACTAAATTCCAGGCTTCCGGTCCTTTCCTAGAATTATGGTTTAAATCTCAAACGCCCCTGAAGACTCATGTGTGAAAAGTTCGGTTGTCAGGCATGTAGCACCACTGGGTGTGGAACCTGTAAGAAGCAGAACCCAGTGCAAGGTTATTAGGTCATTAGGGACATGCCCTTGAAGAGGACATTGGAACCCTGGCCCCTCCTCTCTTGCTTTGCTTCCAGGTCACCATGAAATGGACAGCCCTTCTCCAACCAGCAGTCTCTGCCATGATGTTCTGCCTTGCTCCAGGTCCAAGGCAAAGAGACCAAGTGACCACGCACTGAAACTTCTGAAACCTTGAGCCAAACAATTGTTCCTCCCCAAGCAAGGTTGTTTATCTCAGGTATTTTGTCACAGCAACAGAAAGCTGACTTACCCACCCAAAAACACATTACCAGCCAGCTGAGCTGCAGCCCAAGGAATACTGAGTTGACAGAAAAAATGGGCACCCGAAGAGCTCATCCACCAAAAGGAAAACAAAGAGATGAACAGCCCACTGCAGACATCACAGTCCAAACAGAACCGGAGCTTCATATAAACAGAGTTCTCCCAGAGACACAAGTGGGCCCTGGAGATGTTACACAATGTGGGTTGTTTTGCCTAAGAGCCCATCAGTTCTGAAATGCACATCCAGTAAGAAAAAGCCAGATAAATCAGCAGTTGCCCTTTAGGATTTTAACACACCTCTCTCAGAAACTGTAGTCGAATTGATAAAATCTGAGATGCAAGAGATTTGAGTAACCCGACTGATGAACACAGAACTTTCAACCCAATATGGAACCACGAGTATCCAGCGCCGTTAGAGAAGTCATTACAGAAATTCTCAGTATCATGCCTCAGGGCACCTCTGGTCATCTGGTGATACAATTAGAAGTTTATGACAGAATGACAACATTTTAAACTTGTACCAGATCGCAAAGCTCAAAACACAACTAAATAAGAGGAAATCATAAGGGAAGTCAGTAGCACTTTAGAGCAAAAGGACAATGAAATTACCACACATCAAAAATGAAAGTAACTGAAAACCAGCTAAGCTGGTTTTGAAGAAAGGAAGAAAAGAGCAACAAGTAAATGAAAAGAAACAGGAAATAATAATGTTTTAAAAAGAATCCACGAAATACATAAAACAGGCGAATTATGAAAAAAAAAGCCAATTTTGTCCTTTAAAAAGACTAAACTTCTCGTGAGGGAGACGATGGAAATAATAAGGATTTGAACAAGAAATTCTGTCTACGTTTTTCCATTTCTTTTTTCCTTCCATTTTCCCTTTCTTTCCCAAGCTCGGTCTCTTGTTCCTCTTCCTATCTGAGAAAGACCTTTTCCTATTTTCTTATTTTGCTCTTCATTTATTTTGGGGTTTCTTATGTAAGAGTAACCCTGCAGTATCTAAGCTTGTGTGTCTGGATTATTTCACTTATTATGCTCTCAAGATCCATCCATTTTCCCAGGGACTCAAGTTTATCCTTCTTAATGGCAAACTAGTTTCCCATTGCGTATAAATACCATCTTTTTATTCCATTCATCTGTTGATGGACATATAGGCTGCTCCCAGGATGTAGCTGTTAGGCATTGTGCTGGTAGGCAGGAGAAGGGAGGGAGGAGAGCACTGGGGGCAGAAAACAGAACTCAGATGTGTTATGGACGTGTCGCAACTCCCCACGACAAATGTCATCATGTTGTAATGAAACGTGCTAATAAAAACTTAAAAACTGAAATCAGCTACAATATAACAATTAACTAAAAAAAAATCTTAGTATCATACATCATTAAATATCTGGAAAAATCTGTATAAAAATAAACAACTATTAAACAGTTAAATCAAAGATCTCGCCCCTTTTCTTCAGTATCCCCCAAACCAAATCATCAATCATATGGCTGAGTTTACTCAGATTCCCAAGAAATAAGAAACTCTTTCTAAATAACTCAGTCTAGAACACAGGAAAAGGAAGAAGGCCACCCCATTCATCTGACTCCAGAGCAGGTAAGGCTGATACAGGTACAAAATAAATTAGAAGCCTTATTTTTATGATCATGGGTGTAAAATTCTCAATAAAATATTATCAAACTGTATTCAACAGAATATGAAAAAATCATTCTTTAAGGCCTCATAGGGATCACTCTAAGAATTTTCAACACTGAACGGCCATTTGTGTGTCATTCCGTTAACACTCACTACAATCATCCAACCCGTGCAGAAAGTGCACTTGGCAAATACCTTACCGAGAACCTCTATAAGCATCTTCCTCAGGGCAGGGACAGTCTGCTATGCCACCATCGCTATTTCACACTATCACTATTTCTTCAGGGTACAGTGGAGGTTTAAGCCAATGCCATAAGATAAGAAAAAGAAATGAAGTGTAGGGCTGGGGGCTGTGGCTCAGTAGTAGAGCACTTGGCTAGTATGTCAGAGGCCCCAGGCCCCATCCCCAGCACTGCTATAAGAAATGAAGCATAAGGACTGAAAAGGGGAAGACAGAGCCCACCTTCTTGACAGGTTATGTAATCATCTACCTGTGAAACCAAACAGAACCAACAAACAGTTAAAACAGGTGGAAAAGTTGGGCAAAGTTGCTAGAAATACAGAAACAAGTCCCCCAAATGAATAGTGAACCTGTATCAGTGCTGATGGGCCTACAGTTCACGTGCCACAGCGGGATGTTTGTATCATTGAAAGATCTAAAAGGTTCACCATCACTACTCTATATGAATAAAAACCAACAAGAAAATAAAACAGAATAAGAGAATCATAAGATAGCTAGAGATTAACAAAGGAGGGCAAGGCTTCTCTGAAAAGACACTCAAAAGACAAAAGATATCTAAATAAACAGAAAGGTGTTCTATATTTGTCTTATCACTCTAAAATCCCTTTCCAGGAGAACATTGTAAGTTCCAGGAAAGCAAGAGCCTTTGGCTAGCATATGCCCTAAGATAGGGCAGTGTCTGGACACAGAATAGGATCCCGTTAAGATGCGTTCAATGAATTAGTGTGAAGAGGCCCGTCTTCTCTAATTAATATGTGCAGCAAGATTCAAGCAATAAGAAATAAAATGTTTTAAACCACAAATTCTTTTTTACAACAAAAAGTGTATGCAAGAATTCTGGCAGAATTTGACAGTTATTCTAAAATGATAAAACTTTATTGGAGAATAAAAATCCACATTCAGTATCCTTTTACAAAGCAAATATTAAGGAGAAGGATTCACTCTTCCAGAGATAGACTCTGCAATTCTAATGAAAACAGTGTGACACCGTTCGACAGTAAGACTTCAGTAACAAGAAGCTGGGTGTGGAAGTCGAAGGAAATACGCGATTTTTCTATAAATCTAAAACTCTTCTAACATTTCAGTAAAATAGGTTTTCAAAGCAGTGTGGTACTAATCCTAAAATAGGCATATGGTGATAAGTGGTCCCGAGGAATTGTCTCACTTGTGGACACATGGACACAATGCTGTTGCACACGAATCTAGAGGTGGAGCAGCGGAACCAGGGAATACATCGAAGCGGTCTTCTCAAGTGATCGCAGCAATCTCCAAAATGGTTGTAGCAACCTACACTCACACCAACAGTATATGGACAATGTCAGTGGTTCCAGAGTCTTAATAAAAATTCAAGCACTTTAAGACTTTTTCAAATTAGCAATTTTATAAGATGTGATGTATCCCATTATAGTTGAAATTTGTCTTTCCCTATTGACTAAGAAGCTGGGCATCTGTTCATATGTTTACTGGACATTTGTATATCTTTTGTGAAGATCTGTGTCTTGGTTACTTTTCTGTCGTTGCTGAGACAAAATACCCAACACCCAGAATGAAGCAAGGGAAGGTTTATTTAGCTCATAGTATGTTGGAGATTACACTCCATACTCATCTGGGTCCAAGGCAATGGGGCATGGCACAGGAGCAGCCATTCATTGCAGCAGCAGATACCAAAGGCAACAAGACCAAAAAGGGCAAAAGGGAAAAGCATACCTCCTGCCCTCCCTTACATTGTATTCACCCTGGGCAGATGCAGCACTCACACTGCCAATCCCAGCACTCAGCAATGAACCAATCACAAATGCTAGATTTAGCCACCTCCACAACTGCATGAAGCCTTGGGGGGACATCTAAACATAAACCATAACAATCTAGTCTTTTGCCCATTTTTCTATTGGGTTGGTCCTCTTTTCCTTACTTTATTCCTTATGTATTTTCAAAGCAAGTCTTTCACCCAACATAGGTGCACATGCCTTTCCCCTCTCTGGGGCTTGCCTCAGTCTTGGTATCTTGTAATGAGCAGAAATGAGTTTGGTTCAGTTACCATCTTCTCCTTTATGTTTGGCCCTTCCTGTTTAAGAATCTTTGCTTAGCCTCCAGAACTCTTTGAAAGTGGCTCTAATTTCTGGCAATACCTTCCCTGGGAGCCAGGTGGGGAAGCTGCCTGGAGGAAACAAGGTGTGAACTCTAAGAGGTGGCCCTGGGGTGAAAGACATTCCAGGTGAGGGGTGAACAGATGGCAGGTGTGACAATTGTTCATTCATGCCAGTGAATATTTAATGAGTGGGTCACTAAGCATCACCAAGTCTTGCAGCTAGGGATTTCTCCAAATGAGGAAACTGAGGCCCAGAGAGTACTGAGAAGCACACAGGGCAGTTTAGAGACCTAACTGCAGAGCAAGGCCCAGACGCAGTGAAATCATGGCCATCTGAAAGGCGCTGTCCTGTCATGGGGTGGGGGTGGAGCATTAAAGGAGAAGATGGTTCATGAGGTAGACAGACCCATTCCACATCTGCCACTTCACTTCACTGCAACCCTGCAGCTCCAGCCACACAAGGCTTTTAGGCAGAGAAACCAAGATCAGACCACGTACATAGTCAGCGTCTCTGTAAGCAGGGAAATCAGAGAGTCTAGTGTTGGAATGGAGGCCCCACATAAGGCCTTTGGCAGTGGGGAAGGCCCACAAGGCACCTCCAATGTGGGCAGGAAAGACTGATAATCTAGAGCCATGAGAACTTAGCCAGCCAATACTTGTCCCCCGTGTGGGTGCCCCCACTCTGTGCAGACCAGCCACTCCCAGCATGTTCCCTCCTGGATTTTGCCAGAGGAGTGGAGTGCTTGGGGTCTGAGCCTATACTCCCACCCCCAACCCCTGCACCTGTGCATCAGAGCTTCCTGCTAGAGTTGGGCAACCTGCTTGAGGTCCTAGGACCACACCTCCCACCCTTGGGTGACTCCCAGCAGGGGCCAGGACAGCCTGTTGTAGGTCCCAGGTAAAGAACCTTGCAGCACGAATTCCATTCATGGATGGGGGTGGGGGTGGGGTGCTCCCACACACTTCTCCTTAACACCAGGGCGGGGAGGGTTGCCGAGCAGCGTGGATGGATGCCCCTGACTCCTTGATACTCTGTTGCCCCAGGATTCCACCCTCAGGGAGCTGGCTCGCCCCTGGTCAGCCACACCTGGCTGCTGCCTGCACTAGCCCAGTGCCAGTCCTGGCTGTGCTCCACGGGTCACCTCATCTGTGCTCACCATGGTGACTCCTGAGCCTCTCACAGAGAAATCAGAGCTGGGGAGCTGCCCTGATCGCTGGAAAATAAATCCACTGGCTTCGCGCTGCAGACGTGTGTTTGGAAGGAGGCCAGCTACTGCTGAGTAGCCCATGTAGACCCACAGCTCTGGGAGAGAACAGGCCCCGCCCAGCCACCTGGCCAAGCTCAGAGAAAAGGGAGGGACCCAGGGCCTAGGGACCAAGACCCCCCAACCCTAAACCCCTCCACATATACTGAGCCTCAGCCTCCAAATGCGTAAAGTAGGGAGGCCCATGGTCCTGCTTCGAAAAGCTGACAAGGTTATGATGTATATGTCACTCTTGCCCAACTTCCAGGCCTTAGGCAAACCACTTGTGCCTACCTGGGCCTTGATTTCCCCAGCTGTAAAATGGGTTTAATGAAAGCCCTACAGTGTCAGTGTAGGCAGAAGACTGCAGACCACTGCCTGGCACCTATTCCCTCTGTCAGTGGGGTGGGTAGTAATGTGCCTTTAGTTATAGGGTGTCATTTAGGGACCCTTGGAAGCTTCTGGCCAGACACAGAGAGGGATGCTCCCTGGTCCCTAACTTGAAGAGAAGACTCACTGAGTGGCCCACAGATGTCTAAACAAAGACTTAGGGGCAGTGCCCTCCCCTGGCCAGTCTTCAGGGTCCTCTCTGCCTGATAGAGCAGGGAAAACCACTCATTTTTGAACACACCCAGAAAATGAAAATGGCCCAGGCACCTAATCCTTCCTTTCCTTCTGGCAACTGACACAGCCCTGACCTGAAACCAGGCCAAATCCTAAACGTGGCATGCACGCCCAGGCCAGAGCGCAGGCCTCCCCCACAGCCAGCCTCAGGGACTGGGGCAGCACCGCAGGGTTCTGGCTCAGTCTCGGCTTTGCCTTGCCGGGTGTAAGGAGACTCGGGGGCCCAGAAGCCTGTACCACAACACGCCTCCCAGTGGCTGACCTTAGGCTGACCTGATCTAGTCTTTTGCCCATTTTTCTATTGGGTTGGTCCTCTTTTCCTTCCTTTATTCCTTATATTCCTTATGTATTTTCAGAGCAAGTCTTTCACCCAACATAGGTGCACATGCCGACTTCCTTCCCAGCCAGGGCTGCTGCCCACCCCTACTCCCCCCAGAAAAATATTTGGACTGGTCTTTGACTGAAATGAGATTAATCCTCAGCTCCCTGACAGTGTCTTCGGGCATGTGTTTTTATAACCTCCCTTTCAAATGAGAACCATTTGTCGCTGGGAAGCTAGGGAGGCCCTGCCCTAATGGCTGGCCAGACATCACTGCCACCTGATTGAGTGTCATGGGCAGTGCCAGGGGGCAGGGTCGAGGGGAGGGTGGCAGGTAAAGGGCACGGGGCTCCACTGCTCCCTGCCCAGAACCTGACATCAGCCAGTGGCCAGAGCTGGAGGGTACAGGTCCCAACCCTGATTCTCCTACACCGCACTCTGGCCTGTCTGAGCCTCGCTCTCCTCACATGTAAGATGGGGGCTGCGCTGGCCTGTGTCCCTTGGTGATGTGCCCGTGCTGGGTGCCTGGAACACAGTAGACCCTTGATGTTTGCTACTGAAAGGTGTCGATGCCTGTGGAAGGGCAGGTCCTTCCAGCTGGGGCCTCACAGAGGGTGGCAAATGTCCATCCTAAATGTGGCCCAAGACTCTGCCTGCTTTCCAGGCTCTCCCCTAAGTAAGAAGGTAACCTGACCAAGAATCACATCGCTGGTGCTTTAGTGCATAGAGGGTCCACTTTATAGATGCGACCATGTGGCCTCTTTAATTAACTCTGGGCCCTTGGTTGGTGGCCTCCTCTCACAGCACAATCCCCAAGCCTCCAAGTCCCGTTTGAAGTTTGCAAAACCCCCCCAAT
Source organism: Hydrochoerus hydrochaeris (assembly GCA_004027455.1). Lineage (NCBI taxonomy): Eukaryota > Metazoa > Chordata > Mammalia > Rodentia > Hydrochaeridae > Hydrochoerus > Hydrochoerus hydrochaeris. Next base: position 169,036 of record PVLA01000907.1, on the reverse strand, counting down.
CCCACCATCCCCACTTGCTGAAGTGGTAAGGGACCCTCGGGGCTCAGCTGGGAGGGATTTATTGGGGAATTTCAATCATGGGGTCTTGGCTCAAAACCGTATTGCTTCCCCAGAAGTTTGGTGCGGATGGAACTGAGACCTGAAGGAGGTGCTTGGATGGATGCTCTCGGCACCCAGAAGTCCACCTGGGCCTGTTGGAGGATTTGTGGCCTCTAGTGTGAAAGGAGAGAGCGCTGGCCAGCGGAAGGATGCAGGCTCTGTGAGTGCGGAGGTACTGGACTCATTCACCCCAAGGAGCTGCTTAGAGAGAGGGTTTCCGAGCTGGGGATGGTGCTCCGTGGCAGAGGGTTTGTCTAACACATGCAAAGCCTTGAATTCCATCCCTGGCACCTGGAACTTTTTTTTTTTTTAATTCACCTTGGTTCTCACCCCTCCCTCAGCCGAGACAGGTTTGGGCAGGTGTCTGATGGCTTCGGTGTCAGCCTCACAAGCTGGGGAAAGTAGGGAACAGATCTGGGCTGCAGTCCGGAGCCATGAGCTGCTTTTCTTCTTAGCCATGTGGCTCGCCTCCCCAAGGCGACCCTCAGCGGTTCTCAGACTAAGGTGGAGCCCCGCTCCGCGTTGGAGCTGAGCCAGAAGGGTCCCCCACAGAGGCCCCCTGTGCCCTTCATTTCTCTCCCCCTCTGGGCAAAGCTGACTCGTTGCATTTCTCCAAGCGGCCTCTGCAGTGATGGATGGGCTGTGGCCCCAAGTGCTGTGGCCCTGGGGAGGGCAAACATCTTTTGCAGTCTCTCGAGAAGCCTCCCACTTCTTGCCTAACAAGTGGTGAAAGCGGCACAACACAAATCCCGGGGCTTCCCGTGACTAACGAGATGACCACATCAGGCGGCAGCGCTGGGGAGAGCAGCGAGCTGGCCCGAGGGTCCCCGGAGCGAGGTGTCCTATTCCCTCCCAGGACGCTCTGCTAACTGCGCTTTGAAGCCCCGCGGGGCCGCTGGGGCTCGGAAGGGTGGAGAGGGGCGCAGGGCTGGGCCTCCTGCCGCAGCCCGATGTGATGTATGTGGGTCCCCCAGATAAAGGAGCCTCAGCTTCGCCAACTAATGCTGAATCGCTCTTTTCAAAAGCTCTCTCAGATGGTTTCACTTCTCTGCCCGCTTTGTTGAAAGATGTAAAAATTTCAAACCACCACAAAATAAACATTTCAAAACCCTCTTTTCAAAATCAGTCACATTTTCAAAAATCCCTCGAATTCCACACCACCACCACCACCACCACCACCAACGCCACCGCCGCAACACTTTCTTTTGCAGAATTTTGGAGTGTTTTTCATTAATTTAGAAACAGCCCAGGTAAGAGCTGGTGATTTCGGGCTGTGTTTTACCGGAGGGAAGCAGCTTAGTTATTTAGTGAATATATTAGATAAGTCGATGTCTTGTCAAAATCAAGCAGGTTTTCTTTATTAGGGTGAGATCGTAATGAACTCATCTGCTTCTAATATTTATAAAGAGAAGAGAGGCCATTAATTCTACTGCTTGTGAATAAAACCATCTGTGATTTCTTTCCATTTGATGGGTTTTGGTTTTAATATACATTTTTCACAAATAAGCACAGAGATTTTTTGGTGAAAATGTCACATTCAGGATCTCATAAAGAAAGAATGCAAAGAGAGGAAAACTAAATGTTTTGTTAGCTAAGTAATTTCTCACCTTGCAGAGCAGGGACATCTGAGCCAACTTTGGCACATTAGGTGACGGAATCGTCCGCTCACGCTAATGCAATCCATGACATGTTACAAGGCTAACCGCGTCCGTTTTGAAGTTTGTTTTCCTTCGGGAATTACACAGTTCGTTTAACCTAATCTGTCCTGACACTTGAATTATAATATTATGAGCTTCTTCAGGGAAGTAAAACAGTAGTTGCCTGCTTAAAAGCAAAGCAGAAGTTAATAAAGTGGGCAAAATGTCAAGGAAGAAAGGCTAATCGAATCATGGTGTCATTCTCTAGAGAAAATATAGTCAAGTTGTATTTTTTTTTTCCAGTGGAAATCTTGGACACCTAATGACATATTTCTGTCCAGGAAGAAATTTGAACTCTGCAGCCGCACTTGATTAAACCCCAAACTGTGAGACATGGCCCACTGGGACCACTCGGGGACTTTGACTCCTGGGTGTCAGAGCTTAATTAAAATATTCATCCCGCTGCTCCTCTCTTGCCAAGGGGGCCCAGAGGAATTAAACCAATAAGCTTAATTCTATTAGTTCACCTGCCTATGTACACAGAGATTCGGAAGACCATTTACTGGTTCCTGGGAGGGGGACACCCACCCTGTCAATTCAGCGCACCGCAGCAGCAGACACGGTCCCTCAAACACTCAGCAATCTCAGCTTCAGACTCTGAGCACACACAGAGAGTTTTTAATGTCTCTTCCAAGAAAACCCAAGTGCCAGGCGAGTTAGGATAAAGATTTACATGTGTGAGCATGCGCGATGATTTATGTGTTGTTCATCATAACACACACCATTTACTGACATCTCTGTGCCCCAGGGCTGAGCCCTTCTCATTGGGATCTCAAGGAAACCTTCGCTTCCACTCCAGGAAGTGAACGATACCATCACCCCCACTGGACAGAGCAGAAAACTGAGGTTCTGTGGGCTAAAGGACCATGAAGGCCGGAATTCACAGACCTCAGAGCCTGCTGAGCTCTTAACCCTAGGAGGGAGGGCTCTGCAGACGTTTTGGTCTTTGTCCTAAATGGTAACTTAGTGATAGCTACCATACACACACAGGACACAGACGCTAAATAAAACAAAAGGTCAGCTTCGCTTTCCGGGGAGCCACCTCGGACCATTTCTCATTTCCTTCCAGAGAGCTGAGACTTAGACCAGCAGATACGTACGCGCTTCCTTGTTGAAATCCCAGGCGGAGCGTAACAGGCACATCTCTCTGCTGCTTGCTTTCTTTTATTCATTTAATAAGCATAGCTTGGGAGCCTTCTCCATCTTGTTCTTGGGTGCCACTGCTGCTGTTGAAGAGCAGAAACAGTAACTTAACAGGATTTTACCTGACACCAGCTTTTTTACCTGTGATGGTCACTAAGGTTGTCGCCCACCTTTCACCTGTGATGTGAACCCTTTGCCACCACCAACAGGTACCTGTGAGACAAGTTCCTAGAAAGGCCACCACCTCCGTGACCCTGTAAGTCCCTTTCCTTGGCCCCATCTATGAAACGGAATCAAAGTATTTCCGAAGCCCTCCCCTCACTCCCCGCCCCAAGGCAGGTTCTATTTTTCTGCAAAACCGTAACCCCCACATTTGTAACTCTGTATCTAGCACTGCTAGGGCTCACCATCAGGATAACCACAGCTCCAGCTCCAGGGTCCCCAAAATCACAGTGGAAGCAAATGTTTTCCTCCTAATGCTAACTCACTCCCTGCTGGCCGTATTTGTCAACCAGGGAATGAGACATTTCCCTGTGATCGATACAAATGGAATAGAAATCTATCCTGGGCGGTGGCAGCAAGCCTTGGTTTTAATAAGGGGACCTCCAGAGGATATTGCATTCCTATGACAACGGCCAGCAGACCTGGTGTTTTAGTGTCAGAAGCTGTTTGATGCAAAGGTCTGCAGCTGGGGTCCAGCCGGGGCTGCTGGAGGGTTTGGGCTGAACGGACTGTGGCAGATCCTGCCTGCTCCCCTGGCCCACTGCCCGTCCTCGGTCCCTGTGAGCCGCTTGGTCATGGAGGCAGCCACATTTGCCAACTGGGCTGGCCAACGTTGCGGGGGGGTCCCCAACAACCAGGCAGCTCTTGGAGAACCGGAGTGCACTGAAACGGGACCAGGTCCACAGGCAGAGGTGGTAATGAATACTAACATTCATCCATTTAACTGGTAACGGGATAATCAGAAATACCCTGAATCAATTACTTTTTGCAAAGACTTGAGAAGACCCAGCTATAAACTACCAAATAAACCAAGATATTCTAAAAAAAAATTTTTTTTTTTTTGCCCAAACAGCCAAAATAACTCTGGGTTCCATCTCTCCATTCTCCTGCCACTATGAAAATTATCTACTGATACAGACCAGGGCTGGAAAAGGCCGCAGAAGCAGGAAAGCAGCTGGCATGTAGGGGAGACGGGATCGGGAGTGATTTATTTCCAGGGACTTGATATTTTAGGTTAGTGTTGTTGTTATATGTGTGTAATAAATCATATTTTAAAATATCTGGCTAATAGAGTTTTATTCTTTTAAAAAATGTTTTTAAATTCTCTTTCAAGTGGATAGGTTGTTTCTTGAAGTTGAATCTTCGGGTTTTATTGAGAGAGATGACAATCAGAAATTGTCAATAAATTTTCTACTGGGAAATTTCATCACCTCATCTTACCACCTAGGAAACGTCTTGTCCTTTAAAAAATTAGAAGAAAGACCCTGAGATATTACTGTTTCAAGTTTTTGTTTGAACATATGTAAATGTATTTAGTCCTTTGACTTTTAACAAGTAAATTTATTTTAGGAATTTTAAATAGCATGATAGGCTTTCTCACTGAGTTTCCCAAAGGCGAGTCTCAAAATTACATCTACCAAAACCTTGAAAATCACTCCATGTCCCCCAAGGAAGGGCTTGGGGGGTGATTACAACATTCCTCTGTGCAACACAATAGCCCCGGGCTCGTGGTCACCCTTAGACTGAAAGTAACTGACTAGGCTGCAGCTTTAGACTAATCTTGTCCCCGTCCCTGGCAAGAGGTCAGGAGGGGACTCTTTCACACTGTGATCTCCAGCAGGATCTGACAGGCTCTGAGAATATAACAAGTTGTAAAAAGGGGAGGGAGAGAGGGAAAGAAAGAAAAGAATAAAGGCAAAATTAAATTTCCTCAATTAAGTGTATTCCTTTTTTTCATTTAGTTAATTTCCAGCTGCTCACGTTTATTGCGCATTAATTATGCATACAGCTTTTGTGCGATTTAAAAAGTGAGGAATGTGATCTTTATCCTTTTACAGAGGATGGGTGCGAGGCGACCCGGCTGCGGCGGACAGGCGCAAGAGCCTGAGCACCCTCTGAGCACGGCCCTGCTGGGATACTCACACCACTCCACCACTTCCTGCAGAGCAGAGGGGGCGACTGAGGAGCCAGGGCCCCCAGAGGGTTGGCTGGGTGTATGTCTGGGGAAGGACCCCAAGTCACCCTCACTAGCTCCTTGGCCTCTCTTGGGCGAGTATCAGTGTTCAGAAGCAGGAATGTGGCCCAGTCTTGGGGGAGTGGACACGTTTCCTTCCTCCAAGCCCCTCCAGCCCCAAAGAAAGCCGTGGAGGTGGCAGTGGGCTGGGAAACACTTCTCCTGCTCCCACCCAACCTAACCCCAAACAGGGCTGGCTGGTGACCCTCTGCCAACATGCTCAGTGAGCCTTGGCCAGGATCACAGTCTCTCTGTGCCCTCTTCCAAGGCCCATGTGTACACTCCTGTGGCCACCTCTGTCCTCAGGAAGGGCCACTGGACCTGCTGCCCTGCCCCTTGACTCTGGCTTTGCAGCTCAGGACCCCTGAAGAGGATTCCACCACCACCCGTAATCAAGCATACACTGGGATTCATCACTTGGCCATGTGGGGCTGCTGGGGCCACAAGTGTAGATCCAAGAGGCCAAGGCCACCAGCTCCGTCCAGGAGACACGGAGCCTCCTGGGTCAAAGTCAAGTTGATGTACTGAGCAGAAGCGTGGGGCCTTCCGGGAGCCAAGTCTGTCCCCAGAAGCTGGCCTGTGCTCTGCAGTCCTGAGTCAGTGCCAGCTCCCCTCCTGGGACAGAGTGCCTCCCTCCGCTGGCCAGGCAGAGCCATGCCCCATGTCTCACACCATTCCTAGCAGATAGACCCCTGTGCCCCAAGGCTGGGTGATTTGGGAGTGGCCCCCTTCTCTCTCATCCAGATTCCTCATCTGGAACCCAAATTCAGAACCCGACACAGCACTGTCCTGCGGGCTGCGTGCAGTGCCGCCTCCAAAAGCCCACGCCAGGAAGTGGGAGCTCCCACAGCCTGGAGGGACGTGGGCCCCATTTCCCAGAGGGGCGAACAGACTCTTAGAGGGAAGGTGCTCCCCACCCCAGGGCCGCAAGTGGCAGGACCGGCTGTGAGGCAGCTCTCTCCTCCCGGCTCCCCCGGCTCACCCCCGCTGCCGCAGCCGGCCCGTCTCCAGGCGTTAGAAAAAGAGCGAACTAGAGGACAACACTGGGCATCAAGAAGGGGACAGGGAGCAGGGCGTGGGGTAGAAGGATCAAAAATAACCAAGATATGTTACATAGGTTCCCCAACAGGGACGTAGCTATTACTGAATCTATTGAATACTTACACTGATTTGAGAGAGAGAGAGAGAGAGAGAGAGAGAGAGAGAGAGAGAGAGAGAAACTTTTGTTTCTGAGCACACAGGGTAGGGACAGGGACCCCACAAGAGGCTGCCCAGCTGCCCCCTGCTCCTCCCAGGCTTTCTCCCACCCCAGCACAAAGCAGCCCCCAGGTGCGGCCCCAGGAGCCAAGGCCAAAGCAGCAGAGCCGAGCACCGGGGCTTGGCAGGCCGGGCCTGCAGCAAGCAAACCCCCTCTGCAGCTGCCATCAGCCTCTCAGCCAGGGACCCCAAAACCGCACTGCAACCCCAGGCCCGCCACCCTCTAACCACCGGAGGCGGCTGGGGCCTGGACCACATTACCCCCCCTTTTTTTTGAAAATAAAAACTGCTCTCCCCAGTCTCTCCCACTCCAGACTTCTAGAATCTGAGCTCCTACCCTGTCCTGTGATGACTCCGCCATGAACTTTGAAATAAGATTGTCATCATAAAGAAATCAAACATGAATAATAATAAACAACATGTTTAACATTTATTACTCTGTGTTCTGACAAATGGAAACGTGAAAACATGCCAAAATTCAAGTTTCATAAAACAATTTTTCATCAAGTTCTTTCCTTTGACAAAATACCTCCTGTTCCGTTCCCGGCTGCGGAGATGCGCTCCATGTGCAGACTTGGGTCTGTGACTCGGGGGGACCCCCAGAACACACCTTGGGTGACAGTGCTCTGGCTTTCATGTGGGGGGTGGGGAGGGGAGGGTGCCACTGTCGCTGTGAAATAGAAATCCTTACAGTGCAGCCAGTCACAGGCACCAGAATGCCACTTCTATTAACTGTGCTAAGATACCTATGACAGAATTTGTATGTATCTTTTTCTTGAAACTTCTTTTAAGTACAGCTCAGCAGCACAAAGTGCATTTGTGTGCCATCCACCGTCCTCCTCTAGAGCTCACTCAGCCTGCGAAAGTGACACGGTCCCCACTGAACACTCACTCCCCGTGCTTCCTTTCTGTCTCCAGGGAGTGGGACTTCTCTGTACCCTCGTGTGAGTGGAGTCATATAGTGTTTGTGTTCGTGTGTCTGGCTTCTTTCACTTAGTCCAGTGTTCTGTGGGTTCTTTCGTGTTTATCTCTTTCCTTTGCAAAGCTAAGTAAATTCCATTGCCAGGTGAGGTAGCACGTGCCTAGTCTCAGCACCGCAGGCTGAGGTGGGAGCACTTCCAGGAGTTCAAGGCCAACCTGAACTATATACAAGACCCTGTCTGAAAAACAAAGTTAAAAAAAAATCCCATTGTCCCTAAACACTACTTCTAACGTCAGCCAGGGCACAGACTCACACTCCAGCACAGAAACACGCCCAGATCTGTACCCCAAAATACCTAGGTCCCCACCATCACCTATATGCACGCACACTAAAAAGTATACCATAGCCCCATTTTTCTCACACTTTGGGACCTATGTGCACCATCCTCCTAGACCTGTGGGAAGTCCCTGCAGAGTCGTGCCCCCGGGCTCCAATTTTGTCCCCGTGTGCGAAGGCATGAGCTAAACACCCCAAAGCTCTCCGGGGCAGCTGCAGGAGGCTTTGCAGAGCCCTGAATACCATAGCTAGACAGTCCCAAGGGCCACCTCAGCACAGGAGTTGAGGAAGATTTGGGTTCTTGAATCCCAACCTTGTTCTACCCGCCGATCCTGGCCCTGTGCCCCCTCAGCAGGGGGAAGGGAAGACGTCCCCTGCGGAAGCACTGTGTCTCTTCACCAAACTCCGCTTCCACAGCCCCAAAGGGAGACAGGGCCTGGGGTGAGGGCAGCCCAGGTCTCCTGCAAATCCGACCCAGCTCAGGTCCTCGCCAAGGCCCTGCTCTCCCCGTGGGCCACTCTCCACTGGGCTGAGATGTGTTGCCTTCATGCTCACTCGAGCACACCTGAGCGCCTGCTGAATGCCACCTCTCCTCTTCTGGAGCTTCTGGGCTTTGTCACCAGAGCGTCATTCTGTCCTCCCTCTACTGTCCTGACCCGACCAAAACCCAAGTGGACTATCCGAATCGTATACTTTGCAAGGCTGGTTTTCCCAGCTGAGATACCTGTGCTGAGGTCTTGACCAGCGCTCAAGCCCCTGCTTCCCCCATTACTATTAGTTCCCATCGAACAGTGTGCTGTGTGGAGAATCTGCTGTGTGGAGAATCTGCTGTGTGGAGAATCTTCTCACTCTTAGAAATGGGCACGGGTATTTAACAGCGATTCTGCGCCTTACTTTCAAACTTACAGCAAAACATACCTAGACATAGTGTATACAGACGCAGAGCAGGGAAGGGAATGTGTACGGTCACCTCCCTCATCTCCCAGGGACACAACCCAAGGGCCCTGCCGAGGTCTAAGACCATCGATAGTTCATGCATCCCACATGTAAACTACACATGCACGACACACATACACACATACACTGTGTTTCCTACGCATGTCTACAATGAAATTTAATTTACAAATTAGGCACAGTAAGGATAAACCACACACACTTAAAAGCACAGACTGAACTAAAAACAATGGGAATGTGGTCTCACCAAAGAGTCAAGATAAATATATTCGTGGACAGAGGCTGACCACAGGTAACCAAAACTGCCGATAAGGGGTGAAGTGGGGACTACGGTACTCTTCCTAAAAACGTTTTGTGTTTGAATGTTTTCATAAGAAATCGCTGGGAGGGGCTGGGGTTAGCTTAGCAGCTAAGCACCTTCGTGGCAGCGGGGAGGGGTGAATGTGTGGGTGAATGTGTGGGTTCATCATGCCCCTCCCTCCGCTTTTCCTCTGCATTTCTTAACCACAAAGTGACTTGCAGATACCAGGGGACACACCAATGCCAGGGCATGGGAAGAACATCTGCCAAGAGTGAGGAACTTTCCTTCTCAAAGGAGGTATGTGCCGGCTCCAGCTAGGAGCCCTTAGCATGGGGACATGTGGCTCCCTGAGGACCTGTGAGGCACACTGATAAGGCTATCGGCAGACACCAGCAAGATCTGTCCCTAGTTCTCTCCCCTCATGTCATGGCCACTCTCTCGAGTGTTCCAAACAGCTGTGAATCAAGTGGCACAGAGGTCACCACTGATCAGCCATGTCCACCACCCTCCTGCCATTTCCAGTTAGGTGCTCACTGGAATGGATCAAACTTTACAACAAATGTTCTCTTCCTCACAGGTTGTCAGAGTAGTAAGCTCACTCCTCGGGCAGCATGCAGAGGTTAGGGGTGAGTGGCATAGGGATGGGACACCCCTGCCACCTGTCTTCCTGAACGCAGCAACATCAGAGTGTGAGCGGGTGCCAGGCCAGCACTGCCCAAGAGAAGGTCACAGAGCCCAGTGGAAAAGCATCAGTGACTGGGTCAGAGCAGGAGGAAAGCAGCGGGGGTCAGAAGATGCCAGGTATTTGGCATTGCCTTTGACACCAAGATGCCTCCCAGGAGGACCCTGGCACAGCCTCTCTCCAGCCAGGAACGATGGCCTTCAAGAGGGGGCCATCGGAGGAGAGGTGTTTGTTTTCTTCATCAGAGATCAAAGACAAGTCCCCCCTGGGGTGGCCGCTATAGGCACCAGCCCTTTCCTCTGCTCCTGCCCCAGTGTGGCTGGCTCAGCTCCCCTCCCTCCCTTCCAGAGCCAGTGCCAGGGCAGCTGGGGGCTTGGGGAGACTTCTGGACACTGTGTTCTGCGGTAGGGGTTGGGGGGAGACAAAGCCAGATCTTCAGGGAGCTGACAGGTGGGGTGCTGCCGCCCTTACAGCTGTGGCCTTGCAGAAAGCGTTGGTGAGAGAAGTCACAGGAGAGCTTGTGCAACTGGAAAACCCACGTGCCCAGGGAAAGACAGTGGTTGAGTGACAGGCCGCAGGGGTGACAAGATCAGCCCCCTCCTGCGTCTGGCCGATACACCGCCTAATTCACTAAGCCTCTAATCTTTCTTCCGTGAAAGGGGTACAAGGTAAAAGTGTCTCTGCGGTGAATAGCCTTTGTCAAGCCCTAACTCAAAGCTTGGTGGGAAGAATCCCACCCTGGATCAGCATTGTCGCCTTAGACGCTGTTGTCCTTACAGTGCTGGGCCCTCGGGATCTGGTGGTGTTTCTGTGGGGGCCGGCGGACCCTGCACAGCCCAAGGACACGTGACTGCAGAGCACCACCAGTGGCCTGGGCCCCTCCAGGGCCTGCCATCTCCCTGCCCCCTTGCCTAGGTGTCCCAGGAGGTGGGATGGCCTGTGCTACCCGAGGACAGAGGCCAGGGACTTTGTCCCTGCTCAGCTTGCCATGAAAGAGCCAAACCACCGCAGGGTTCAAAAGGGAAAGAGGAAAACCCAGTAACTCGTCCCAGACGGTCTGTCCACTTTATCAAAGCCGATTGCAGGGAGCAAAGTTCCCACCAGGAGGAGAGGCCACAGCCTCATTAGGGAGTTCTGGAAGGATGAAAAAGCCAGGCCGCTCGCTGCCTGCGCACATCCCGGGGACAATTAAGCCTTGTCCCTTCTCCTTCAAAGGCTTGCAGGGCGTGTGACCGTCTGTGTGCGGCTCCCTTTCCCTTCTCCTTTCCGCTCTGTTTCCAGTCTCTCCTCTTCCCACTGATCCTCTAACCTCTCTCAGCACCAAACTCCCCTGCAATCTACGATGATCTGCTTCGGCCCGCCGGGGACCCACAGATGCCTCAGACCAGACACAATGACCCCCCAGGAGCCCTCACCCTCACAGCCCCAAGACACTGCCCCAGACACCCCCCTTGGCCAAAAGATGGGGAATGGTAGAGCCTCATTCCCACTGACTGCTTCTCCTCCTGAACTGGAATTCTCCCCATCTGAGAGTACAGAATGCAAACTATTCCCTCCGAGCAAACTTCCAGCTCCGGTTTCCGGATGCCTCCCTCAGATGTGGCAGGGTCTGAGCCCAGATTCTTCTCCAAATCCCAACTCACAGCCCCCTCCACCCCAGCCCTATGGAATGCTTCGTACCCACACAGGGAGTTAGAAGCAAGGACAGTAACACATTCCTCTACAACCCCTGGACACCACCGGGGCATTAGCTCCAGAGGCGTCCTCCTGTCCCTAGACACGACTCATCTCAGGAATGCCACCCAAATGGATCACAGCCCCATATGCACACACACAGCACAGCCGTGCAAAGCACAGCACAGCTCTGCCGCCACCACCACCAGCCCTGGCACCGTGAACGCTTCCGTAGGGACCAGCACCGTGTGTGATTTGCAGATCTGCACATGAGACAATTACTCGAGGGGCTCAGCAGTTGCTCTAAGTGAGAAGACAAGTTGGGCACACTTGTTTTTGTCATAGCACCGGAGGAAGCTGGTGCAATATTTGTGAAATTGGAAACAGCCTCGGATCTCTGGCCCTTGCTGATGGTACTGGGGTATTAATCCATTAAGGCAATCAAAAGAGCTTAAATAAAAGTCTGAAGTCTGCAATATACATGTCAATGAACAAGCGGTAAAACTTCCTGAAAAGGTGATTTCAAAGCCGTATTGCCCACGCTTGGCAAATTGCATATTTAATTATTTTGTCAGTCCCTCCTTCTCCTCTAATCTTTGGGGAAAATGCCTTAGGCCATGCGAAACCAGTTAGGATAATTAAGGTGCGGTGGAATTAGGTGTTGGCTGATTTCTCAGAGAGATACCATCCTCCAGCCCGGTAAGAGATGTGTGCAGGCCCCAAAAGGCAGACGGCATTGTAATGTCTGCCTTTCCATAGAAAGATCAAAGGTCTTTTGCCCCTTTCAAGATGTTTGTAGAATTTGTTTCCCAATTATTCCACATTTGCGCACTGGGACATCCTAGTTAACTCTTTGATGGCACCCCGAGAATGGGACCGTAATTGACATCAAGCCGTACCTCCCCACTCCAGGCTCGGGCTGAGATTCCCATCTGGGGTCCACGCTCTGAGAGAAAACAGGAGGGATGGAAAATAGGGTGCAGGCTTAGGCTCTGGTCCCTTGGTCCCAGCCCTGCTCTGTGCACAGCGACACGGACTTGGTGCTCAGAACTGGCTGAGCCTGGGAGACTGTGCCACCTCAGATTCAGTGCAAATGGTGGCTCAGATTTTACCTTTGCAAAATTTTTCATCTTAAGAGCAGACCCTAGGGCCGGGGCTGTAGCTCAGTGACACAGCGCCTGCTAGGAAGTGCAAGGTTGGGAGTTCAATTCCCGGCACCAAAAAAAAAAAAAAAACGCAGATTCTGACCGCCTTTGAAGACCATTCTAGAAAGGCTATCTCTGAAGACACCATTTCCCGACACAGGGACATTTCTCCTGGTCTGGGAAGATATTTAAAACCAAAAGTTGATCTCAGAAACTGAAAGTACAATGCTGGCGTCTGGGGTCAGTAGGCAGGGCTGGGGGGTGAGGAATCAGTACCAAGTTACGGTTAAACAGCAAGAAGCCCTGGCTGCCGAGGCCCAGTATGGCGACGAGAGACAATGACAATGTAAGGGACATCCCAAAAGAAAGGGGTTTTTATCACAAAGCTTTTGTCACAAAGAAGTGATGTTTGAGATAAAAGTTTAACTCGATTTAAATATGACACAGTGTCTGCATCTGTACACATTACATCACCCATTCACAGGTGCAGCTTTTATGTTGTGAATCCATTCAATTTGAAATGATAAAATGATGGGGGAAAAAAAGATCAGATATTCCGTAAAAATTAGAAAAAAGTAGTTGAGATTTAAAGAATTCAGTTATGGCATTTTTGAAACTAAATATGATCCAAATAGCATATGCCAAAGTGGAAATTCAAATGTTAAAATGTCTTTAAGAAAATCTAACGTGAAGATTTTTTCTGGGGTAAGTTTTATTAACTTTTCATGTTTCCCTTTTGCGCGCGGTTAATCTTTCTTGACTCTGCAAGTATTTCTTCCCGGGTACTTAGTTCAAACGATTTGTCTTTCACATTTTTGTCTTTGCTCAAGGAAGACAAAGAAAGAAGAGGCAAAAAATAAAGAGAAGCCTTCCTGAATCTCTTCTTATGCAAATGGAATGGCCCTTTTGGAAATAATTTTTTGTAAAGCCCACAGCAATTTGAAAAATAAAAAATCACTGGGCCAAAGGGCCACAGGCGCAGGGCCACTCTGTGAACTTTCTTATTCTTTCCTTCCATGTTAACTCTAAGAATCCACCTGTGTCCTCAAAAGCTGTTCACTGAAGAGCTAAGATCCCCGCAGGGTGAGATGGCAGGGTGCCCCTTCTCCCGTGGCTGTTTCCCGTATCCTTCAGGACACCCCAGATCAGAGAGACTGCGGGCCTCTGCACTCTGCCAACATGACTCAAAAATGCCTCTGTGGCCCCCCATAGGTAATTCCTACTGCAAGGATCTTTCTCCAAAAATACACACCCAACCAGCAGTGTCAAAGGAAATGCGTTTTCTGTCCTTTGCAGCAGAAAAAGAGCAATTAGAGCTTCCTGGTGTTTTCACAAACAGAAAAAGCAGATTTACCTGGGGTTTCTGCTGCCAGAGAAGGGGCTGGAAAGTTCCATCAAGGAGGAACCAGGGCCACCTCACTGCAGAAGGGACTCGGGTTGGTCCTCACATTTAGTAAATGAAAATAAGGACATTCTATTAGATTTGAATTTCAGAGAAAAAATAATTGTTTGGTCTAAGTATGTTCCCAATGACTACATGGGCCATATTTATACTAAAAATATTACTCTCTTTTTTGCCCAAAATTCACATTTCATAGTGCATCCTAATAGTATTCCATTGTGTATATCATACACTACTTTTTCTCAATAGCACAGCCTCTATTTTACCTGGCAGCTCTAGCTTTGGTTCCAAAGAGCATCAAGGACACCAAACAAAATTTTTCTTTTTTTCTTTTTTTTAAATCTAGATGTAAAATTGAATCCATGAAATCAGTGCTTCACACTGGGAAGGAGCCATGCCTGGCTGCTGGCAGCCCACAGGGAAGCAGGGGCCACCCAGCTCCGAGGCAGCCCTGAGGGGAGCTGCCCTGTCCTGTCGGCGCCTCTCTTCACCTTCCTCATCCCTGCCTCACAGGACAAAACTGAGGCCTTGAGGAGGGAGCACCAGGCTCAGTCCCCCATGGGCGACCTGAGCATGTGTGGACACGTAGAAGCTTTTTAAAGCCCGAATGAGTCCCGTTGGGCCAGCCGGGCCTCGGGAGGCTTCCCTCACACGGACCTCACAGCGAAGGATGGTTTATTTTGATGACCTCTGGGGCCAGGAGCACTACAGGTTTTAGGAGCTGTAGCCACTGCAGGACTTGATTTGGGGCCAGGCTGTCCCCGGCCAGCTGTTGGATCCAAGCCTCTGAGACCCTAACCCTAATTCTAACCCTAAACCTCCTTTGCTACACAGACTCTGGGGACATGGCCTCAGAGGCTCCTGCCCACAGCCTGAGCCCTACCCCAGCTTCAGCCTCTGGGCCATGCAGCGGGGTAGAAGGATATGGTAAGGGGTAGCTTGGGTCAGATTGTGTTGTTGGAAGACAGAACAGTTTTCCAAGGCCAGCTTTTCCAAGCACACTCAAAGGGCATCCCTGCCATCCTGGTCCCAGTGCCCAGCTCAGTGCCCTGGCTGCAGGTAGGAACCTGCCTTCCTGGTTCTTACAGCTCCATGGTGACTGGTTTCCAACTCGGTCAGGCAGTTCTTTCTCCTATCTCCTCTAACTCCCTCCTGCTGTAGGACAAGCCCTTTGCTCCCACTGGGCCTCCAGGGACACAGAGAACAGCTGGCCAGCATCTGGTGCTCACCATTAGCCAGGGCCCCTGCCCCCTGGGCCTTCCGCTCCCCAGGCAGAATAATCTCGCTTCCTCTAACCTTTCGGCTGGGCCCCGTGCTCTAGGGCTTTCATCCTGTCCATCCAGCCTCTGAAGCCACTCCAGGCTCCCTGGCCCTCCTATGGCTCTGCTGGGCCAACCCAGACTGACCGGCGGGTGGGGGCACCACCAAATGCCCATCTCTACTCACTGGGGGGGGAGGGGAGGATATCTGACAAAGAGCAGGCATGGGGCTGCCCCAGGCTCCCTACCGCCTGGTGAGCCCCATTTGCCTCTAGCTCTGCCAGGAGGGTTGGAGGACAACGCCAGGGGGTGACTGAGATGGAGCCCTCTGCTTCCCATCCCTTGTTAGGTGACCCTGGCAGATGACCGCCCCTTGAAACCTCAGCTTCCTCACCTGTAAGGGATGGTTAGGAAGATTCCAAGGATGAGGTCCCCATGAGCCGGGCTCGGCCCACAGCGAGGGCCCCATGGACATTGGGACTGTCCCACCCCTTCTGTGTGCAGGGACAGAGTCTCCGTGTCACCATCCTCCTCCCCGGCCAGCAGTGCACCATCCTGCCCAGGCTTGGCTCTGTCCTCCAGGAGGATTCAGGGCCTGTTGGACTCTGCTGCAGCCCGGCGGGGGAAGGAGGCCTACAAACAAATCCCAGCTAACTCTTCCTTCTCAGGGCCTTCAGAATCCCTGTGGAGATCTGTTCTTTCTGGAAGCTTCCTTAGTCCCAGTGGGGTGAAGACTCTCCATTCTCTCCCTAGCTTGGTGACTCCCCCAGGGTAGGATATATGTGTCCCAAGCCCCCACAGGCATCTAGCTGACCAGGCCAGGGGGACCAGTCATCCATTCTGAGGATTTACAAACTTGATCCTTCCAAAAAAACAAGCTCCCAGGAGCTCCAGCCACTATCCAGGTTCCAGATCGTGTCTCTCAGAGACTGTGTCCACGGAGGAGTCCCAGAAACGCTGGCGGCCTTGTACTCAGATGACACACACGTCCTCTGGTTTAGAAGTGACCCCACCGTCCCACTCCTGGTGCTCAAAATCACGCAGAGCCCTGAACAGGGCTAAAGACGCCATCTTGCCTGTCTTCTGCTTCTGAGCTTGGCGGTCCCTCTGTCCCCCTTTCCCAGTGCTTCCAGGGATCCGGGGCTTAGTCCCCAGCTCACATCAAGATTAGGAAAGAGCTCTTGATGAACCCACAGCTCCCACCCCAATATCATGTCTATAACCAACACACCTCGCAATGGATCTCACAACTCATTTGATGATCAAAACTTGGAATGGATCCAGGAAAGCAGAGAGATATTTATTTAGTAAATGCAAACTTCTAATTATTGCTTTAGTAATCTTTTCTTCCAGTGACTGAGCAACAACCTATTTTTTTTCTAGCAATTATTTTTAACATTCAGAAAATTGCCCTTAAGATATGCAAAACACATTTTGCATGAATAGCACTTAGGAGAGGCGAGCATCTCTTTTTTCCCCTCCATCTCAGTTATTAAGAAAATGCAAAGTTCAATTTGTCGATAATCACATCTCTGCAGCAGAGCAGAACGGGAGTGACTCAAAGCAAACAAGAGAAAGAAACCTAGAAATATGAAAGCAAGCATCTTCGACATCTCATGTCTGTATTTTCCCGCCAGGGTGCATAAGTTTCGGGTGTACAATTTTCCTGGCAGCAAATCCCAGCTTCCCCCAAGGTTTTTAAAGTGGGCCAGGGAGGTTAGAGATGTGAGAACTTACCTGTCAGCATCCCGAGGGGCAGGATGGGGGCAGGTCGGGCTGGGGAGCTGCCCGTGCCAGGGCTGGGCCTCGGAAGGCAGAGGCGCGGTGTGTGGACGCCCTTTGTGGACAGGTGCACGGAGCCACGGGTCTCCCAAGCGCTACCTGCCGTTTACTGGCCGTTTATTAGAAGCCCACGCAATATCATGAAGCACCTGCAGGCAATAAAATCCCTTACATGTGTGAGGCCTCAAGGAAATTAACGGCTCCTCCCTGGGGATGCATATTTTGTGAAGATGTTTATTACAGATGAAGAGCTCCCGGGGCGGGACATTAACAAGTTGCAGAGTGATAAAAGGATTTTTATCCTTTCTCGGTGACAGAGGTAGGAAGAAGGCTTTCACGGAACCTATAAAAGGCCCACTTCCTAATGAATTTTCTTAACTTTATTAATAGGGTTGGTGGAGTGGAGTTGTGGGGGCAGGCTGGACGCTTGGACAAAGGGGCCGTAGCAGAATGGGGGTGCACAGGACTGGTCACCACACCTGGAAGGCAGGAGAGAGGCACCAATGCGAATCCAGACAGGGAAGCCCCTTGCTAGAGGAGCTTGGGGGTGGGGGCGCTGCCCTGAAAAACTCATTTGAGACCCCTCAGGGTGCTGGGGTGAGTCAGGCCACAAGGCAGATTCTGAGCCTCTCTTTTTAACCCCCTGTTTCCCGCTCTGGCCTGCAGGCCATTACCGAGATGAAAGAAGGGGAATTCCTTTGGACCAGGACTGTGGAATCTAATTGAATTATATGAACGCAGTTAAACGTCTGCTTCAGAGAGGCAGGGCTGCCTTCCAAGCCGGCTGCTCAGGAGCTAATGGGCTATTTGAACAATAGAGGCCGAGGGCCGAACACAGGTGGGCTGTGTTAATAACTTTATTTAGACCCATTTTTTCCCCCGCTTTGAGGCGCACAAGCCTTCCATTAATGCATTCATTAGAGTTTATGACCAGGCTCTGGTTTTCTCCTAATGACACTGTCCAGACCCTGCTCTCTAGCTAATTGAGGCCAGCTGCCCACTGCCCCGCCCCAGCCCCAGGACCCAGTGTCACCAGGATTAGCTGCTGGGGCAGGACCGAGGGGAGCCAGCCCTACCGCCCTCCTCAGTAGCTGCACAAGAGCAAGGGTCAAGGTGGCCAGTGTCTTGGGACACCCACTGCCCCACCCAGCGCTTCCTGGATGATCACTGCCTCTCTTTGGCCCCTCCTGGCCTTCCTCTCTGCTGTGGTTACGCTGATGTTCCAAGAGGCCAACCTGACATCTTGCGCATCGCTCAGGAACCTGCTATGGCTCCCTACTACCCTCGGAAGAAAGTACACGCTCTGACTTTGCACTCTGTGTTCTTCAAATTGGCTCCACCTGCATCTCTGGGGCACACTGGGTTCTGGGCACACCCTTCTGCTTGCTAAGGACCAGCAGCCAGGAGAGCTCCACTCTAAGCCAAGCCTACTGGTGTGGGCTCAAACACAGGAGCTCTGGGAGCCTGTTTCCTGCCTAAATCTGGCCCTTTATAACTATGTGTGTATTACTGTGGTCACCTCCTTCCACAAGACTGAGAATCCCTGCAGCAGGGCAGGACCCGAGTTCCTTATGATTATGAATCATTTACTATGTGCCGGTTGCCCTGTGAACACTGGCTCACTCAGTCTGCAGCAGTCCCCCGCAGGGACACTTCCTTTCCCTGTGTCACAGATGCAGAAACTGAGGCTCAAGGACAGGAAGTTACTCGTTCAAGAATGCCAGCCTTACTGTTTCCTGCCCTGACTTGACTTCCCATCTGCATCTTGGGATTGTCCCCGTGGTTGCTGGACTTGGCTCACACCGGCTTGCAAGAGCATCTGGTTCAATTTTCAGGTGTAATTCTGTGAGCTGGTTGTTCAACACTGGCATTGTTAAAATTGTAAATCAGGGGCTGGGGATTTAGCTCAGTGGCATAAGCGCCTGCCTTGCAAGCACGCAGTCATAAGCTCGATCCCCGGCACAAAAAAAAAGTCCAAAATTGTAAATCAGCCCATTGCAGTGGTACACTCTGGGAAGCTGAGGCAGGAGGAACAAAAGTTCCAGCTCAGCTGGGACAACATAGCAATTTAGGAGACTCTGTCTCGAAACATTTTTTAAAAGAACTAGGGGTATAGCTCAGTGAAAAAGGCCCTGAGTTTGATCCCCAGAACAACCAAAAATTAATTACTATAAGTGAAATTTAAAATTACATAAATTTACAATTAAATAACCAATATTTAAGTGTAAAGTAATAAATACTCCAAATACATCAGTCCCGGTAGATTCATTTTATTATACTATCATCTAAGCTCACAAGGCTGCATCTATTTTACCTATGGTAGAAATTCCATGTGGGTGCCTGTTTTCTGACACTGTAAAAAAATACCTGCAAGAATAAATTTATACAGTTAGGATCCAGACTATGGTTTGGAGGTTGCCACTCACCTGGTCACAGCACATGCAGGCACATCATGTTTGAAATCAGCCATAGTGGTGGTATTTACACCATAGAAATTGGCAAACTACAGATCGATGCTTTTCTTTCTCTAAAGAGCTGGTTGTGAGACATGTACCAACACCTCACTGGATTGGAGAGAAGCACTAACAAAGAAATCTACCTATGGCACAAGCCTGTAATCCTAGCTGCTCAGGAGGCTGAGTCAGGAGGATCAAAAACTTGAAGCCAACCTAGGAAAATTAGTGAGACTCTGCCTCAAACTATAAATAAAAAGGGAGTAGGCTGTAGCTCAGTGGTAGAGCACCCCTGGGTTTAATTTTTAGCATTGACTCAAGAAAGGGAGGAGTAAGGGAAGGAGGGAGGAAGAAAGGAATATAGGAAGGAAGGAAAGAGGGTCGGTCATGCTAAGTCGCCCAGGTGGGCTCAACTTGCAAGCCCCCTGACTCAGCCTGCCAGTGTACTGCAACAAGAGGCAGTGCCACCATGCCAACCAGGAAACAGCCTTTGGTTTTTCCTTCCCGGGTCAGGTGGGTAGCCCTTCCGGGTGCTCCCACGTGCCCATGTGTGCCCCCTCACTGCACTTATTTTGCTGTTTATCAAGCTGTTTACCCATCTGTTTCCCTAGCAACCAGAGAGCAGGATTCCTAGTCCCCAGGGCCAGTAGGTGACCAGGCACAGAAGAGGCACTCAGTGAACTGTCTTGGCACAAGCAAAAAGACACAGCATTACGGGAGTGAGTGTCTCTCCACAAGACCATAGAGGACACCTGTCAAGGGCCAGAGACTTCATCTGGCACAAAATGAGCACAGTTCTTGCCCTTTGACCTCTCCCATGCTAGGGTTTGGGGAACTTCCAAAGCTGGCGGTGTCCAGAGTATAGGGGAGGTATGGGCGGTAGTGAGAGTTGATGTAGTTAATTATTTTGTGCCTTAAATTCACACTGAAGATTTTCACTTCATCCTGTGACCAGTGAGAAGCTACCAAAAGCATGCGGTGTAGTCAAATGTCAATTCTAAAAAGATGATGCTAAAATGGCACCGGGCCCAGTTGGTTGCCTGTGTTCTCCAAAGAACAGATAGTGCAGATGTAATTTGTAATTTTCCAAAGAAGTGGAAAAGTTGGGAAGTTTCACTTATAATTTCATGAGGTTCATACAAATTGAATCCCATAACTCAACAAAGATGGCTCCATGAACCCTACAAACTAACTTCACATGTCAATACTGATAAGGAAATAGCCAAACGCCATCAGATAGTCTAGGTGAACATTAAAAGTATAAACACCAAGATTAAACGATGATTTCAGAAATGTGGGTCAGATGAGGAAATTCTGCTTATGGAATCCATCGCATTTAATGCCTGTTCTCAGTGTAAAGACCACACAGCCTTTGGCCTCAAGAGTGGAACACAGGCCTCGGGCACAGGGTCCACACCGGGCTGCTGATGCTGGCCAGGCAGTCAGTGGCCATCTCCTCTGGTGTTCACAACAGGAACACACGCACACATCTCTGTGTCCCCCACCCAGCCCGCAGGTGTTGAAGGGGGTGCTCAGTGACCCCCAGACCACAGACCATAACCCACCTGCTCAAATAACCAGGACACACTGAGATCTCACATGACTTAGAAATATGGGGAAACAAAATGGCACCATTGATAAAGATGCATTTGCTTGTAAACCCAAGGCAATCAAACGAAACATATAAGCAAGGGCCGGGGATGTAGTTTCATGGCAGAGTGCTCGCCTAACATACACGAGGCCCTGGGTCCATCCCCTGATACAAAAGGGAAAGGGAAAGAGGGAGGGAGAAGCAAGAAGGAAGGAAAAAAAGATGGAGGAAGACAGGAGAGAGAGAGAGCAAGTGAGCTAACAGATGAGGTAAGATGACTCGCAGATAGCTAAGTAGAGAGCAGCAAAGTTTTCTATATTTCAGTAACAAGTAGTTAGGAAGTAAAATGGAAAAAAACTTCAATTACAAAAGTCATAAAAAGTATTAAATGCCTGGAAATAAACATAGCCAGAAATGTACAGGACATATAAAAATAAAAGTTTATTAAGGAGCATAGATAAACTTTTAAATAAGGTCAAGGGAGAACTTTTTAAAAACGGGGCATCTTCCTAGCTGGGAAGATTGATCACTATGAAATTGAACAGCTTCTACAAAACAGTCTACACATTTAACACCAGCAAAAACAAAATATCACTAGGATCTTATTTTTTAACTGAATTCTAAAGTTTACCTGGAAATATACTGGAATTATCATTAATTATCTTTTTAGCACCAGGGGTTGGACCCGAGGAGCACTGAGTTACAGCTCCAAACACTTTTAATTTTTTGAACTTTGAGACGAGGTCTCACTAAGTTGCTCAGACCGGCCTCGAGATTGCCCCTCCTCCTGCCTCAGCCTCCTGGCTAACTCGGAGGAGAGGCACGCAGCATCCTGCCCAACTATCATGAAATGTTTTAAAAGAAGGGTTAAGAAATGGGTCTCTGTAAGATAATAAAACACTTTGCAAGAGTGCAGGGGTTAAATCAGGGAGACCCAAGCACACTGGTGAGAGACCCAAAGACAATTACGTACAGCACAGTAAGATAGATTTCAACTCGAGGGGAAATAATGGAATTTTAAAATAAATAATGTGGAAATATTAGGGGAGCTCTTAGGAAAAAGATAATGTTAGATTCCTTTTTTGTGTGAAAATAAATTCCAGATTGATTAAAGATTTAAATTATTTATTTATCTATTTTGGTACTGAGGATGGACCCACGACCTTGCACTTGTCAGGCAGCGCTTAGGCCACTGAGCTAAACGCCCAACCCAAGATTTAATTTTTTTTTTTTTGGCTTTTTTTGAGACAGGGTCTCTCTATGCAATTCTGCCAGGTCTTGAGCTCACTTTGTAAAGCCCAGGCTGGTCTTGAACTAGCAACAATCCTGCCTCAGCCTCCTGGGTGCTGGGATTACAGGCGTGAGCCACCATGCCCGGCTAAAATTTAAATTTTTAAAAGACATATCTTTTAATTATCAGAAGACAATCTTGAGTGTGAAAAATTTTTTTCTAGATATGACTCCAAAGATGAAAATAGTCTTCAATGCTATATTTAAATGTCTAAAATTCATTAAATAGTACATAATATTCACTTAATGCTTATGTAAAAGAATTAAATATTTGGATATTAAAATATGCCCAAAGAACAAAGCATAAAAAGTGAACCTCAATTGGGGAGAGGGAGAGATATTTGCTAAATACACGACACAAGAGTAGAGAATATATTCACAGAGAAGTTTCTTTGGAAATCTAAGAGCACAGAGATGCCAGGCAGTTCACAAAACAAACACAAGTGTGCGGCGTGCGGAAGAGGAGGCGGCTCCCAAATGCCCCAGGCAGCATGTCCTGCCGTGGCGCGGCGCGGCGCGGCCAAGCGTCCCCGCGAAACTCTGAGCGCTGAGGAAGATGCGTGAAGCGGTAAGCAGCGGCGGGTTCACACGCAGGCAGCAGAGCTCACTGGTGCAGCCTCCTGCAGGCAGGCCAGCGGGGTGAACAGGCCCCGCACCGCGCGGCCCCTTCCAGTCAGCGTGGAGAAGCAGACAGGAGCGCGCCACAAGAATGTTCCAGGTGGAAGGAACCGGATAAATCATTGCACCCTAAAACCTCGAATAGAAGGGAGCTCTATAAGTGCTTACAAAGATCTCCAGACTATCGAAGCATTAAAAAAAAAAAAAAAAAAAGCTAAACTGGCATGGTGGTGTGTACCCACAATCCCAGCTACTGGGGAGGCTGAGTCAGGGGGATCTCATGTTCCAGACCATCCTGGAAACCTAGTGAGGCTCTGTGTAAAATTAAAGAACAAAGGGCTGGGGATGTAACTCGGCCGTAGAGCACTTGCCTAGCATATACAAGGTCCTGGTTTCAATTCCCAGCACCAATAAAATAAAATTAAATTTAAAAAGCCAAACAGTAAATAAAATGTTTGTAGTCGTGAAATATATACACATATTTATATCATTCAATTTGTACTTATTCATTTATTTTGGCTTTTTTTGAGACAGGGTCTCTCACTATGCAGTTCAGGCTGGCCTGAGCTCACTTTGTAGCCCGGATTGATCTTGAACGTGCAACAATCCTCTTGCTGAGTGCTGGGATTATAGGTGTGCGCCACCATGCCCGGCTGGCACATTTATATTTTTTTAAATCCTGAAAACATCCTCCAAACTTTTTATTCTTTAAAAATTTTCACCTTATTCTTATATTATTTTTATATAAAATAAAAAGTGAGGTATGGTGCCACATGCTTGTAATCCCAGCACTCGGGAGGCTGAGGCAGGAGATTACCTGGAGTTTGAGGCCAGTCTACACAGTCCAAGTTCAGTATGAACTACTTAGTGAGACCCTGTCTCAAAGTTACATGCATGTATTTTCACAGGGAAGAGTTGTTGAAAAATAATCAGGTA
The DNA here is from genome assembly GCA_004027455.1 of Hydrochoerus hydrochaeris. NCBI lineage: Eukaryota > Metazoa > Chordata > Mammalia > Rodentia > Hydrochaeridae > Hydrochoerus > Hydrochoerus hydrochaeris. The sequence continues at coordinate 145,259 of PVLA01000907.1, read as the reverse complement.
ACTAAATCAGGCAGTATGTATGATATGATCTTTAAAAATGTGTGTGAGAAGGCACAGCTGTATGGATATTGTCGGTACCTGGCGGTTCCTTTGCTTCAAAACAGCTCGGGCTTAATGAATATTGGTTGACCACGCATATTGCCGGAATAAATGCTCGTGACCCTCGTTGACGGGACGGTGGGCGTTTTCTGCTTCCTCTACTTGCCGAGTCTCGTTGGAAGTTTCGCTAATGGGCACTATGTGTGTTCTCCTTTTCGATTAAAAAAAAAATCAGAAGCCTCTCATTTCTCCACACCACGGCTGACTAAAGGGACCGGCCGAAGCACTGAGTGACCAAGGGTCTGGGGACATTGCGTAAGGCATCTGGAGACTGGCCCAGTCTGAGCGGGACACGCCCCACACCCCACCGTGACCCCTGTCCCGTGTCCTCCTGCGCGGTCCTGAAGATGCTCCTGAGCGCCATCCCGCTCCAGGCCCCCCCCCCGTCACCCCGCCACCCCGCCACCCCCCCCACCGCGTCCCGGGCGCGCACGGACCCCGGAGTCTCCACGGCCTGCAGCTGCCGCGCGCCCAGCGTCCCGGGGTCTCCACCGTCCCCCGGGTCTGGGCCTGTCACCTGAGGCCCCGAGGGTGACCTGCTGTGCCCTTTGTGAGGCCCCTGCCCGCCCTCCCGCCGGGCAGCCTGGGTTCTCCTAGGCTTATGCCCAGTGGGGACCGGGGGCTCCTCTCCCCGGTAGCCCCACAGCCTCTGGGAGGAGGGGTCCCGGCTGGGCCCGGTCCTCCGCCCCCCCACCCCCGGCTCCTCCAGGCCGGCTCAGCCCCCCAAGACCCCCACGAACAGCGTCCTGCCCCTCCCCGCTGCCCTGCACCCGCCAACCTGCTCCCCAGCGCCCCACGCCCCCAAAGGTGCGCCCCGATGCCCGGACACCGGAGCACGAAGGAAAGGCGGACGCTCGCTGGGCACAGGCGCCCGCAGGACCTCGGGTGGCGCGAGCCGGCGCCGGCCACAGCATCCTGCGCGCCCGCGGGCGGGGCCGCGTCCCGACCCAACGCCGCCCCCCCGCAGCACGGCCGGCGGGGCCCTTGCGGGACGCGGCGGGGCTGTGCTCCGGGCGGGGCGCGGTCCGGCTCCGGGGCGCCCCCTGCCGGCTGCGGCGCCCAGGCGTGGAGCGCGGCGAGCGCGGGGCGGACGGCGCGGGCGAAAGCCCGGGCGGGGCTTCCGGGAGGGGGCGCGTGGCTTCCGCTGGAAGAGGCCCGCCCGGCCGCGAGTGGGCAGAGTGCTGGTGTCTGCGACTGTGGGCTGTGGGCTAAACGAGCACAGCTCTGGGCGGTTTAGAGCTGCCCTCTCCTCCCTCCGCTCCTTTGCTTCCCACAGCTCTGCATAGTATTAATGAGCTGGGCGTGGTGGTGCCTGCCCACAATCCCTGCACTGCGGGAGGCTGAGGCAGGAGGATTGCAAATCGGAGCCCAGCCTGGAGAATTTAGTGACTAAACGAGACCTTGTCTCAAGATTTAAAAAAGAAAAAAACTTTTAATAGGGCAGAGAAAGGTTTATGCTAATATTGTTTGGACAATTACATGTCAATATCTTGCACTCTAAGTAAGTAATTTAAAGATAACAATGCGCTATGCATTAACCATTGTCACCCTCTTATTATCTCGTTTAGAAACATTCTTTTCTCTTTAAAATAAGTAAAATGTCCTTCCCCTTGCATTCCAACTGCTGGAATGAAAGCTGGTCACTGGAAAATAAAAATAAGGCAGGAGATGTAGCTCTGTGAAAGGCTGGGGGTTCATTCAGTCCTCCATACCACAAATAATGGAATAAAGAGCGTTCGCAGCAGGAGGCTGATGTCTAAAGCCACTCAGGATCGGCCCCCTGCCACAGCGCATTGCTCCTCCCCTTCCAGGACCAGCCTCCTGGTGGGCTGCAGGGTCCTCCACCCAGTCTCACCTGGCTCTGGCCACCTGGGCTCCCCCACGGGGCCTCCTGATTCCCGGGGCCTTGTCCCAGCCTCCCCACAACACTCCCCCGGTCCTCAGCCCCCTCCTTCCGCCGCACCTGTCCTCGGCAGAGCTCTGATGGTCACAGGAGACATTCACGCTGCTCCCTGCTGACTCCTAGGCCCCAGGGAAGATGCCTGGGAGGTGGGTGAATGGGGAGAAGGGGTGACAGAGGGACCCAGAGCACAGGACCGGCTGGCAGAGGTCCTCATGGTGAGCAGGGTGGGCATCACTGAGCAGACGAGAAGCCCTGGGCGGCCAGGTGTGGGGTGCAAGCCTGTACCTCAGCTGCTGAAAAAGGAAGATCTCAAACTGTACCCCAGCCCCAGCAACTTTGGGAGACCTCGCCTCGAAATTTTAAAAATGTCAAAGGGGCTGGAGGTGCAGTGGTAGCACTTGCCTGGCGTGCATGAGGCCCTGAGCTATGTCCCTGGTACCATAAAGAAGGGAAGAAGGGGAAGAGAAAGAAAGAGGAGGAAGAGGAGGAGGAGAGGAAGAACAAGCAAAAGCTGCCACCCAGGAGGCCAGAGAGGTTGGGGACAGAGGATATGCACCCTCGCACCCAGCAGCCCTGACTGCCATTCCTAACTCTGCCTCCCGGGCCTTTGTTTCAACATCTGTAAAATGGAGCAATAAAGCAAGCACGTGATGCCACTCTTGCCATCAGGGGCTTGCTGCTCACCACAGCCTAGCACTGGGTCGGCATAAAACACGGGGGTCCCAGGCCAGGGATGTCCAGTGGTTTGCTGAGAACCCCAGGTTAAAGGGAGATGGGGATGAAAATTGGACCCATCTGTCTGAGCCCAGAGCCCTTGTCCCCCAGCACCACCCAGCAGGGCTCCTGCCTGCTACATCCTGGGGTGGGTGCTGTCCTGGCGGCAGGGCCCACCTCCGAGTCTGTGGAGATGGAACTTGCAGCGTGCGCCAGGAGCACACATGACGAAGGCGGCGCCGGCTTCCGGCTGGGCAGGTGTCCCCTGCCTGCCAGGCTGTGGTGTTCGGTGAGGCTGATTCACAGCCCAGCACTGAGGCAGCCTGGCCCAGCTAAGGGCATTGTCAGTCAGCCAGTCTGTCTGTCTGTTGGCCTTCAGGCATCCCTAGAGCCCGGCTCCCTCTCTCTCTCTCTCTCTCTCTCTCTCCCTCTCTCTCTGGGCTCTCACTGTCCACAGAGTGGGGGACTCACATGCAAATCAGAAGGATGAGGTGGAGGGACACTTGGGCTAGACTTAGGACAAGAGGGATTCTGGGAAGGAGAGGTCTGCAGAGGCTCAGAGGCGGGGGTGGCACCCGTGGGGGGCAGGTGCCCAGCCACACTCTGCCCCTTTGGTCTCGGCCTCTAGCAGAGCTGGCTCCCTGCCCCTTGCACAATGGTGAGATGGCACCACAGCCCTCGTGGGAGCCAGGAGGAGGCCGGGCGCACCTGTGGAGGAGGGCGGACTCAGGGTTCAGGGCTGTGCTGAGAACAAAGAGTCCTCCCAGCGCACCGTGCACCACGGGAGTGAGGGCACCCAGCAGGCTGGGCTGCCGTGGAGATGGGGCCACAGCTGCTCCCCGCTCCCCGGCTTGTGGAGCGATGGGCAGGGCTGATAGCTGGGGCTGCCAGGCTGCTGGGCCAGCGAGGGGCTCACGCTTCCTCCCCCCAAGTTCTTTATCAGCAGGATGTGCTGTTGCCAGGGAGCCGACCTCAGGCCCCGCTCCAGCCGTTGCCGGGAGGATTATCAGAAAGATTTGAGTCTTTTTAATTAAATCCAAGCCGAATGCAATTCTGCACGGGCTCAGAGAAGCCCATTCAGTATCCTGTCGCCGCCTGCGATAGCTTTGTCCTGGAGGCCTGCTATCGGGCCACCTATCTGTCCACGAGGCAGCCACCTCCATCCCCAGCCTGACAGCAGCAGGCGCCTGAGAGTAAACACCCGGGAGGTCCCTTCCGGCCCTGGGTGCTGCATGGTGGCTTCTGGGGAAACTCTGCCCCATGCCACGCCCGAAAACAAGCTCCACTTGGCCTGACAATCACCCTCCAGGGGCCACAATGCTCCACCTCGCGCCTTTTGAGCTCACATAGGTCTCAGAGCCTATAAGGAAGTCTGGGTTCATTCCCATTTTACAGATGAGAAAACAAAGCCCCAGGGCCACACAGCAGGTAAGTGGCAGAATCAGGAACCAGACCTGAGTACTAGCTCTAGTCCCTGGCTCCTTCCTTTCTGGTACTGTCCCTGAGGGGAGGAAGCCGTGAGCCCCTCACTGGCCCAGCAGCCCAGGACAGCACCAGAAAGGAAGGAGCCAGGGACCGGATCTAGTACCTGAGTATCCCTGTCAAGTCTCCACTCTGCTAAGTCTACTACTTTGGCACCTGCCTGGGCCTCCTCACCCATCCCAGCCACCCCCGGCCAAGCCCTGCTGGGCTCTGTCACGATTCGGATAATGACAGTGGCACAGCCAGCGACCAAGCGCCCTCGGGGTGCAGCACCTTCCCTCAGGGGTGCAACTATAGCTCTGGGTACCGAAACAGGAGATGCTAAGAGAAGAGTCAGGGGTCCAACCCCACAAAGCCTCACGTGGCCCCAGTTTGAAGCTGGTGTCCCCAGCCTCGCTCGTCCCCAAAAGAGGCGCCTGTGCCCAGCACAGCCCGGCAGCAGGACGCAAGACAGGGTCTATGCGCAGGGACCTGCAGTTGGTTCACACTGCGGCCAGAGGACAAATTAACTCGATAAATAACTCGGGCATGGAGGAGGCGCATTCTTTTTAGAAATCCCGGCAGCCCCGGGCCCCCATGCCTGAGCACTGACTTTATAGAGCTAAGTTTTAATTGCAGCCCTCACACCCTGGCTGCAGCCGCCCCGCTGAGAGGGGACGTGTACGCTTTTTAATTAAATCTGTCTGTTATCACACGGATGGTTATGAAGCGGGCCATTAGCCGTGGAGTGGCCACCGCTGGGAAACCACCAGCCTCATTGGACACACGGCCCGGAGCCCCTCAAGGGCCAGCACCCCTGATCCTCCCTGTCCACTCTGCCCACCAGGGCGATGCCTTGGGCAGGGCCTGCACCCAGCCCTACTGCAGCCGGGCTTCTGCCAGTCAGCGCCCTGGCTGAGAGGGAGCCTCCTGCCCCAGGCATGGGGGAGACCAGGCTGCAGTCCTGCTCAGCTACTTCCCCTCTCTGGAGGGCACAGCGTTCCCTCTCTGTGCTGCCCACGTCAAGTCACTCACATGACCCCACTGACTCTCACAGTGCCCCACAGGAAGGAATTCTTGTTGTCTTCTCTTTATAGACAGGGAAGCTGAGGCTTGGAAACCACTTTGGTGGCTTTCCCCTTGCTAGACACAATGCTGGACACAGTTTGAAGGACAGGCTTGACTTGACTCACGGCTTTGGGGGATTCAGTCCATGGTCTGCTGGCTCCAAACAGCAGCAGCATGGCAGAGGGGATGGTAGGACAAAGCTGGTCAGTCCATGGCAGCTGGGCAGCAGAGTGAGGGACAGCACCAGAAAGGAAGGAGCCAGGGACCAGATCTAGTACCCAAGGTCACCCCTCCATGACCTACCCAGACACACCAGAAGTGTACCCCAGCATCCCCTGGGGGCCTACCAAGCCAATCAAGGTGACATAATCAACTTAACCACCACTACTTGATTAGAGCTGACCTAGGGTTTGCATGGACCACTGCTGCAGTGTCTCACCTGAGCAGGAAGGGAATGACCCTCACCTGGGGGTGAGGGGCTTTAACTAGGACCGTGGACGACTGCAGGGACCAACACAGGATGGCGGCTTTTACTTGACCACTGCCACTTAAGTGCAGGTGTGGCTCCTGGCCCTGTTGTCCAGATGAGGAAACCAAGGCCCTGCTCCCTCAGGGCCCCTCTTGTCGGGTCATCCTTGGACGTCACCCCACACCAGGACATGGCAGCAGCCTTTCACCCCCTCATTAGAATAATGCGTATTTGATTTTCACTTGATTATAAAATAAAGCCAGGGTATAAAGCTGCAGACAGGACAGATTATAAAATGGACATTGGAATCACCCATAATCCAGTACTGTTCCCTGTTTGTCTCCATTTTTTCTGGCCATTTTCCTGTTCACTCATCCATCCATCCATCCATCCATCCATCCGTCTATTCATTCATCATCCTTCCAGCCACTCACCCAGCTGTAAGTGTTGAGCGGGCGTCTTGTGACTGCTGAGCCTGTGCGAGGTGCTGAGGACACTGAGGTGACAGGCCCTTCCCGTCCTGCCACAGAGGACTTGCCATCGATGGCAGGAGACAGCCAGGCACCCCGCCGCGTCATGGGGCCGGGCCGGGCTCCTGGAGGAGCCTTGCCATGTCTGAACCTGCAGACGTGTGGGCTCTGCCTGCACACCATGAAACCCACCGCAGGTGCTGGCGACATTTTTCTAGGACTTTTGGCCCTGGCCCTCCTCAGCATTGTCTCCTCCCAGCCCCTAGACACGTGTACTTTGCTACTTCTGCAGCCCTGCCCACACCTCCACTCCCTTGCCTTGGCTGTGCCTTTTGTTTAAAATGCCCTTCTTCTATGTCTGGGCCTGCTGGTGAACTCCTACTCATCCTTCAAAGCCTAGAGCTTTTGTCCCATCCTCAATGACGTCTTCCCAATGCCCTTCCCAGAATAGCAAGGACAGCCTCTCCTCCTTTTTAAGCTTTGCATCCTTTGGCTCTCTTCTAAGTTATCTTCCCTTTGGGTCTTGGACCCCAGAGCCAGCTCAGGGGCTGCCTGCAGGGGCCTCACATGGTGTGCACTGAGGGAGGGAGACCTTTTCGCAAGGTGTCTTGGGACATCATCAGGCTGTGAAGCCAGGTTCATTCTGTTCACAGGCAACACCCGCCCACCTCGGGGGCAGGACAGCCACTCCCCGTGCCTCTGCCCTGCAGCCAGGAGGGTGGCAGCTGTGTGACTGGGTGGCCCTCGGAGTCCAGGTGGAGAGGCCATGCCAAGGCATCCTTCCCTGGGCTCAGAAAGGCAGGCGTAGGTGTGGCCCTGTGCACTTTCCTGCCCTGCCCTCTGCACTAAAGTCCGGGTGAATCAAGCTTAGTATGAAGGCCTGGACATAATGGCTTCGCACCATGGTCCAGCAACTCTATCATCCCCACCCCCCGCTCTCAGACCAGTGAGTCCTCGGCAAATGGGATTCGAGCAATGGTGCCAGGCCCTCCACGCTGCTGGTATGGTTCCCTCTGCACCCAGCCTTGCTCTAGGAACACATCCAGGCCAGTCTGCTGCAGGGGTGTGGGACACTCATGGAGGACAGTGGATGACCCAGCTGAGGCCACACCACCTAACCAACCAGCCCCCAGTCAACCTACCCCAGCCAGAGAGGCTTGGAGTGCACCCAGCCAAGATCAGCAGAATCTCTCAGCAACCCACAGACATACATGACACACTACATAATGAGTTGAAAACCACTAAGAGGTAGGGCTATTTGTTACACAGCAATAGCTAACCCAAACACCCCCATCTACACAGTGGAATACACTGTAGCAGAAAGGAGGAGATGGTCATTGTATATCCTGACATGGATATATCTCCAAGATATCTCTAAGATTCATTAAAGTAGGAAAGCAATAACATATATGAAGACAAAAAAAAATGCCAGGTATTTCTAGTGTCTAGATTCTTTCTGGAAAGCTATTAATACCTGGCAGCCAAGATTGCTTCTTGGGCTGGGATGTGGGGGCCCAGAACCAACAAGGCAGGAGAGAAAAACATCTTTTTCAAAGTCTTATTTTATGTTGCTTTAGAATTTTGTGCCACATGTCTCTTAGTTTTATTTAATTTTTTTTTACCACTTTGTTTCCCTGAAAACAAGATCCACCTAGAAAATAAGCACTGTCGTTACCATGGTGATGGTCCCTGTGGTACAGAAGCCAACCTCTCGCTCCTCCCTCGCCCGGTGGCCGCTCCGTAAGCCAGGTGAGGCTGGGGCTGGCGATGCTGACCTCTAATTTTCAAGGCTGGTTCTTTTTTAGTTAGGTCTTATTTTAGGGAAACAGGATAAAATTTCTCTCTGGGCAAATTTCCCTTTGTTATCTATTCACTGCTTCCAAGTGATAAGTGCCTTATCACTTCCTGTGTGGCCTCAGCAAGTGGCCTCAGCAAGGAAGACCTGGCCACCACGTGCGTGGTCAGTGCCCAGCCATGCGGTGCTCGGCTCTGTCCGCCAAGGTCCACTAGAGCTGACCTCGCTCCCCAACCAGCTGGGCTCCCTCGTTCCCTGCTCGCACCAAGGTGCATATTCTTACTTTCAGCATCAGCCAAGAGCCCTTCTCCCTTTGGGGGTGTCCTGATCAGCACTGGCCAGGAAGTCCCCCTCTGTGGGACAGGGGCCTGGAAATGGGGGCTCCCCAGGAAAGGGTCCTCTCTGGGGCTCTAGGCCTGGCAGCACCCCCCCTCCGGCTGGAGCATCTGAGTTCCATCTGTGAGCTCTCTTGGCCAGGGATTTGGGGTCCTTGTTTTATGGCTCCCTAATCCTTGCTTGGCAGAGAGGAAGTGGTGGGTCAGCCCGGCCACGCAGAGAGTGGCCGGCGGATTCTCCGAGGAAAGATTCATGGGCCATCAAAAGGGCCTTTTGCCTCCGGGGCCGCACCGAGCACAGGCGGGGAGATAAATCACAGGCAGGCCAGGAAGATAAAAGGTGCAGGGACATGGGGCCCTGTCCTGGGAGAAGGAATGGGCCAGGTCCCTCGGTGGCATCCCTGTCCCTGCAGTCCCTAGCACCATGCCAGCCCCGGGACACCCCGACGCTGTGCCTCCCAGCAGCCCCAGCGCCAGCAGCCTGTATGGTCACGCAGGGCCTCCAGCTAGGAGGGGCCTCGCGAGGGGCTCAGGGCCTGCTGTCGCTGTCTTGAAAGGCTTCTGGCTTTGCACTGGGCTCTGCCTGGCCAGGGGTGGCTTTGGGCATCTTGTGCCCCTGCAACCTCTGCACCTGCTGGAAGTTCACCTGGCGCAGCTTGCACACCTCCAGCAGCGGGGAACTCACTCCCTCCCTGTGCAGCCCACTGATTTCACAGTGGACCAGTGGAAGATTACAGGCCTTATCTCGCCGTGGTTAAGGACCCCAGGCACCCACCAACTGTGACATGGGCAGTGCGATTGCACCTCAGCTTCTGGTCCACACGGAGGCAGGTGAATCAAGGCTAAGCGTCGTGCAGGCCCAGTGCGGCCACGCGGAGCCTGGCGTGGGCTCCTCCGCTCCCTCAACCACAGCTCTTACTGCGGGGCAGCAGAAAAGGATTTCTTCTGTCGGGTGGGATCTCCAAGACTGGCCAGTGGTTGGGGTAAGGAGATGGAAGGAGATGCACCCCCGTCACACACACACACACGCACACGCGCTCCCATGCACGCACGCACACACTCACCCTCATGGTCGCGCACACTCGCAACCAGAGGACCGGGCAGGTCAAATCTGCCGCTTTACCTGGGCTCCACCCGGCAGGTGCCTTGTTCTCTGCTGCCATCTGCTGGCTGGCATGGGGCACTGCAACACAGCCGGTGCAGGAAGAACACCACAGTTCATTTGCCCTACTATTAATGAGAAAATGATCGAATCCTTTGACAAATCTTCCCTGAGGATTGGCTCAGACATTGGAGATTTTTCAGGGGTCATAAAAGACAAAATCTTAGGCCTTTTGGAGCTTCCACTCAAGTGGGAGGCATGGATATTGAGCAGGAAAACCAATCGTTCGATTCCCATGAGTGATGCTAAGTTCAGTGACAAGAAAAAGAGAAAACAGAGGGCCAGGAATGGAGTGGGGTGAGGCAAAGCAGCAAGAGCAAGGAGCAAGGTCAGGAGGAGGCACCATGCCTGGTCCCTTTGGCCTGGCTTCCCAGCCCCGACCCTCCCTTCCTGTGATCTGGGCAACTTCCCCTGGCCTGAGCCTCAATTTCCCTATCTGGAAAACAAGGAGAATCACAGCCACCTCCCAGCTGAGTGGCGCCGTGGGGATTCAGAGGGATCCCGAAGGAGGCTCGCTTCATGAGTTATTCTTCCCCACGCTTGCCTCACACACCAGCGCAGGGCTCCTTCTCTGAGCCTCAGAAAATCCTGCGTCTGGTCCGTGCTGAGACGTGGTCCCATCCTAGGCCCGGGAGGAAGTTTACTTACCCAAGGACACAAGTGCCATGGCAACAAAGGGCCTGGTGGGCAAGTTTGGGGAGCGCAGCCCAGAAGCAGCAGAGCTGAGCGTCTTGTCCCTCTGGGATCTGGCCTGCTGTCCCTTCCCTTGCAAAGCCACCACTCCCAAAGCTTCACCACAGGTGAGATGGCAGGAGGAGTGGGAAGGGACTGGCGGCCAGTGGGCCTGGGCTCCCACGCAGGATCATGGGTGAGTCCCCGCCTCTGGTGACCCAGATGTGTTGCCAGGTCCTTCTGTGCCTCAGTTTCTCAGCATCCTTAGAATGCAGAGAACAAGCAGACCACAGGCTTGTGAAACCCAGCAGGAGGGTTGTGTCACCTGCAACATGCACAGAGCCTCAGCTATCACTGCCACTGACCCACTGTCCCAGCCTCCAAACACCTCTGAGACCTTCTCATCTCAGGACCCTCGTACTGACTAACCCGGCCCAGTCTGCCCTGATGCTCCCGTTTCAGCACTAAAAGCCCAGGAATCCCCTTAGTTCGAGCAAAGCTGCCAGGGAGACCTTCCCTCAGGGACCTGCTCCGCCCTGCTCAGGCTTCGCTGTAAGACACAAAGGCGCAGCCAAGTTCAGCAGGGCTGGAGGAACAGGAAACTCAGACCCAGCTGCTTCCCTGTGGGGGGACCCTGGGCACGAGGTTTCTGGGGACCTCTTGCATTCTCAGGCGGCTGCACTGGAACAAATGCCTGTGATGAATTGGTGGCTCAGAGAGGAAAGTTTCCTGGACTCAGCACTCTGGAGATGTAGTGCCCTTCATGCTGGACTGGGCCTGTTGCTCTGGGCTTGTGGCCATACATGCTCATGACCAGAAGCAGAGGAAGAGGTGGAAGAGTTGGGTCCCACAGTCCCCAGGGCACAGCAAGGACTGGAAGACACTGCCTTAGCTTTCACTCTGTCCCAAAGCACCACCCTTTAACATCTGGACTTTTGGGAAACACACCAGTTCTAAACTGCCCCCCTGGAGCTGGCACGCTTGTCATGGGCCACCCAGGCCTATGCAAAGCCCACTCTGGCCACTGTCCCAGTGCTCGCCAAGGAAGCCTGCAAAATTTGCTGGATTCCCCCTGTCACTCGGTGAGCAGGCCCCATTTTACAGATGGATAAGCCAAGGCTGGGAGAGAGCATGACTTGTCAGGGGCCACCCTGTGGGAAGTACCTGGGACAGCTCAGACCCCAGATCCCACAGCCCTCAAGTCAAAGTATAAACAGATTAAAGCATGAAATAAAAGACAGGAGCCAGGGAGACAGAGCTCTTGCAGATGGAAAGGGGACAACAAGAGGGACAGAAGGAGAGGAAGTGGGGAAGGAGAAAGGGACACAAAGAAATAAGATGTGCTATGTATGTGTATCTGCTCCCTGGAAGAATGCAATCCTTACGTGCTACAATCGTGTCCTAGGGGGTAGGGATTTAGCTCAGCAGCACAAGTACCTGTCTGGCAAGCATGAGGTCATGAGTTCGATCCCCAGTACCAAAAAAAAAAAAAAAGTGTCCTAATAAAATTTTATTTTTAAAAAAGAGCCCACCCCTCCCAGAGTTGCGTGGGGGGCAGCAACACAACAGACCAGTGCCACAGATCTGGCAGCTAGGACCCTTAGGGCAGGGCCAGGATTTCCAAGAGGGTGGGAAGCTGGAGAGTTCTCAATCCCCTGGCACCTGGCTGGCTCTTGGCTGCCACTGGCAGCCAGAAGATGCAAACCCTTCCCCACTGGCCTGCAAGGTAGAAGATGGTATCCAAGGAAGTTAACCAGGGGTACAGAGATGCAAGATGCAAGCTGCGTGGGGGGCTTTGGGAGCAGAAAGGTTGGTGGGGACACCTGGGGGCTGAGGGCTGGGCCAGGGCCCTCCTAGGAGCTGCAGCCGTGTCTCCATGGAGGGGAGGAGATGGTGGGACCAGGGTCTGAGGTGTGCGCAGACAGGGCAGCAGGCGGAGTCCTAACCTGCGGCTCCAAACTCTTCCCTGGAGGTGTAGGAAGGATTGGAGGCAGCAGATAGGACAGGACAGGATGGGACAGGATGGAGGCAGTGGCCAGCTGCGGAGGGGGAGGGGCTGCAAATGGGAAGCAGATGGGGGGTGGGCAGCCAGGAGACAGAGGGCCCGGGAGGATGGGGAGAATGTGGAGAACAAGATGGGAGATAAGATTTCAAAGGCAGTGACAGCCTGGAGCAGAGAGGAGGAGCCGCCAGGGTGGGACGGGGAGGGTGAAGGCCCCAGAGAAGGGACCAGGGACAGGTCCCAGAGCTGTCTACCTTTCTACCTTTCCAGACCATTCTACCTTTCCCTTGTCTAGCTGAGACTCATGCCCACTGTCAGGGATGAGCCTAGCACTGTCCTCTGTGTCCCAGCCTCTCCCCATTGAGTCCTACAGCACTGGCCAGCCACACCCTTTGGGCGAGATGGACAAAACTCGTGGCTCTGAGCAGTCAGTGACCCTGTGCAGTGGAAGAGGAAATCTAAGGCCAGCCTTAGCAGGGGACTCAGGCTGAAGCAAGGGGCTCACCCCAGCTCTTTGGTGCAGGAGCTGCACCCTAGAGAGCCCCACAGAACCCCAGGAAGCACCTAGAAAGGCTGGCGGAGCTGGACAGCACCACACCCTGCCCGGCTTCCTGTTCCCGCCCCCCGTGCCAGGTGACCTGCAGGTGGCTCTGGCAGGCAGAGCTCACAGTGGCCTCTGACCCACAGAAAATAGTCCTGCCCTAGCCTTCCACCTCCCGCACCACAAATGACATCAGGCAGTGAGGGTCACCTCGTAGCGCTGGGGCTTTGGACCGACTCTTCAGCACTCAGAGCCTCAGCTACCAGGTCCATGGTGACTCCTGGGTTGATGTTAGGAGCCAAGGAGGGCCTGGCATGTGACACGGCCACCATCAATTGGCAGATGGCCCCTCTACTCAGCCTGCTATCTCCATGGCTCTCCTGGGAGTGTCAGAAGGTGAAGGAGCCACTTGGAGCAGGACTTGGGGGATCCTGCCACCTGCTGTATCAGGAGCCCAGCACGTCCCCAATGCACGACCTGAGTTGAAGGACAAGGGTCAAGCACAGGTCTTCCTCCCCCAGGGCTCACCTGGGGACAGGCAGATGACATGCAAATGAAAGCAGACAGGCCACAGACGTCCCCTCAGCTAGGGCCAGCCCGCACCCCCCAAGGGACTAACATACCTCTCTGGGCTTGGGTCAGGCCCTCAGGAGCAAGTTGCTACCAAAGAGGGACCCTAGCTTCTCTCTTGCACCTTCTCTTGCCAGTCTCTCCCACGGGCTCCCACCAGGGGATGCCATCTGCCAGAAGGCCCTTACCAGGGCCAGGCAGACAAAGAAGCCTGATCTTGCACTTCCAGCCTCCACAGCCATGACCCAGAGAACCCTCTTTTTCTCTTTCTGTTCCTGGTGCAGCCATGGCTCCTGGTTCCCAAAGCATCTGAAGCAGAGAGCAGCACCGAAGCATTGGATGCTGGGTAAATGTGCTCCTCACCTACATGCAAGATTTAATCCTTATCCATCCTTAATCCCAGCCCTCAGTCATGGTAATCACATTGGTGAAACAGTCAGATCGCCCAGCTATGATAGATGCAGCATCTGTCCAACTGTCCGAGAGAAATTGGCTGTGAGGGTTAGGGTTACCAGGGACCTGTGTGACCATTTGATTTCTAAGGTAATTAGCTACAAACCCAGTGAAAGCCATAGGATTTGAAATACTACTCAGCAGTAAAAATGAATGAACTGCCAGTTATGTTGGTGCTGGTTTGTAATCTCAGCGCTCAGGAGCCTGAGGCAGGAGGAGGAGCGCCACGAGTTCAAGGCCACCCTTGGCTGCATAGGGAGTTCAAGGCCAGCCTGGACTACATAGTGAGACCCTGTCTCAAAAAACAAAACAGGGCCAGGCGTGGTGGCTCTCACCTGTAATCCCAGCACTCAGGAAGCTGAGGCAGGAGGATTGCTAAGAGTTCAAGGCCAGTCTGGGCTACAAAGTGAGATTAAGGCCAGCCTGAACTGCACAGTGAAAACTTGTCTCAAAAAGACCAAAAAAGAAAAAATTAAGAAATCTCCCCTTAACTAATATAAGCCAATACTGTGGCCCCAGTTCCTCTCCAAAGGCCTGAGAAACAGGAGCAGCAACATCCAAGGGCAGAAGATGGGTCCCAGCTCAAGAAGAGACAGCAGACTCATTCTTCCTCTGCCTTTTTGTTCTGTGTAGTCCTTCACGGGTCGAACAGTGTCCTCTCACACTGGTGAAGGTGAGGTACCTTTCAATGCCCTCGCAGACCAGAAATAATGTTCTGTCAGCTTCCTGGGCAACCCTTAGACCAGTCAAGTGACACATAAAACCACTGCAACTCCATCCCCCTGTCAACTTGGCATCATTGTGCGTCTTTGATGGTTATGGGTTGTGTGTTTAGAAAGTGATTGGCTCGTGGAGCGCTATACTCAGTGGTTCATCTGACCCTGAGCTCAGTAGCTGAATGTGCTGCTGGGAAGTGGAGCTGGGTTAAGAGAGGTGGGTCACCGGGGAGATGACCCAGGAGGGACCCTCGCTTCTCTCTGCTTCCCAGCTACCATGGAGCCAGCTGTTTTGCTCTACCAGGCCCTTTCTCCATGCCATTTCTGCCTTGGAGCCAATCAACCACGGACTGAATCCTCAAAAACCATTAGCCAACGCAATCCTCTCCTTTCAACTGTATCAGGTTTTTGTCCCAGCAATGAGAAAACGCCTAATACATAAACTACACTTCATCTCCAAATAAAGATATTAACAAGGTCACAGTTTCAAGTAAAGTGACCTGATTATCTCCAGTACAATAGAAAATACACTGCTCCTTCCCCAGAGGAGGTAAAATCTTGACATTTACTCTTCTGAGATCTCATAATTTAAATACTACCATGTGAATTAACAGTGCTTAAATACTGATATAAGATCAATGCTTCTTATGTTACACTAAAGGGAGTGAGAGAGGAAACAAAGCAGAGAGACTTGCTTCGTGCACGTGTGCACATACAAGTGTGTGCATAACCAGAAAGAGGAGGAGACACTCATAACAGCTAGGGCTCTCCTTTTTGAAGTTGGTCAGTGGTGGTGGCTGGTATTTGTGACTTTTCCTACTGCCCATCCTCGATTCCCTTTGCCTTCAGCAAGCACCTTGGCTGATTATGGGCCTTTACCTGGTGGGTGACTCAGATCTTCATTCTTGACAAGTCCATCTGGACCGTTTGTAGTTCTGTCTGGATTGTGTTACTGTCATTTCCCACTGTCCTTAGCAAGGGGCATGGTGATAATAAAAGCCACTGTGTGTCCCAGGCATTACTCCTCTTCACTCTACTACAGAGCAGGGCTCCAAATTCCCCTCGGTGGTTGGGGTTAATCATCCAGCCAACACCATGACTCCTTTCCTTGCTTGCTAATGCAGAGGCATGAGGAGCCCAGAGGGGCCAGGAAAAAGGCAGACCATCCAGTTCAATGGAGTCATTGTTGTGTCTCCTGGCGGGAGCATTCCTCCTCTGGAACTCAGCCCTCTGGGCCAGCAGAGCATAAAGTCTCAGGAAAAGGAAACCAAACTTTTACTAGTGAGTCATTAGGAGCAATAGTGACAGTGGCACTCCGGTGCCCATTTCTTGATTCCTGGACCTGTGGATCCTGGCTGTAAGAGAAACGGGGCCACATATTAGATGCTGATTCAGAGCACACTCAGTCCTCCAGAGAATCTTGCCTCAGCCCAGAAAAGGTACCGCCGCCCAGCCAGAGCTGCGGCTGCCTCGCTCACTGTTTATCCAGCCAGCTGCTGCCGGAGGGGGAGGAGCAGGGTAATAACAGACTCCCGTGAACGTGGGCTCCTCGCTGCACCTCTGTGGCTGGCGGCGGGGAAAACAGTTTGACAAGAGGTAGGATAACTTCTACTGACAAATTATATTCATCAGAATCTGAGGATTTGGTGTCCTCACCTTTACCTTTACCTTGCCTTCTCATACAAATGAAGTATCATATACAGAAGCACCTAGCTCCTTACCTGTTCTAACGGGTCCATTAGGAGTATCCAGTATTTCGTGTCTTTATAAACAGTTCACACCATGGACATTAGTGATCTCTTCCCTACTGAAAATAGAATCACCAGCACCTTTAAATCTAATCAGACCAAAGAGCCAATTCTGGAAATCTCAGAACCAATTCAGAAAACATGTACTTAAAATTCTGTTCCTAGGTAATCATTGTCAGTACTGAAACAGAAGTGGTGAAGGATACGTGATGCACATGCGCACACACACACACACACACACACACACACACACACACCAGTCCAGTAAAACAGGGGGATCTGAATGAATCTTGAGGGTTGTTATCACTGTCAGTTTCCTGGTGGTGATATTGTAGCACCATTCACAAGATGTTACTTATCATGGCAGGGAAATTTGCTACAGGGCATTGTACAGCTTCACAGTATTTCTTACAGTGTAAATGTAGCTACTGAAAGTCAAGTGTTTAGTTTAGTTTTGTCTGTAAGTCACAGGATGTCCCCTACAGCTGACACCTCAGCGGTTGACATTGGCAGACTCCTGGGAAAGTGACTGGTCGATGGCCCAGTCATCCCCTCAGACTCTTCTAGATTGTCATGATAGAAACAAGTCATTGAAATGCATGAGCTAAACTGTACTTCTAATTTCTAGAGCAGAGTCATCCAGTATAGTAGTCACTAACCACATGTAGCTATTTGAATACTTGAAATTCAGCCAGTCCTAACGGACATGTGCTGTTAGTATAAAATACACACCAGGTTTAGAACACAGTATGAGTAAATGTAAAAATAGCTCATTAGTTTTTTATATCAACTATGTGTTGAAATGATAACATCTTGGAGATACTGAGCTAAATAATATATTTTATTAAAATTAAATTTACCTGTTTTTTAATGCAGTTTTTAGAAATTTTTAAAATTTCTAAAAACTGTTTTTAAAATTTTTAAAATTTGTAAAAACTTTTTAAAATTTTTATATGGATTTTCTGTATTTCTATTGGAGGGCACTCTTCCCAGTAAGCACAGTATCTATAGTTACCACTGAATCAGTCAGGATCCAGCAGGAATGCACCCTGTCTTTATGTAATTTCTGGGGTTCCTCCTATGTTCTAACTCTGCACAACCCAGATTCAGTTCTACATGGGTGTCAGAGCCCAGCTAGGCTCACAGGGCTAAGGCCCTAGGTCACCCCAAAGATGCAAAATAATCCACAGAAACTACGACCACGTGTTCTTTCTTGAAGGCTTCTTACAGGTGACTCAGTGGGCAGGCACAAGGCTTACTTGTGTTTATCTTGGGTATCACACGTCACCTCCCCGCAGGTACTGCTTGGGACATTTTCGAGCACCTCGTATGCCAATGGACTTTCCTGTCTGTTCTACCCCCTGGCTGTGTTGTAGCACCTGGATCTGCGGAGGCTCCATTCAGTCCCAGAAGGGACAACAGGACAGTACCTCACCCAGGTTGGACACTGCATGATGGAAACCTGCAGGGAGCTCACACATGTGTGGCCTAAATGTCCTGCAAGGTTAATGTCCCATGGGGTAAATGTCTAACCAAAAGGGGCTGATGCTGATAGAAAGATGTCTCCCCCGATTTCCCCACTTCTGTCCTTCAGCTGATCTATGGAACTGGTCACACCTAGGTTGGTTCAGTGGCCAGCTTGATGACCCATCTTCACACTGGCTCTCCCCCTCCCCCAGTCCACCCCTCTCTGAATTCACAATCCCCATAAAGCCCTTGCAGTTATGCCTTTGTCTCTGGCCCTGCTTTCTGCAGAGCCCAGGCTGAGTCAGAGGCCCTCCCTGGCTGCCTGTTCCAAGCTGACCCTCCCAGCCTGGACCCCTGACTCCCGAGCTGAGCACCGTGGCTGCATCATTTATGCTCTTGATGATCTCAATGACTTCTGGGGCTCTCTTTCCCCAACTAGATTGCAGGTTCCACAAGGGTTCGATATTATCCCCGGTGCCTGACGCACATTTGATGCTCAGGAAATATTTGATGCTGATTGAAAGGAATGGGCCTGAGTAAGCCAATCTGCTCCTCTTTAAGAGCTTTAGACCAAGAAACTACAGTGCTCCCTTGATCAGCTGGGACTAGAGGTATTTAGACTAGAATTCCTAAATGTGGATCCTTATTCTGTGAGGTAAAGACGCTGCTACCTCCTGGATCCACCCAGGTAGACTCTGCCCTTAAATGTGCTGAAGGTGGTCAAAGAACCAAGAATTGAAATCCACAGCCAGAAAGCATTATGAGCAATTCTGGGGACAGATGCTCCTCCGCAGCAGCTGTGATAGACTCAGGACTTTCAATCTACTGAGCAATAGTAGGAAGACTGACCGAGTCCCAGAGAACAAGCTGGGGGAGCTGAGGACATGGAATTTCTTTTGCAAAGTGAGAAAAGTAAGATTTTCAGGTGCTGAATTTCTACGATTTTATTCACCAAACTTATACCATGGGGTTTCGGAAGCTGGGATAGGGATTAAAGAAAATACCAGTTGGAGAATCCAAACACGTACATTATTGCCAGCATTGTCTTCAATGCCCCCCGCCCAGAGCTCTAATTATTCTCTGTCTGACTTCAGAGGCACGTCCTGATCTTCCCTCACAGACCATATCTGCCCCAAAAGGAGTGAAGCTAGGCCGATGGTATCTTCACATCTGGCAATGCCTGGAGGCATTTCTGGTTGTCACACTGGAGATAAGATGCCACTCACATCTAGTGGGTAGAAACCAAAGACACTTGTCTTGGTTACTTTTCTTTCGTTGTTGGGACAAAACACCTGACACCCAAAATGAAGGAAGGAAAGGTTTATTTAGCTCACTGTTTGTGGAGGTTTCAGTCCATAACCAGCTGGCTCCAAGGCAGGGTGGTACAGGGGCAACACCTCAAGGCAGCAGCCAGCAAAAGCATCCAGAGCAAAAGGGAGCAGAGCAAGCGTCTTGTCTTCCGTATGCAGGCTACCCTCCGCCTAGGGCGGGTGTAGCACTCACAAAATCTCCTTGCCTTCCTCTTGCACAGGCTCAGGATATTTACAAAGTAAGGATCCTGGCTCTCTGCTGAGTGTCTTAGTTAAACTTCTGAACTTCTCAAGTTGACACAGTGTATCAACCATAACAACACTCAGGGCCATAAAACACAGAACCACCCCTCACAATAGTGAATTGGTCCTACTTTCTGACATCTACAAAATGGACAATTAGATCCTCTTGGTGTTCATACTCTGCCTCAAACAAAAACAGCTGAAACAATGAATGAACAAGTAGACCCTGAAGAAAATAACAACAAAGGAGCACCAGAAAAACAAAGGAGTAGCAGAAAACCCACAGAGCACAGAAACTCCAAATGCCAAGGAAATGCCTGGCTGCTACCATCCCATCTCCCATTGGGGACCAACTGAAAACCAAGAAAGACTTTCCCCTGCAGGGAAGAGGTCCCTACTGCCTATTAACATGGTGGGCACCCACAGTCCTCATCACTGGGGACCCCAGCTCCTCACAGCACTGGCCCTGGCCAAGGGAGCTACCTGGAGTCTACACCACCATGCTCCTCTTAGAAGGACCCAGCCCTGTCCTGTGTGAGGCCACTGCACTAAGTCATTCATGAACCAGAGCCACTGCTGGAACACGCCTGGCTCTGGGGACAAGTGGCCACTGCACTTTGTCCATCCCTCTGAACCCCCTTCCCAGGAGCCTACCAGGCCCAGCCTGAGGGACCAAGCTGCACCAGTAGGGCTGCACCATCTACCCTCATAACTGTTGCTGTCCCCTGTCCCCCTGGGGACCAAGCTGAAGCTGCTATCTGCCTCCCAAGGAAAGGCACCTTAGCTGAGCTGTGGTGGCATCCCACATCCCTCGGAAATAGAGCAGTGGCTAAACTGTAACATCCCATCCTCCACCACCACGCTTCTTTGGGGCTTGAAAAGCTCCCTAGAGACTGGGCTGCCTCCCTCCCTGGGGAGCAGAGATTGCTGTGCTGCTCCCCATGGCCCAGGGCCCAGGTAACACTTACGCTCTGGCACCCCAGAGTTATTGTTGACACTGCCTCTGACTCACAGAGTTTGAGATATTGCTTGTCCCACTGTGCTAGAGTTCAGAATCACCACAATCCAATGCCACATCCCTGTGCTCTATTGGTTCTGGTTCCCAAACTGTAGTTGTATCCTGCTCCCCAGGCCCAGATCTCCAGAGCTATTCAGAAGTTCAGAGGAAAGGATAATTCTGCCAGATGCATAGATATCAGGACAGTGACAAAAGAAACAGGGAAACGCAGGTAAAGTAACACTAACAAACGAAGAGTAACTCTGTAGCAACTCACCCCAAAGCAGAGGAAATTTATAATTTGCCAGAAATATAATTAATAACCTCAAGGAAATTTAGTGAGATGAAGGGGCTACAGCTAGACAATTCAATGAAGTCAGGAAAGTAAGTGTCATGATAAAAATGAGAAATGCAGCAGAGATAGTTATAAAAAGAATGCAATGGAAATCTTGGAGCTAAAGAACTCAATGAATAAAATAAAAACTACAATGGAGTGTTATAATCACAGACAGGATCAAGCAGAAGAAACTCCGAACTTGAAAATGGGTCTTTTGAAATTTCCCAGAGGGGATAAAAAGGAGAAAAATTGTGGGGACAGACTATGGAATTTATAGTATGCCGTTAAACAAATAAACATTCAAATTATAGGTGTTTCATAAGGAAACAAGACAGAGAGCTCACTTGATGAATTAAAATTGCTGGAAACTTCCAAAGTCTTAGAAGAGATATAAACATCCAGATATGTGAAGTTCAAAAGTCCCCAAAGAGATTCAATCCAAAGAGGTCCTCAATGAAAAATATTATACTTAAGCTATTAAAAGTCAAGGAAGAGAGATTTTAATATTTTTTTTCAGACAGAGTCTCACTTTGTAGTCCAGGCTAGCCTTGAACTCATGAGAATCCCCCTACTTCAACCTCCCAAATGCTGGGATTACAAAAGTTTGCCCACTTAAAAAATTTTAAGAGATAAGGTCTATGTTGCTCAGGTTGCCTCTGAACTCCTAGACTAAGTGATCCTCCTCCCGCAGCTTCTTAAGTACCTGGGACTTAGGTACACATCGCCAGGCCTGACTCTAGAAGGAATTTTAAAAACAGCAGGAGAAGAGCATTAAATTACATGCAAAGGAATATTCATCAGACTACCAGCAGATTCTCAGCAGAAACCCTGCAGGCCAAGAGAGAATGGAATGATAAACTCAAAGGATCGAAAGGAGAAACTGCCAGCCAACATTACTATACCCAGAAAAGCTGACCTTCAGAAATGAAGGAGAAATAGTCTTTCTCCAACAAGCAAAAATTGAGGGAATTCATCACCACTGCTTTACAAGAAATACTTCAGGGAGTTCTTCAAGTAGAAACAACAGGATATTAATTACTAACATGAAAATGTATTAAAGTATAAAATTTACTGGTAAAGGAAAATCCAGAACACTCAATACTGTCAGGGAACTATGTAAGCCATATATATTTTAATATGGAGGTGAAAAGAGTTAAAAACAAATAATAAATTATTCATAAATATGTTATAAAAGTATAAATCGCAACATCAAAAACTGTGAGGGGAGGGTAGAAGTGTAGTTTTTATATGCAACTGAAAATAAGCTTTTATCAGAGTAAACTAGTCTAACTATAAAGTCGTTTATGCAAGCTTCATGAAAACCACA
This sequence comes from Hydrochoerus hydrochaeris, assembly GCA_004027455.1. Taxonomy (NCBI): domain Eukaryota; kingdom Metazoa; phylum Chordata; class Mammalia; order Rodentia; family Hydrochaeridae; genus Hydrochoerus; species Hydrochoerus hydrochaeris. The sequence continues at coordinate 123,400 of PVLA01000907.1, read as the reverse complement.
AAGCCCAAACTAGCAGACACACAAACAAAAGAAAAAGAAATGAAGACACAACGCTACAGAAAATCACCAAATCACAAAGATATGCAACAGAGAAAAAAAGGAAAAAGGAGCCCCAGGCAACCAGAAAATAAAATTTTAAAGGGCAATAATAAATCATTACTTTTCAATAGTTACCTTAGACATAAATAGATTAAAATTTGCAATCAAAAGACATAGAATGGCTGAATGGATTTTTAAAAAATAAAATCCAGGTAGGTATTCCTACAAGAGACCCACTTTAGCCATAAGCGACGCATAGGTTAAAAGCAAAAGAATGCATCCCACGCAAATGGTAACCAAAAGAGAACAAGGGAGGTAATACTTACCCTGATCAAACAGACTTCAAGTCAAAAACTGTCATAAGAAACAAAGAAGGTCATTAGTCACTAATAAAAGCCTCGATTCATAAAGGAGACATAGCAGAGTTCAAAGCCAGCCCCTGGACTGCAGAGGGAGACTGGTCTCAAAAAAAAACAAACAAAAGAGCTGGACATGGTGTCACCTGTCTATCATCCCAACACTCTAGGAGGCTGAAGCAGGAAGACCACAAGTTGGAGACCAGCTTGGGCAATTTAGCCACTTGGTGAGACTCTGTCTCAAAATATTTAAAAAGGGGAAGGATGGAGCTCAGGGCAACAACCATGGGTTCAATCCCTAGTGCTGCAGAAAAGGAAAAAAAAGCATAACAATTGCACATCTATAGGAGCCCAGGGTTGGATCATTTAAATATATAAAGCAAATGTTACTGGACACAAAGAGAAAAATAGGTAGCCATGCAATAATTGTGTATGATTTCAATTCCCCACTTTCAACTATGGGTGGATTTATCAGACAGGAAATGAATTAGAAAATACCGGATTCAAAATGCAGTATTTAGACAAAATGGACCTGATAGATACACATTGAAACTTCTGCCAAGAGCACAGAATATGTATTCTTATTTAGTGTATATAGATCATTCTCCAGGATAGACTATGCGCTACGCAATGACAACAAAATTCTTCACAAATATTTAAAAATCGAACTCATCAAGTATTATTCTGGACCACAGTGACATGAAATTAGGAATCGTTAATAGGAGGAACTTTGGAAACTCTACAAATACATAGAAATTTAGCATGATGCCACTAAGCAGCCAACTGGGCAATGAAGAAATTGAAAGAGAAATTTTAAAAGTTCTAGAGAAAAATGAAAATAAAAACACAACATAATTGCCGATTATGGTGGTGCACTCCTGTAATCCCAGCAGTTGGGAGGCTGAGGCAGGAAGATCATTGCAAGTTCGAGACCAGCCAGGATTACAAAGTGACAGCCTGAACTGCATAGTGAGACCCTGTCTCAAAAAGACAAAAATAAATAAATAAATAAATAAATAAATAAATAAAATCAGCAAGTGGGAGAGGAGTTAGTTCTAATATACAGCATGATATGATAACTATATATACAACAATTAATTATATATTTCAAAACAACTAGGGAAGAGTTTGAAAGTTTTCAACACAGAGATATTTGAAAAGATTCAGTGACAATACTGTACCCCATAAATAGGTACAATTAGTACATGGCAATTAAAAATAAAATCAAATCACAGGTAAGAAAAGGGGTATTATAATTGATACCACAGAAATACAATGAATCATGAAACTATTATGAACAACTTTACACCAAAAAATTGAAAAACTTAGAAAAAAATGTATTGGCTCCCAGACATACACAGCCTACCAAAAGTGAATCAACAAGAAGCAGAAAATGTGATTATAACCATAGAGAATAACAAGATTGGGCAATATTAAAGTCACCCATCAAAGGACCTATGGCTTCAATGCTGAATTCTCCCAAACATTTAAAGAAGAACCAATATAAATTCTTCTCAGACGATTCCTGAAAATTTTAGAGAAAATTATTTCAAACTCATTCCAGAAGGCCAGTATCACCCAATACCATAAACAAACAATGACACAATAAAAAAGAAAACTATACATCAATCTCCCCGAAGAACATAATTACAAAAGTCCCTAACAAAATACTGGCACCCTGAATCCAGCAACACATTTAAAAAATCACTCCCTATAATCAAGTGGGATTTATCCCAGGGATCCCAGGATGGTTCAACCTACGGCAATCAATCAACACGATTCATCACACTAACAGTTGAAAGACAAATCCTATAATCATGTAATAGCTGCAGAAAAAGCATTTGACAAATGTTAACATGTTTTCATGATTAAGACTCTCAAAAAATTGGCATAAAATGTACATATCCCAACACAGCAAAGCCTCTCCATGACAAATCCACAGCTGACATCATACTGAATGCAAAAACGTTGACAAATTTTCCTCCAAGATCTAGAATGAGAGGTGAACGCCCACTCTTACTACTATTCAGCACAGTATTACAAGTCTTGGCCAGAGCAATTAGGCAAGAGAAATAAATAAAAGACATACAAATTAGAAAGAAGAAAGTTAAATTGTTTCTTTGCAGGTAACTTGCTCTTAGAAGTATAAACCAAAGCCTCCACCAAAAAACTGTTGACTCAATGAATAAATTCATTAAAGTTGCAGGATACAAAAATCACCATACATGGCATAAGTACCTGCCTGGCAAGTGTGAGGCCATGAGTTTGATCCCTGGTACCAAAACAAAAAAACAAAACAAAACAAATCAACATACAAAAATCAGTAGCCCTCCCCAGGGTGAGAACCATATCAGCATTTCCTGAGACTCAAGACGCGCCATGTTGGACCTTAGGGCACTAGGAAAATGGGCAGCCAGTTCACCCCTCTGGTGGGCAACTGTGAGCCTACTGGGTCATGAGCTAAGAATCAAATATCCATCCCCATCCCCAGCAAGTGAGAGCCAGAGATCTGAGCATGTCTTGTGAGTTTGACTATATGTGATATAGCAAATATGGGGGATTTTCTTCTGCCATCTCTTTGAGGACAAATATTTTTACCTCTGTTTTGCTCTGTTTTGATCAATGGTATTGCTCTATTCAGTATTCTGTTCTTATAATTTTGGTATTTCCTTCGATATTGCTCTGCCTAATTGAAGGAACAACTATTGTGAAGAAAAACAGACATACTATTGTGCCTATTGCTGTTGTCCGGGTGGCCTGCTGTGAGGTCCTGTGCCAGTTTCACTGCACTGCCTCAGTTGGCTATATCCTGTCTTGTTCTGCTGTATTTTACTACCTTCAAAATAAAATAAATAAATAAACATAAAAAATAAGAAGAAAAAAATTAAAAAGTATATAACAGCAACAAAACAGATCAGCAAGGTACTGAGCAACCTGAAACATGATATAACTAAACAGATAATGGACTTAAAAAACAAAAGGAGGAAAAGCAAGTGCTCTAAAGGATATAAGTGCATGCATATTTAAGGGTGTAGGATTGATAATAATGTTGCCAAGTTTTTGTTGGATCAGAGAACGGAGCTGTTTGCAGACTCACTGTTTGAATGTCCACTTTGTATGCTTTGATTTTGTAATGTGAACAACTACATCCAGGAAAACAATATGTAATGTATCAACTGTGATTTCTTACTGTTCATTTGTTTTGAAATTCTGTATTGTTTCTACCCTTTTTTTTTTCTGTTTTGCTTTACTTTTCCCCTCTCTTTAAATAAAATTTTTAAAAAACATTTAAAAAATCAGTAGCAGGGCTGGGGATTTAGCTCAGCAGCATAAGCGTCTGTCTTGCAAGCAAGCAGTTATGAGTTCAATCCCTGGTACCGGTTTAAAAAAAAAAAAGAATTTAAAAAATTCAGTAGCATTTCTATACACTAATAGAGAACTACCTAAAACAGAAATTAAGAAAGCAATCTGATTTATAAGAGCTACCAAAAAATTAGATATCTAGGAATACATTTACAAAGAGGTAAAAGATTTCTATACTGAAATCTATAAAATACTGATGAAAGAAATTGAAGAGGATACAAATAGAAAGATATCCCATATTCATGGATTAGAAGAATCCATGTTATTAAACTATCCATGCTAACCAGAGCAATATACAGAATCAATTAAATCTTTATCAAAATATCAATGTCCTTCTTCACAAAAATAGGGAAAAATCCTAAGATTCATATAGAACAGAGAAGACCCTGACTAACCAAAGCAATCTTGAACAGAAAGACCACTGATAGAGAATCACTCCCTGATTTTAAAATATGCTACAGAGATCTGGTAATCAAAACAGCATGGTGCTAGAGCAAAGACAGACACAGATCAACAGAACAAAATAGAGGGCTCAGAAATAAATCTGTGGATCTGCAGACAACTGATTTTTTTTTTACAAAGGTACCAACAGCAAATATGGGGGAAAGGACAGCCTCCCTAATTAGATGGTGTGGGGAAAGCTGGGAGCCACACAAAGTGGAAATCACATCCCTACTTCTTACCATATGCAAAATTCAACTCAAATGGATTAAAAACGTAATGTAAGTCCTAAAATTATGAAAGTACCAGATGAAAACCTACAGAGAACACTTCGTGATATTGATCTGAGTGAGGATTTTTTTTTTAAATAAGACTCTAAAAGTATAAGCAACAAAACCAAAAAGGAGCTGGAAATATTGTTTTGTGTTAGTGCACCTCCCTGACACGCTGGAGGCCATGGGTTCCATTCCCAGCACCACTGAGAAGTAAATAATAAAGCAAACATAGAGACAAGGGTTCCATTAACTGAAAAACTTAATAATGAAGGAAACAACAGAATGAGGAGCCAACCTAAAGAATAAGAGAAAGCATTTGCAAACCATATGACAAGGTGTTACTATCCGGAATATATAAGCATCTCAAACCACTCAATAGCAGAAAAAACTTCTGATGAAGAAATGGAGCCCAATACCACAGAGTGTTACTCCACCATAAATAAGATAAACTTGAGACATTTATTGTCAAATGGATGGACCTTGAGACCACACTCTCAAGTGAAATAAATCGGACACATATGTGTACATTGTGTCATTGTCTCTTTGGTGTGAGAAACTGAAAGTGTAAATAAGAACCAAAATGGAACCTGGCAAGTGCAAGGTTGTGAGTTCAATCCACAGTACCAAAAAAAAAAAAAAAAACCAGAATGGAGCCAGGCATGGGGGCTCATGCCTATAATCCCTGTACTCAATCGGGAGGCTGAGGCAGGAGGAGCGTTGAGAGTTCCAGACCACCTGGGCTACAAAGTGAGCTCAAGGCCAACTTGAACTACAGAGTGAAACCCTGTCTCAAGAAGACAGGAAAGAAAGAAAGGAAGGAAGGAAGAAAGGAAGGAAGGAAGGAAGGAAGGAAGAAAGAAAGAAAGAAAGAAAGAAAGAAAGAAAGAAAGAAAGAAAGAAAGAAAGAAAAGAACCAAAGTGTATAATAGATACTGTGAAATCAGAAGTAATTGTTCAAGAGAAAAGGGAATGCAGGGAGTGAGAAAAATGAGGGAAAAAAGTATAAATTGGGAACAAAGTTTTATAAATAAAGAGGGGAAGAGGGCATGAAGAGAGGGGAGACTAATGGGAAAAGAAAGAGGAACTAAGATATAGCATGTACAGATCCAAGTTCCCTATGAGGAATGTAAAATTGCACCAATAGCTGGGCATGATGGTGCATGCTGTAACACCAGCACTCACAAGGCTGAGGCAGAAGATCTTGTAGACCAGCCTGGGCTACAAAGTGGGCTTAAAGCCAGCCTTAACTGCATAGTGAGACCCTGTCTTAAAAAAAAATATTAAATTGTACCAATAAACTTAATTATTTAAAAAGAAGAAGAAGCAATGGAGCCCAGCTGGATGACACGTATCTGCCATCCCAGCTCTGGGGGATGGGACAGAAGGATGGTCCTGGGACATAGCTCCGTGTAGAGCACTTGCCTGACATGTACAAGGCCCTGAGTTCTATCCCCAGTACTGGAAAAAAATGGACATAAGATTCCAATAGGCATCTTCCAAATGAAAGCATGCGAATGGCTAACAGGTATGTTCTGAAATCCTTAGCATCACCTGTCACCCAGGAAATGCAAGTCAAAGCCACCGTGACACATCATCTCACTCCAGTGCATTGTCTATTATACCAAAGGCAAGTGACAACGAGGATGTAGAGAAAAGGGAACCCCACACACTCTTGGTGGAAATGAATTAGTGCAGGCATCATGAAAAATGTATGGAATTTCTCACAAAACCCTAAAAAAAAATCTACCATATGATCCAGCAATCCTACTCCTGGCTATATATCCACGGGAAAAGAAATCAGTTTGTCAAAAACACATCTGCAGTCCTGTTTACTGCAGATTATTCACAAGAGCCAAGATGAGGAATAAACATAAGCGTCCATGCACAGATGAGTGAAGAATGCAGGGCATGTGTACATGTCTACACGGACACATAGGAGACACATACACATATATCAGTGGAGCACAATTCAGTCACGAAAGAGAAATGAGTCGTGTAGCTAGTAACAAATAGATGAATCTGGAAGACACCATCTTAAATGAAAAGAAGTCAGACTCAGGAAGACAAGGATGACATGGTCTTGTTCCTACAGGGACATAAAACACTTTCTTTCAAAGAAACAACCAGTAGAGTAGAGGCAGCTAAAGGCTGAGAAAGATAAGGGGACGGCAGATAGGGAGAGGTAGGTCAGTGGGTGCAAAGCCACAATTAGGAGGAGTAAGTTCTATCATAGGGACCACAATTCAAAATCATATATTGTCTGCTGGGGGTTTAGCTCAGTGGCATAATTGCCTGCTTGGCAAATGTGAGGTCATGTGTTCGATCCTCAGCACAAACAAATAAAAAATCATATATTGTCTATGTCAAAATAGCCAGAAGAAAAGATTGTGTGGTCACCACAATAAATAGTAAATAGTGAAGGTGGAAGATGTGCTAACTCTCCTGACGGCTGATCATGACACAGCGTATACATGTCAAAATAGCTCATTGTGACCAACAAATTTTGTGCCAGTTAAAATTAAAGTGAAACTTTAAAAATTTTATCAGCCCCTAATGTCCATAGAAATCCTGGCTTAGAGGACACAGGCTGTGTGAGGAATGTCCTCTGAGTCACCACAGGCATGGTACAGGGGTGTGTGGCAGGGGACATGGCTGGGTGGGAATCTAGACCCCCTTAGAGAGCTGTGCATCCTTGCCATGTGACGCTCCCTCTCTGACCCTAGGCTACCTCAACTATGAAATAGTTGGGATCCTAAATGTCCTCCAAGTTTCATGTGTTCAAGGGTTGTTCCCCATTCACTGGGAGGAGGTGGAACCCAGTGGGAGAAGTCATGTCGCTGGAGGTGTCCCCTGAAAGGAATAGTGAGACCCTGAAACTGTTCTTGGCTTCCTGGTTGCCATAAGCAGAATGTCCTCCCCTTCTGCACGCTCCCACCTCCAGGTTGTCTCCCCACAGGCCCTAAAGCAACTGGGCTCACCATGCACTGAAACCTCTGAAACCTTTCCTCCCTTAAGTGGCTGTCCTCAGGTATTTTGTCACAGAAACAGAAAGCTGACTAATACATATCTTGTGAGGTTGCAGGAGGCTCATGGGAGGTGCTTATTCACTGGATTCTTTGAAAACAGTCAGAGTTCAAGGAATAGGGGCTGTGATTGGCTCCCTGGTCTCTCCACAGTTCACGTTCACACCCACCCAGTGCAACCATATTTGGAAATAGGGCCTTCGTGAGTGTCTGAGTGTCGTGAGTGCCTGAGTGTCGTTGATTAAATTAAAGTTCCATCATGCTGGATGAGGGTGGGACCTAAATCCAATCGCTGCTGTCCTTACCGAGAAAGGGGGAGGTCCAGTCCCAGGGACAGGCACATAGCAGAGTGAGTGGCGTGTCTGTGAGCTGGGGGACACCAAGCATTGCTGGCAACACCACCTCAAGGTGGGGGCAGGCACAGGTGTCTCCCCTGGAGCCTTTAAAGGAACCAACCCAATCCTGTTGGGCTTCACTGCAGATTCTGAGTCCAGGAACCGTAGGAATAATTTCTTTTGTTTGATCACATCCTTTAGAGTACGCTTTCTCCATCCTGGGGATTGAACCCAAGGCCTTTCTACTGAGCTACATCTCCGGATTTTTTTTTTTTTAAGCCAAAATTTCCTAAGTCTCTAAATGGCCCAGGCTGGGCTCAAACTTGCAATCTTCCTGTCTCAGCCTCCTAGAGAGCAGGGATCTCAGGCATGTGCCACCCCTCCCCGCTGTTTGTGTATGTTTCTATGGCTATGACCATGCAGTGATTGTCACGCCTTGGCCCCCAGCACACCTGAGTGGGCGTCTTGGATGCCCCCAGGTTCCTCAGTACCTGCACATATTTGTCCTCCGTCATGGGGCTGAGAGCCCTCACCCCCGGGATGTATCTGGGCACAGGCTTTTCTCTGGGGTCACAGGGAGTATGTCCACCTCCAGGCCTCCTGGTGATACTCAGAGCACACGCTCTGTGGAGCTGACCCGGATGCACAGCACCTATGGGATTTACCCACAGCGCATGGCATGCACCGCATCCAGCCTGCACCACCCCATCCTGTGTGGCCAGGACAATGGGGCACACAGAGGACACTCACAGCACAGCGAGCATTCCCACAATGACTCCCCAGCAAATGGGGGCAAACCTCGAAAATACAGCAGGACCACTGCACAGAGCAGGCTCAACGCCCCCCAGCCTCTACCCACACGGGCGCACGTCAGGAGAAGCCAAGTGTGTGCCCCGGGAAGGGGCCAGAGGCTGGCAGGCTGCGTGCCTGGAAAGCAGATGCTCACAGGCTGGAATGGACGCAGCGCCCAGGCCGCATTTGCCACAGCCCGCGATGTCTGCAGCCTGAGACAGCGGCCGCGACCCAGGCAGGCCCCGGCTCCACAGAAGTGGCTTGGAGGAGCCCCGTGCGGCTATGGCCCATGCAAAGCAAAGGAGGAGGAAAATCCATTTGGGGCCAAGAGCTCTGTCTGAACTTTGTCCTTTTCTCAAGCAAAAGAAAATATTATTTCACCCTCTAAAGAACCACACATAATAACAGGCGAAATGTCAAGGCCAATGTTGATATAAACCCCCAAGGAAAACAAACATCTCCCTACCTTCTCGGTGGCCTCCCCACCTCACCCCGCTCAGCTAGTTTAAACAGATCTAGCGGTGGGCAGAGAGAGGAGGGGGACCAGGGAAGCCTGCTGAGCACGGAACTGGGCCGTGGCGGGGACACGGTGCCTTGAGGAACACACGGATGAACTTGGGAAGGACACCCGGGCCAGGCCAGCAGATAAGAGCTTGGCCTGATTTCAGATTCCAGCTCCCTCCCTGACGGTGCGACCTTGGGCAAGTTCTCGGAACCTGTCTCCTCACTGGCAAAAGGAGAGGGTGGCAGGGATGATTTAGGTAGGGCACTCCGCACAAGGACTGATCAGGACTCCCCGGCCAGGTGCCCTAAAAGGCCAGGAGCTGAATCCCACGCTTGAGCAGTTCCTGAGCGCCCTCTAGGTGCCCAGCACTAGCCCAGCCATTCTTCTGAAATCAGCTCCCTAAAAGCCTTCAGCCCTGCCCGGTGGAGGTCACCGTCCTCATGTCCAAGAGCATAAAGGAGACTCAGAGAGAGGAAGGGGCTCGCCCGAAGTCACACAGCTGGGACCCGGAAGCCTCGGCTGCCATTGCTGGCTGCTGATTCTCCCAGCCACATCCATGTGACCCTCCAAACCTGCAGTCCCCCTTTTGTGTTTCCCTTTTTAGCCTGAAAGTGATCTGGCAATGTTTGTAGAGCGCTTCCTCCAGGCTAGACCCTAGGTTGAGCACGAAGACCTAGAATCAGATCATCCCGGAGTCCTACTTACAAGAAAATTCCAGTTCAATGGGCGTTCGGGGGATGGGCAGATGTGACAAGATGATACCCCCTGATTCCTCTTTAGGAGGGGCCGGTCCAAGCTCTAGGAGGACACTGGGAGAGGGTATCTTGCCTTAAAGGGGAACCAGAAGGAGGTAACATTTGTGTGAAAACTTGGGCAGGACAACAGTTTGCCGGAAGGACCAGAGGGGAAGGAGACTGGGGACAGAAAGATGCCTAGAGGGGCTGGGCACCTACATGCAAGTCACCAGTGTATCCAGGGACAGGACACTGGCAAGAGGGGATAATCAGCAGATCTAGTATCTCATAAGGCAGCAGCAGGACTGAGTTGATTGGGACAGCTCAGGTGGGTTTTCCTATGGGAGCCACCAGGAGCCACAGAAGGGACCAGGACCCAGTTGACTCTCGAGGGAGATCACAGAGGAAGCTGAGAGAGAGGGAAGGCTGTAGATGGGAGGCCGATGAGGAGGCAGGAGAATTAGGTGGCTGGACACAAGGTGGTGACCCCAGGGATGCTGGGGACAACAGATTCCAAGACACGCAAAAGACAGAAAGGACAGAAACTGGGTGTAGATGCCTGAGATCCCTGCATTTAGGAGGCTGAGGCAGAAGGACTGCTGTGAGTTTGAAGTCAGCAAGACCCTCTCTCAAAACAAACAAGAAAAACAAGATAGATGGACAGGATGGAACCCACTGGGCGAAAGAGGGGTGGAGAACAGAGAAGGAGAGGGAGTCCACAGGATGCTCAGGGGTCACGGTGGGCTGGGGCTGACAGCGCTGTCTCCCAAGGAACTGTGTGACCCATGAGGAAGGAGGGAGGAGTCTCAGGCCCAGGGTGCTGCAGTGAAGATGCCAGGAGATGACTGACCAAGCAGGTCAGAGAAGCCAGAGCCCGCGAGCAGGCTTGAACATCACCCTGGTGGCAGTGGTGGTGGATACCGAGGTCACCAGAGGTGTGGGCAGTGGGCGACAACCATGGGGCTGGGCTGAAACACAGGCCCATCCATATTAGGAAAGAAAGAGATGTCTGACCAGGCAAGGTGCTGCAGGCCTGTGATCCCAGCACTTGGGAGGCTGAGGCAGGATGATTTGAGCCTAAGCTGGGCAACTTATTGAAAAAAATGTTTTAAAAACAGGGTCTCACTCTTTAGTACAGGCTGGCCTTGAACTCACTCACACAGCCCCTACTGGGCTCAAACTCACAACGATCCTCCTGCTTCAGACCCCTGAGTGGACCACCACACTGGCCTGAGCCATTTATGAGAACTTGTCTCAGAATAAAAACAGCTGGAGACGTAGCTCAGTGGGAAAGCCCTGGGTTCAAGTCCCAGCACCACAAAGGGAAGGAGGGCAGGAGGGAAGGAGAAAAGCCCACAAGTGCTGGCAGAGAAGGCCGTGAACAAGGCAGAGCGAGGCTGAGGGGAAAGGAAAAGCCCAGCTGGTGGGTTAGAGCCAGGGCTGTACAGGGGAGGACAGGAAGCAAAGGGCTGCAGAGGGGTGGTGGGCAGGTGGCAGGCAGGATGGGGGACAGGCCGGACCCGGCCCTTTAGAAACCAGGCAGCAAACGGGGTTACCATGGAGGCTGCCCTGGCCTGAGGTGTGGAGGCCATGGGAGTGCTATTCTGCTCAGTGACAGGACTGAGGCCACAAGTGGCACACAAACAGCAAGGGTCACCTCAGAGAGAGCAGGGCAGGAAACAGTGTGACAGGAGGCGGAGGGCCATCGATGCCAGGTCGCGGGGGTCCCCGGGGGCCGGCTGAGGAATCCGCCTGGACTGCAGAGCGGTGGAAGGTGGTGCGGGCCCCGGATTCAGACGGACTTGGGTCTGCACCCCATTCACCAGCTGCGTGACCCCGAATGGCGCCCCCACATAGCTAGCTCCTTGTCCCTGACAGAGGGATGGAGAGAGTCCCTGCCCCTCAGGGACAGAGGCGCCAAAGGCGCTCAGAGCACAGGGCCAGGCTCTGACCAGGGGACCTCAATAAATATTAGCGAATAAGAATAATAAATACAAAGGAGCTCTGGAAGGGTTTCGAAGGCGGGAAGTGGCAAGGTCAAATCTGTATTTTCCAAGACCTGGCTGGAGGAGGAGGCAGCCTTGGGGAGAGATGAAAAGGTCATGCACTTCTCGAGGTATTTCTCTGAAGTCTGTGGGAAGTTTGTAGTGTCAGGTTAAAGATTTTATTGGTTCCATGTTTGGTTTTTGATCCGCCTGTTTCCTTAGGATCCTCCTGTGTCGGACGCTGGCCTCCTGGTCACTGGCCTGGCCACTCCTGCCTGGTGAGCAGGGCCTAATAGGGCTCCGAGCTCTGCTTCAGCGGTGAGATAAATGGATGGGAAAAATAAATACAGGACATAAATAAGTAACACAAGGGGTGGATTTGGAAAGAAAGCTCAGGGCCAGAGTGCTGGTGACAGTCCCTCCCGAACTGGTCTGGGATTGGTACCTTGAATCCCCAGATTGTCCCCAGGGGTAATAGGCAGTGGGCTCTCCTTTCACAGCACTCATGGCTCCCACCCAGAATGACAATGACACATCCCAGAAGAAAGGCAGAAATGATACCAACCTGCCAGTGGCTGTCACTGAGCTCTCAGCACGCACCAGGCTCCTTCTCACACTGCCTGACCCTCTGATGAGTCAAATCTGTGTTTTCCAAAATACCCAGCTGGAGGAGTCTGGTTAGACCCATTTCATAAAGAAGGATACTGAGGCTAGGAGAATTATACCACTTGGCTAAGACTCTAGCTTGGATAGTGCTGTGTCCTGTATTTACATGCTCTTGCTATGTAGCTATGTAGTTCAGGCTGGCTCTGAACTTACAATGTGCCCTAGGCTCATCTTGAAATGCCCCTGCCTCAGCCTCCCGAGTGCTGGGGTTACAGCCCAGCACCACCACACTTGCTCAGAGCCTGTGTCTTAGAGGAGCTGCCCACACTCTCCGAGGACTCTGGATCATGAGGCGCCCCAGGCAGCCCAACCTCCATGAAGCCTCAGGGGCCATCACTCCTCTGCCCCTGCCTGTCACGCAGGTGCATAGTAGAAAGAGCCCAGGGAGCAACTGGCCTCCCCTGCAGCAGCGCTCTGGTAACTGCTGTGTGACCTAAGGCATATGGCCGCCCCTCTTGGAACCTTGGCTTTCTTCCCCTCTGTCAAGTGTGGCTGGGCATCTGTCTTGCAGGTCCCTCTGACTCCTGTCCGCCTTTGACCCAGCACATAGTAGGTGCTCTACGGAAGCCGGAGGCCTCTTCCCAGAGCTTCCCTGTTGATCTCCATGGGATCTACGCTGTGAAAATAAACATGAACTCAAGTGGCCCTGGTCTCTGTGGCAGCCAAGGGGAAGCTCAATCCCCAGATCTGTTCTAAGGAAGAACAAAAGTTTCCCTGTGAAGTTGCCCCCACCCCCACTTCCCTTCTGGAGCCAGCTGCGTGGGGGTGGGGGCAGGGGCCAGGCTGTGGCCCCTGAGCTCAGCTGCCTGTCAAAGCCCAGCCTCCCTCTGCCGGACCCATCCCAACACCAGTGCTGGGTGGCAGCAGGTGACCTGGCCTTCAAATTGGAAGGGGCAGAAAGCTAGGTAGGGGTGTGGGTATGCGGAGGGAAGGTTCCCACAGTGGCCCTGGGACAGCCATGCAGGGACCAGAATCTGGCAATGCAGACGGGGTAATCAATAAGTTATTCTTGCAGAGTATGCGGCAATGAACCATCTGGGCCAGCTATTTAAAGTGGCTTAGACCTGGTTTCAGGAGCTCTTGGGACAAGGGCTGGCCCTGGGGGAAATGGCAAGTCTTGGTGGCAGAAAAGGGCTCAGATTCTGGCCCCATCATAACTTGCTGGGCAGCCTCGGGCAGGTAAAGGCCTCTGAGCCTCCTGTTGCATCCATGTCACGGGATAACCATGCGGCTGGAGCCAAGGTCTGCAGTGCTCTAAGCCTCTAGCCTTTGGGGGCCGATGTGAGGCACAGGCAGGTGGGTTCCACCAGCTCTGAGCAGGGTTTCAGGGAGGAACAGTGGGGCCCCGAGAAAGACTCTGCCTCAGGAGGAAGAGAGCTGGGACAGTGAGCCAAGCTCAGCCAAGGGCCCAGGGCAGTGGGTCCAGTGCAGCTGCTCTGGACAGCAGGTGGCATTCTGGATGCCAGCATGGACAATGTGGCTGCTCCTTGGGGAGAATGGCGTGTGCAGAAAGGAGCCCTGTTTCACAGGACTCTAAACCTCCATATGCCTAAGAGGCCCTGCTGGGGGATCTCTAACCAGGTGTCAGCCAGAGGAGTGACCTCACCTCCTCCAAGGTCGCGAGAGCACCAGGGGTCCACAGGGAAGAGTGACTCTGTTGGACAGGGAGACCAGAGGAGCTGTGTATGTGGACCAGTGACAGCAATCACAACCAAAGCAGACTTGATTGTCCCCAGAGGGCCTCAGGAGGCTCTGAGCAGCCAGAAGCTACAGCTTCCTTGGCCATGGTGGGCAGCTCTGTCCCAAGCACAATGGACATAGAGGAACTGTCAAACGGCAAGCAGAGCTTTTGTGAACAAGGTCTCAATACACTGTTCAAAATGTTTAGTTTAGCTGGGCGTGGTAGCATATACCTATAATCCCAGCACTCATAAGGCTGAGGCAGGAGGATTGCCATGAGTTCAAGGCCAGCCTGGGCTACCTAGCAAATGTAAGACCAGCCTAAACTACATAGAGAAACCATATCTAAGAGAAAAAAGATTAATTGATAGCTAGATTTGGTGTAATCCCAGCTACTCAAAATATTGAGGCAGGAGGATCCCACAGTTCAAGGTCAGCCTGGGTAATTTACCTCAAAATAAAACAAAAATATTTATCTCAAAATAAAACAAAAAAGGGCCAGGGCTGGGGAGGTAGCTCAGTGGTAGAGTGTTTGCCTGGCATGCATGAGACTCCATCCTTAATACTGCCCAAAAAAACAAAAGAAAAAAACTCTTAATTTATAATGGTTTGTTGCTAGGATTTTATATTTTGATTTGTATCTAGTAACTTTACTAGACTTGTTATTCCTTGTAGCTTTTTTGCAGATTACATTGGATTTTCTACATAATGATCATGTCATATACACACAGATGCCGTTTTACTTTTTTCTTTCAAAATGAAATGACAACCAGGACTTACCTGTGGGTGTGTGTCAGATACCCCCAGGGTGTGTTGGGGGTGGGAGTTTTCCTCCTGGCAAACCCCAGAAGGCTCCTCTAGCAGCTGGGCCCCTGAGGAGCGAGGCTGATGCTCACAATAGCCAGCTTTCAGCCTTGCAGCTTGTTGACATCCAAGTCTTGGTGACCACAGTCTCTCCAGTCCCTCCTCTACTGGGTGGTCATCAAGATTCATGATCTCAGAGCTGAGAAAGAATCAAGTAGGGCAGGATTTGGAGCCCACAGAACTGGGCTCTTTGCCTTCTGGCAAAGACTTTTAAACCCTTACTACATTATATTCAAAAATTAAACATGCCAATGATTAAGTTACAATGGAAAAAAATTTTTTTTGGATCTTTAAAACTTTTAGATTCTATGATCCTACCCTTAGGGACTGGCAGACAATTATGAAACCCACAAAGATGTAGCTCAGTCCATTGATCGATGATGCAGAATGTCATCACAGCATTACTCGTGCGAAAAGCTTGGCAGTCCTCCGAGTAGCCAACAGAAAATGTGGAATGTCGTACAGCTGTTAAAAATGACTGCTGAGCAAATATATATGTTTACGGTGCTTTTTATTTATGTTCAATTGAAATAGGTTAAAAATACCTGTATGATCCCGTTTTGATTTTATTTTGCATTTGTACTGTTAGCACACGTTTGCGGGATGTAGCGTTCCCACGCCCTCCGTGGAGCGGGTGCCCGTGCGTAACACGTTTTCATTCCTCTCTCATCCTCTTCTCTCCCCTCCCCTCCCCTTTGCTTCGTCGCTTGGTCTCCTTCCCATTTGAGAAAGATCTGTCTCCCTGCTTCCCATTATCTTTTATTTCGCTCTTTATTTATAATTTGGGTTTCTCATACAAGAGGGGGCCGTATCATATTTAAACTTGGTTGTCTGATTTGTTTCACTCAACATGATGGTCTCAAGGGGCACCCATTTTCCTACAAATGACTCAAGCTTATCTTTCTTTATGGCACAGTATTATTCCATCGTGTGTATGCTTATGGGGTTGTGTTTTTGTTTTTGTTTTTATACTGGGGATCGAACTCACGACCTCGAGCTTGCCAAGCATGTGCTTATGCTGCTGAGCTAAATCCCCGGCCCCTCCATTGTGTGTAAATCCATGTTTTCTTTATCTATTCCCACTTTATTGGTATAAATATATATAATATATACATAAATTACATACACATATACATAATGCCTAGAAGAAAGTATTTCTAAATATTTATCCACCTTCAGCCAGGCATATGATGGCTCACACCTATAATGTCAGCACTCGGGAGGCTGAGGCAGGAGGATTGATGTGAGTTCAAGGCCAGCCTGAGCTACATAGCAATTTGAAGGCAGCCTGAACTATACAGACTCTGTCTCAAAAAAAAAAAAATTACCTACCCTTAAAAAGGTCATATAAGGAATAATGCACATTTTGCCTATCTCTTTGCTTTATCTGTATTTCTTATTTCTCTACAGATAAATTTACAACAACATAAATGACTACCATTTATTAAGACCTACATTATCCCAAACACTGTATCAAGGGTTTTATATGTTTCCTTTAGCAAATCCTTAAAACAGATTGGGGTGGAAGCAGGTATTACACATTATCTCTGTTTGAAATGCTCCAAATTCTGAAGCTCTTTCAACACTGATGTGAAACTCAAAAAGCTTTGGATTTTGAAAGCAGAGATGCTTAACTGGTAAAGTACATGAAAATATCCCAAAATCTGTAAAAAAAATCTGAAACACTTCCTGTTCCCAAGTATTTTGGATAGAGGATGCTCGACCTTTATTGTTTTGGCAGGCATGATGGTTGTAGTTGAAAGTGACAGAATACTCAACTCAAACAAGCATGGAAAACCACAGTTGGCTTCTTGCATGGACTCAGAAGTTCTCCACCATACTGTCATTTCTCTTGGCTCTCCCTCCTCTGGGGCTGCTCCATTACACACAACCAATTTCAAAATAGCTTTGAAGCAGCTTCTCTTACACCCACACAGCTGCAAGACCAGGGTTTAAGAGGTGGTTCAAGGCTAGTTCAAGAAAAAGCCTGGAGATTCATTCTATTGGACTGGCTTGGGTCACATGATCTTTGTGGACCAATCCCTTTGCCTAAGCAATGGAATGCACTTGATTGGCTTAATCCTAGTCACATGCCTTACCTAGGAAGCCAGGGATGAAATCATGGTTCAAAATAGTAAAGAACTGGTTCATCCAACACCAAAACAAAATCAGAGTAACGGATAATGAATAAGCCATCCATTATCATTTGCAGCTTATTGTTGAGGGAACCAGGGTTCAGAGATTGGAAATGGTTTGTCCAAAGTCAAGTTACATAGTGAGGTAGCCAGGATTGGAGCCTGCATTGTCCAACTCCAAAAGCCATAAACTTATTTGGTGCATGATAGCGCTTCCCATGATTAGAGTGTTTTCATTCATCTTGGGACCAAACAGAATCAACACCCCTGGAAATGGCTTTGTGGTGTCTGGCAGCTTCAGCTGCAGTGATTGCAGCTGGCGAGTGCCTGAGACATGTACACTCAGCACCTCTAGCCTTGTGGTGGCAGCAGTGCAGGTACTAGAAGGACTAGATTATCCTGCATCAAAACAGGATGCCAAGAGCACTCTGACCCCAGCAAGTGGCTTCCGAACAGAGTGTGAATAATAATAGCTATTTATTCATGGTGTCTCATGTGTCAGGAGCATAACTATTGATTCCTCACAATATCTATGGACACACCTAGAGTTGTCCTGAGTTAAAAGTGAGAGAACAGGACAGAGGATTTAGCTCAGTGGCACAGCACCTGCCTGGCAAGCGCAAGGTCGTTGAGTTTGATCCTAAGTACAAAAAACCAAAACAAAACAAGAAAAAAAAATGAGAGAACAGAAGCACGGAGAGGTGAAACTCCTTGGCCAAAGACATACAGAAATCTTAGTGTAGCAGGCATCTTGGGGGGCAGGGCTTAGGTGGAGGCCTAACTTTAAAGCCAGCCCTATTCACATGCTCTAATGCCTGTATCAGGAATTCTTCTCTGCAGCCAAGACGGACGTTTTATGGCACCTGCAGAGATCAGAAGTATTGAAAGTGAACGTGCCAAGAATATAACTCTGAATGCTGAAGGACCAAAACAGGCGATGCCTCTGGCTAGCATCCTCACTGGGTTTTCCTGGGGGTTTGCCAGGGAAGGATTATGCAATCAGGGTAAGACTGAATGTAGCCTGGAAGCCTGCTAAATATTCCTCCTGTTGTCATTTCAGTCTTAATCTTGAGTTTATAATCATCTTATATGGAGTGGGATGCCGTTGGTGGTGAAAATAAATCCAACCTCTAATTAGACACTTTGGCTTATAAGGACGTTCAATTAGGAAAATGTTCATGATATACATTTCAGTGATTTTCTCAAAAATGCAAACTACACGGGGGGGAATATATATATATATGATCTCCTGAGCCAATTTTTTTTGAAAAGACTACTTATATATATGGAAGATCAAAGGAATAAACAAAAAGACTAACTCTGAGAGTTTGTGTTAT
The DNA here is from genome assembly GCA_004027455.1 of Hydrochoerus hydrochaeris. Lineage (NCBI taxonomy): Eukaryota > Metazoa > Chordata > Mammalia > Rodentia > Hydrochaeridae > Hydrochoerus > Hydrochoerus hydrochaeris. The sequence continues at coordinate 104,870 of PVLA01000907.1, read as the reverse complement.
GCTCATTTTTAGGTTCGCATTTCCTAGACTTTTCAAAATCTCTATAATGAATTATATCCATAATTTAAAAGTTACTAATTTTTGTTTTTTTAAAGTCTCCAAGTCTGAGCCATAAGACTTCCATAAGGACCTCGAATTTTGTTTTCTTCTCGCCTTGTCTTCTTCGTTCACTCATTTTCTCATGCAATGAATTTCTGTAGTGTTGGGCTGTCAGTCAGAGTGGACCACGTACAGGTTTCTTTATGGAGCTGCTTGTGCTATATGGATGGACAGAAAGACAGACAGACGGACACACAGTTCTGTACCATGCTTGCATGCTCACACATGAGAGGCTCTGTTAGATGTAACCCCCTGAGGTCAGGACCCACCTGAGACATCTGTGTATCTCAGTACCTGCATGAGGTCTGGAACAGGGACAGGTGCTCCAGAAACAGGACTGAGTCAGGGAAGTCAGGGAGACATGAGTTCAAATCCCAGCTCAAATCTCCCTGAGTCCCAGTTTTCTCTTTTTCAAAGCATGGGGTAATGCCCACCCCAGGGGGCTGTCTAAAAGCTCAACTAACAGGCAGGGAGTCCTCTGTGCAATGCCTGCGAAGTGTGCTAGGCACAAGGTGTAGGGATTGATTTATTTCAAGCTGGGTAGTTGATGATGATGTACATGAGACCTGGCCACCTGCAAACATCTGGAGCTGGACTGAAAAGAACTTTGATTTCTAATTTGGAAAAGAGTATGTAGATTACACTCACATTTATCTGAGAAGTACAAAGGTATTTATTACATTTTTAAATGGAACTATAAACCAAAAATGTAAGGCAGCAAAGCTTACCTAAAGGGAGAGAAGGAAAGTGGATAAAGGGGCAGAGAGATTATATGCAATATTTCTTGTTTTTAGACCTGACTTGGAAACCAGGAGCATAGTTCATGTATCATAAAATAATGTGAAATATTGCAAAAGAAATTTCTAATATCAAAAGCAAAACAGGAAAAAAAAACCCTAACTTTTTTTTTTGGGGGGGGGGGTGCTGGGGATGGAACTCACGACCTTGCACTTGCCAGGCAGGTGCTTAACGTCACAGCGCTAAATCCCTGGCCCCTAAAAACGCTAACTTATAACAAGTTGAAATCATAGCCCCATGGAGAACTACTCCAAGTGACTAACGTAGAGGAATTTTGTCTGTCCAACACTAACAAAATATTCTTAACGCAAAGCAAAAATAAGTACAGGCTGGGTGTGGTAAAATACACCTGTAACCCCAGAATTCTGGGAGGATGAGGCAGAAGGATCAAAAGTTCAAACCTAGCCTGGGCAATTCAGCAACTCAGTGAAACACTGTCTCAAAATAAATGTTTAAAAGGCTTGGAACATATATAGTTCAGTACAAAGGCCCTGGGCAGAATCCCTACTACCAAAAATATAAATAAAGTACATATATCACAAAAGAAAAAAATGAAGAGTATTTGGTGTGCTGTGCCTGAATTTTTTGTCTGTCTCACCAAATTCCTGCACTGAAACCTAATCCCTGATGTGGTATAAAGAGGCGGAGTCTTTCTGGGCAATGAGAAACGGGATTAACAAATTTATAAGAGAACCCTGAGGGGCCCTGCTGTTACCGTTGCCTTCCACTATCTAGAAGTCCCTATCTTTGAAGCAGTCCCTCAACACCAGATTTGCTGGTACCGCGATTTCAGACTCTCCAGCTCCAGAACTGGGAGCAATACGATTTTGATGGTTTATAAATTTCTCAGTCTAAGGTATTTTGACATAGCAGCCCTCACGGACTATGACATGGTGGTAGCAGTACATCTCAGAGTGGGTTAATGGGACCCAGCAAATTAGAATCGTTAATTGGGAACACAGAAGCAACATGGATGAAACCTAACAAAAACGCGACAGCCTGAATTTAAATTAGAGGTGTCAATACGAACACATGGCTTTTTAAAATAGATACTTACTTTTAAGAAAGTTTATGTTCACAGAAAAATTAAGCAGACAGCAGAGTTTCCACATACCCTGTTACCTCCCCTCCCCAGCTTCCTCTGTGGTTAATATCTTGCATGATGGGTTATGTTTGTTATCATGCATGAGTCAATACTGGTCCGTGATCATTAACGAAAATGCAAATCTACCCTAGGGTCCACTCTTAGTGTCATGCTTTCTGTGGGTTTTGTCAACTGTATAATGACATATATCCATCATTGTATGCTAGCTCCCCCTTACCCAAAACCCCAGTGTGTGTCTGAAACCCAGGTAGTACTGAACCCTATACATATTATTTTTTCCTACATATACATATTTATGAGAAAGTTTAATTTACAAATGAGGCACTGTAAGGGATTAACAATATAACTAATATATATATATATATATATATATATATATATATAACTAGTACTAAAATAGGATAATTATAATAGACTAATAAAAATTAAATGAATGCATTCTCTCAAAATATCTTTTGTTACAAGATTCAGTTTATTGTTTTGCAAGTACATCTTTGCAGTGCAGTGATTCGTGGGGAGCCGGGACACACACGGAACGCATCTTAATTCTGCTTATGTCCCTTCCTAGCCCCTCCCCCCACCCCTGACCCCTCCCTCCTTCTCCACTCACCCTTGTCATGGAAGGACACAGTGACTGTATGATGAGACGTAAAGTGATTGACATAGGCGTTATGACACCCAGCTCCTTAGACACAAGCACTGGGACACCGTAACAGTCACTCTGATAACCAGGATCACTGCTAAGCGATTAGCAGGTGGGCAGCCCTTCAGCCTGGATATGCTAATCAAAAGGACAACTCCTGTCCCAGGCAGGACAAAGTGAGACACTTCAAGATTTCCTCATGCCACTCAAAATGGAGTGATTTAAAACGTATGCATTTTTTATGCGGGGAATTTTCCATGCAGTATTTTTGGACCAGAGTTGATCATGAGTAATAAAAGCTGGAAAAAAAGCACAGCTGTGGATTGAGGAGAACCACGTAGCATCATGGAGAACAGTTTCACTGCTCTCCAAAGCACCGCCCACCCACCCCCAGCTCTACCCAGCAGGTGAAATAAGACCTCCTCCACCCAACATCTGAAAACTACCGATCTTTCTTTGGTCTCTAGAGTTCTGCCTTTTCTAGAACTTGGATCCTAGGCTTCTTTCACCTAGCAATGTGCAGTTAAGGTCATTTCTCCTTGTTCCCTCTTTTTTAACTGGGTATTCAGATGAATGGGTTTCATTTTGGCAAATCCATACATGCCCGTGACACACTTGATGAGTGTTGTACCCACCACCCCCTTGCTCTGCCCCTCTCTCCAGCTTCACATTGTTGGGAGGTTTCAATCCGTATTATATTTTTCTAATATCCATTCCCTTCATTACTCTCACCCTTACATCCGCCTCCCCTTTGTTTTCTTCCCTTTGTATAATAACAGCCTTGCCTCTGCTTTCTGGTCATGTTTTTAGATTCCACATGTTAGAGAAAATACGCAACATTTGTCTTTCTGAGTCTGGCTCGTTTCAGTCAACATGATGATCTCCAGTTCCGTCCATTTTCTTGCAAATGACAGAATTTTGTTCTGGTTTGGGGCTCAGTAATACTCCATTGTGTATATTACCACATTTTCTTTTTGTTGATGGGCACCTAGGCTGGCTCCATATTTTGGCTACTGTGAATTGTGCAGCTTTATTTCCTGTTATAGCTGAGCAATATTCCGTTGTACGGATGTACCACCGTTAGTTATCCAATCATCTACCGAAGCACATCTAGGTTACTTGCAAGTCTTGCCAATCATGATTTATGAGGCATTTCATCTTTTTTTTTTTTAAAGTATTTCCTAGTTCTGTCTACTGGAAATACCCAGAAACAATGACCAGTCCCATAGCAACAAGCATAGCTTAAATCTAGACTGTAGTCTCTAATTACAATCCAAAGAGAAATTCTGATTTCAGGTCTGCAGCAGAAAATACACATGACTGTCTGAAGCATCTTGCCATTCCAGAAAGCCAAGAAGTCATCAGGGCCAACTGGGTCAAAGGCCTCAGGATCCACCCAAAGAGGTCCCCCATCTGGCAGAAGGGGAACATTTGAACATCTGTGAGGCTCATGGGAGACATAAACACATCAAATCTCTATATTCATAAGAACACTTAAAAATAACTCTTAGGATCCAAGGAAACCAACTCGTCACTTGAACTGTTACAGAATTAAGCCTTTGACCATCAAGAGCGCATGTACTGAATGAGATCATAGCGTACCTCAGGTATCCAAAGAGTTAATAAGGAAGCGCTGCTCTTTTTCAAGTATTGCAGCTAATAAATGCAGAGGGAAGATAGAATGAGAACGCATCCCTTTCAATCCCTAATAAGATAATGAATCTAAGCCACGTGCATCAGTAACTGCCAACTTCACAAAAAAAGAGACAGACCACAAGACAGCGTGGGCTCCTGGTGGAAGGACACCCCACCTCCTGTGAAGTATTGTTGCCAAACATTGAACCCGAATCTGATCGAGTCTCTAGATCTAATTACAGGAAATAGAGAGGACAGAGGGACATGTTAAAAGACCCCACAGGAACACAAGCCAGGTTGGGGGAAGGACTCCAGGACAAATCACCAGGTTTCTTCAGCAATAAACGTCAAGGGCAGAGGGAAGGGAGAAAGAGACAGACAGTCAAAGAGATAGAGAGACAGAGAAGTGAGAAACTATAGTTTAAAAGAGATGAGGTATAGACAGACATTTCTAAAAGCTGTAAAAAAAATTTTTTGAGGCAATCAGGGACACTTAAACATTGACTGGATAGGTTTGATGATAATTTCTCCAGATGTGATAATGGTGTTACAGCTTTTCTTAAAGATTCCCTTATCTTTTACAATTCTAGATTGAAGTTGTTATGGTTAAGATGTTAATGATGTCTTTGATTTGAATATTTGCTTTAAAATAATCCTCTAGCATTTGGGGGTGTAGCTCAGTGGTACAGTACCTAGTTCGATCCCCAGCACCGAAAAAAAACCCATCAGGGTAGGAGAATTGGGGTGGGATACAGATGAAACAGGATTGCATGAGTTGTAATGTTAAATCTGAGTGATGGGCATATTATTCTAATTTTGTATATTTGAAGTTTTCTATAATAATAAAAAAAGTTCACCAAAAATAAAAATTTTAGAAACCTCATTTTGCAAAACAAAGGCAGAGCCAAGCCAGAGTCTCTCACACCTCTGATGTTTGTTGTGTTGTCCTGGCTTGGTGTAAAATGGCCAAGTGGCAGCCTTCCTCCCAAGCACTGCTTTCTTCTAAATTCCTGTGGGTAAGCTGTTTCCAACTGCCTGAGCCAGAGTGAGGAGTGGCCACGTGGAAAGGACCCCAAGCACTAGGGCGACAGAACCCACTGGAACTCGGGTCCCAGCACTGCAGCTGGGAGGCCTGGTGGAGGGGGGTTGCTGTGACCCCATCCAGGTGGGCAGGCTTCTCTCTGGGGCATGTGCAGGGCTGGGATGCTTGCCATGGACAAAAGCCAAGTAGATGCATGCAGTCCTACAATGAGGAAGAGTCAGGGCTCTCAGAGACTGGCTTCAGGGTCTCAATGCATCAGTCAGTAGCTCTGTGACCTTGGACATGTGTCTCAGTACCTGTGCCTGAATTGCCTTGCCTCAGTTTCCCCAGCTGTATGATTAGGAGCAATTGGAAGACCCTTCCTTGTCAGGCTGCTGCTATGTGGATACAGAGTGGGGACACTAAGCTCAGTGCAGGCTGCAGTGGCCCCCAAAATGTGATGGCTATTTCTGCTGTTGCCCTTACTGTTGTCAAAGACTGAAGACTTCCAGGAGGAGGTGGCATTTTTGCGGACATGGAAGATGAAAGAAGAAGGGAGTGGAGAGAGTCTTCCAGGCAAAGGGAGCCTCCCATTCCAAGTTTGAGAAGCTGAAATAAGGCCAATAGGCTTGGCGAGGCATGCAGAGAGCAGACGGGAGGGAGGCAGAGACAGGCCAGGGAGAGGCCGCGGGGAGGATTCTAGACTTGGAGGCTTGTGCTAGGTTTGGAGGCCTGAATTGCCAAGTTCTTCCAGGGAAAGAAAGTGCCAGGCAGAGTGTGTGGGCTGGAGCAAAGGAGGCGGAGGGGCGGAGGTCAGGATGCAGAGATGGAATTTTCTGGCTTTTGTGCACACTGGGAACCATTACAGGGGTGTCTGAATTCAACAAAGCTCAGCACCAGGCCTGGCATACCCTCCTACTGAGGCTGCCCAGCACCCACGGATGGCAGTGTGAAGGGAGCAGCTCTGCCACACAGTGACCTTGGGCAAGGCCCTGCCTCCTCTAAGCCTCAGTCTCCCTGTCTGTACAATGGACCTCAAAGACAGCTGCTACCCTGAAGGCTTGTTATAGGATTCTTCAACGTGATTGCTGTCAAGGGCTTCACCTCGTATACTAAGACTTCTGTAAAGGTCAGTGACTGTGACTGTTACGTGACTGTTGCTGATACTTGTTTGCAGCCTGTCCCAGCTCCTGGGCACTGTTCTGCCTGTCGGTTGCTGGGGCAGGGATACTGTGCCTTTTTGCATACATGTGCATCTTGCATTTGTAAGAGCCCCTCCTTCCATGGAGGGTCCGGCGGGGTTGCTCGGGGGACACATTCCAGAAAGAATAACTCTGTGTAACATGAAACCCTGAATCTGGAAACACAACCTCTATGGGAAATTGGAGGATAAGTCTGCTCCGTGGATCGCCCAACCTTACTCCATACAAAGGGATATTGAAACCCAAGGGCCTCGTCACTTGGCCTCCCGCCTATGGTCTCTCCCCTCACCGCAGCCAGAGAGATCTTCCTAAAAACAAACTTGACCGTGGCACTGCCCTCTTGAAACCCTCCATGGCTCCCCAGTGGCATAAGGTACAAGTCCAAATTCCTGACCATGACCTAGCCTAGGCTCAGACTCCTGTTCAAACTTGCAGATGCATCTGAGCCTTGCTTACAACCCAGCCACCCAAGTTTCCAATGACTCAAGTTCTTTACTACCTCAGGACCTTTGCATAACCAGCAAACAGTAAGCCCCTCTAAAAGATCAATGACAATTCTCCCAGATTCAAAAGATTGCAGACCTTGCTGAACTCCCAATAGTAACAGAAAGCAGTAAAATCATTCCCATTTTGCAGCTGAAGAAACTGGGGCTCTTGCAGCTCAATCTCAAGTCAGACCAACCAGATCCCAGCATTTTGGGCAATCCAAGAGGCAGCATTGGCCACACCTCCAGGATAAAACCAGGTGGCCCAGATAAGAGGGCTGGGTCAAGGACAAGAACTGACAGCAGCAAAGTCCTAAAGCATTCAGAACTCAGCCCAACCACTCAGAAACTTGCAGTCTAAGGCAAAACACTTGGCCTCTCTGATCCTAGGTTTCCTCAACTGCAATGTGGGAATCTGCAATAGGAATTCTGCAATAGGAATTCCTGCCTCTCGGGCACATGGCGAGTATGATGGCATGGGCTCATGCTTACTGAATGGTGCATGGCACCCTCCCTTAATACAACTCGGAAAGCTGCACAGACCAAACCAGACCAGACCAGACTTGCTTCAGCCAAGGTTCGGCAGCCAGGCCTGGGAACCATGCCTGCCCTGTTTCTGTTTGGGGTTTTGTGTTTCCCAGCGTTTCCTTTGGAAAAAGTCCAGCTTCCTCCCTAGAAGGAGACAGGAGGGGACTGTTCACGCCTGGGCCTGGATGCCCAGGGGAGCCATGTGGGGAGGCGACAAGAACCTGGGTCTGGACTTAGGCCAATTGGGTTCGAATCCAGGATCTGACCCTTAGCATGCTGTGTGACCCAGGGGAAAGTGACTTTACCTCTCTGGGGTGCTTACCTCCTCATCTGTTACAAATCCTACTTCAAAGGTAACAGATAACGATGGCAAGACCATGATGAGGGAAGATTCTGGATGGGCTTCTCCAGCACATCCTTTTTTGGAACAGATTAATAATTGGGGGTGGGGGACCTCAGGTTTGTAGCAAGAGTCACCGACACAAATGCACCCTGGAAGGACCTAAGAAGAAATAGGTTGTCCTGCCTGGGGGAAATTGGGATGGATGGATAAATGGAGGGGAGGATTTGACCCCAGGTTATTGGCACCCCAGAATGAGGGTCCACACATCAGTGCCCTGATAATTCAGGAGAAAAATTCAGCTCTTAATGCAAAATATCATGAGTAAAGTATGGGAGGGAGTAAATATATTATATGATTTAATTTGTGTAAAATGCAAACAGGCAAAACTCACATGCAGTGGCAGAAATGAGGCCTGGTTCTGTGGGGGAGCTGGCAGGCAGCGTCTGGAAGGAGGCACTGAGCTGGATTCTGGGTCTCTCTTCAATCCAGAGAGTTGGTAGCACGGGCACATCCGGTTCTAAGTTTATGCTTTGTGCATTTTTCTATATGCCTCGTCTACTTCAGTAACAATGGCAAAATCACTTATTTGTTTATTTTAAAACAAATAAATCTTTTTTTTTTTTTTTTGGTACTGGGGCTCGAACTCATGACCTCAAGCTTGCCAGGCAGGTGCTTATGCTGCTGAGCTAAATCCCCAGCCCTAAAACAAATAAATCAAGACTGTGGACTGGGAGGAGACAGCAAATATGGGCCCAAATAGTCAATACCTGCAGGCTGCATCCTGACCCTGGGCCACCATCGGAGACCTGAGAGTCACAAGGGTGCCCTGAGTGCCTGACACCCTGGACTGGCCCCTTGGCCTTAGGTGGCAGGGGCAGACAGGCTTCCCAAGCCACCCAGGAGGACGGCTGTGCTGGGAGAGGGTGGGCAGCTGGCGTAGCTTTGTTCCACTCTGCCTGCCTGCTGGATCTGCTGAGCCTACATTCGGGAAAAAGAGGAACACTCTGCCACTGAAAATGATAACGTGACCCCCAAAAAACTCACCCTTATTTATTATTCATTTGGCTTGGCCAAGTATACCCAGAGGACCATAATCTACAGCAAGCCTCTTTCTGTTCCCAGAAAGGCTGCCCCAGAATCTGAATTTCACCAAGTCCGCCTCCCGACCCTCCAAACCAACCTGGTTGTCAGTGTCCGCAGGGCTCAGGAGCCCCTGACATCAGAAAGCTGGGTGTCGGCAGGGGATCTGTCCCAGCTCCTCCCCTCTGCCTCATCTGGAGGTCTTGGTTGTATTTTTATTTCCACTGTCGTCTTTTCTTTTTTAAGAGCCAACAGAAGACACACACACCTCCTATATCAAGCCGCTTTAACCAAAACAAATGCAGATCAGATGCATTTATTTGCACAGACACTCATAAAAACTTTACTAGACACCAAATAATTACAGGAAGGGGTGAACCTCCAGCTCTGCAGGCTGCAGCGTTTTGAAGTAGATTTAAGATAAAGATCAAATGGGATGGGCACTGGTCCCCTATCACACCCAGCCTCCCTCCCAATCATGGACCCTTAGGGTGGAGACAAATGAACTCTCCAGCTTTGTGAATTTGTGCCCAATCCATATAAAATGTAATTCTGTGAGTTATTCTTTAAGTCCTAATGGGGCGCTTTTTTTTGTGTGTGTGTGTGTGTGTCTTTTTGAGACAGGGTCTCTCTACGCAGTTTGGGCAGGTCTTGAGGTCACTTTGTAACCCAGGCTGGTCTCGAACTCATAACGATCCTCCTGCCTCAGCCTCCAGAGGGCTGGGATTACCAGCATGAGCCACCACTCTGGCTGAGGGGCTTTTATGGCTCCATGCATCATCCTTGGTCCTCTCTTTGTTCTGGCTCAGGTCCACCTCAGGGAATCCCCTGGTTCTAGATGGGTTAGAAATAACCCGGCTCTTCTATTTGGCAAGAAATCCAAAAGTTCTTGGGGAAAGTGTTAAAAATAAATGCAAGTGGCACCTGGAGAGTCCCACATCGTGGTTTGCATGCAACAAACCAGACTCCCTAATGCTGCTGCCTTCCTAGATCTGACTGCAAACTGAACGGGTACTCTCTGCCCCCAGTGCAGGGCAGGGAGCTGGAGAAGACTGAGCAGTCCGGCGGCACTGCTGGGGTCTCTGTGTCCAGGCCCCAGGGGCTGCCTCTGAGCTTCACTGCTCTCAGGCCTGAGCTGGGCCCAGCTCTGGCTGCAAGAAAGGCAGCTGCGAGCTCCTGCATCCTGGTGGCAGGGCCCATTCACCCAGTTACTCACCACATAGCTCCAGAGGCCTGGCACATGTGTGCAAGGGAGTAAGCTCTTCCATCTCACCCTCTCCCCAACCCTGAGGAACAGATGCCAGCATGGCATCCATTTCATCCACAAAGACATAGAGGTCCAGAGCTGCAGGGCTTTTTGGAGGTCCCAAAGCCACATGCTGAGCCAGGTCTGGAGGAATCCCTGAGACCTACTCTTGAGTACTCCTACCCACCGCCTTGCCAGGAGGAGACGTCAGGCCTGTCCTACCCAGCCACGCACTGTCCCTTTCCCAGCACTGACCGGCTGATAGCAGCCTTTGAATCTGAGGACACACGACTCCTGACACCCTCACAGGACCCCAAGAAGAACCACCCAGATCTTGCCCTAAAGAGTCAGGGGTCTGTGGGCAGAGAGGGCCCTGTGGGGGCACACGGGGACTTGGCTGATGCTTGTTCAAGCCCGCACTGGACACAGGCACACACTAGCTCCCAGCCTCAGGGCCCACACTGCCTCACCAGCAAATCCCTATCTCTCTGCCACCTCTCTCTCCCCCATCAGCCCGCAAAACTCTAGAGGGAAGAAAGAACCAGCTCCCAGCCAGTCAGAAAACACTCAGCTGGGATCTCCTCCCCAGTTTCTCCTCTCTGTGGGTCTCTACCTGGGTGCTGGGGGTTCCCTACCACACAGGGAGACCACAGACACGCTGGGTAGTGGCAAAGTGACCTGCTGCTTTATGATTGTCTGACCCTTTGACCCACGTGTCCTGGGTCAGACACGGGCGGGATCTATGGAGCGAGTGCAGTTGCTGCTAGCACTCCACCGCACCAAGCCCTGCTGTACTTTTGGAGTCTTCCTGGCTGATGGCTGAGTCCCAGGAATAGCAGTCCCTAACCTGGCCAGAGACTTGGGGTGGCTCTGGTCCACCATGGTCTCCTCTGGCAGGTCTGAGGCTGGCCAGGACCAATGGCCCCAGGCAGCTCCGTGGCCCTTGCTCTCCCGCAGAGCAGAGCAGAGCCACTGAGGCTCAAAGCTCCTGGTTGGCCTATTCCTGCTCAAGCACCCAGTCCAGGCTCTGTCCTGCACCCCAATGGAGCCCCAGCACTGCCCTATCTGCACCTCCAGCCAAAGCTGTAAATTGGGAGGGTACTACTCTCTGCTCCGGTAAGGTCAGACCGGACAAACTGTCTGGAGAGGACCCGCAGCACAGCAGGACAGCAGGATGGTGGAGGCTCCACAGGGGAGGAGGGACCTGGGCACTAGGCTCCTAGGAGGCAGGTCCTAAGAGCAAGCGGGCACAGGGCAGGGCTCAGTGGTACCTCAGGCTTCGGGAGAGCCTGGAACCCTGTGCCAGAGCTTTTTTCTTTCTCTTCTTGCTTCTTCTAAGCAACCGCGAGCCGCCGATTTAGCCTCTCCTCTCGTGGAGATAATCCCGACCTGCTTCTGCAGCTGAGTCAAAGAATATCCCGGATCGGAAGGCGCGGACACAGCGGTCGCCGCCGGCGTCCTGGGGCCCCGGGCGCCTGGTGGAATCGGCAGTTGCGCAAAGCATTCACGGCTCAGCTGGGGGCTAAGGAAGCCTAGGCCCCTGTCCTCCGGTCCAGTCGCTTATTCTCCCACAGGGGCAGCGGTGAGGAGGCGCAGGAGCTCTGATGATGCCCAGAAGAGAACTCGGCATGGCTCAGTGCGAAGGATCCGGGACTCGACTCCTCTGGGAGGACTGGGACCCGCGCAGCGTGGACAAAGGGCAAGGAACAGGCCGTAGGGAGTTGGGGGCGGGGTGGAGCGTGACCGGGGAGACCCGCAGAAGGGATCGCGGTTGTAGATCGAGCATCCCCACCCGGGTCAGAAAAGGCGACAGGCTCGACTGCCCCCGGGAGCACCGCGACCCAGCCGCGGGGTCCCGCGCTTGAGCAGGCTGTCTCAGGTCAACCCTGGTGGCATGGGCGGTGACTCAGACAGGGGCTGGGGAGAGATACCATGGAATCTATGTGCCTCAGAACACAACAGTGGTGGCACCAAGCAGGGGCTGCTGGTGCGACCTCCTGCGCCCAGACAGCCCGAGGGCGCCTCAGGAACGCGCCCCGGGACGCAATCAACGACCCGGACTCGGGCCTGGACACCAGCTCGCGGGTCAGGGAAGCCTTGGAAGCCGGGCCACAGGGAACCCCATTCAGCCGAGGAGGAGGGGGAAAGAAAGGTTTAGAGAGGAAGAGGCCAAGCACAGGGAAGGTGGGCCGTGGGAGGCAAGAGGAGAGGGAGGAAACGCTGCACCAGGGCCTATAACGGGGAAGGATTTCCCTTGTGTCCTGAAGGAGAAGACGATGGTCTGCGCCTGGAACGAGGACTTCCCTACAGGCGGTCGCCCAGCAGCGGCTGCAGGGATGCACCGTGGCCAGCAGAGGGCAGGACGCGCCCGGTCCGCCCGGCGCCGGCCCCGGGGCTCAGCGCCTCCCGACGCGGCGTGCAGAAGCTTTGCAAACCCGGCTTCTTTCGCTAGCGACGGCCCCGGCCCAGACGCCCAGAGAAGGCGGCCCAGGCCCAACCTCGAGGCTGAAGGCCCCAGGTTTCCCAGGCTAGGCAAAGACAGGGGAGGAAGGACGTGTGAAGCTAACGGCACATCCACTTACCCATCCTGGGCAATACAGACACACAAAGGCACCGAGTAATACGAGAAGACACAAAGACAAAGACACACACACACACGCACAATAGAAGCCGCAAAATCACCCAAAAACTCAGAGACAGCCACACACACCAAAAGGTGACACGGAGACATATATACAGAAAAATCTGACACAATAGAGGGGTTGAAATCACACGAAGACACAGGCACCCGCGCAGTGACACAGATACACAGGGACACACGCAAAGATGTACTAACACACCTAACCACAGGCACGGAGGGATCTGCAAATTCACACGCACATGCGGGGGATGCAAGGAAATCAGATACGGACCCGGAAAGTCGCAGGGACATAAAAATATTGTGCGTGCACAGAGACACGGGTGCACACGTTCGCTAGAGCGCCAGAGGCGGGAGCGCCGACACGCACAGACACACACAGAGACCCACCGACACACTCGCAGGTAGTGGGGTGAGGCGGGAGCCTCTAATCCTCGACAAAGCTGGGCCCCTCCGCGGGGCCCCGCGGCACAGGGGGCCACTTCTGACCAAGCCTCCCGCAGGCTCCAAATCCGATCCGCCCTCTCGCCTCCGGCAGGGTCAGGGGACCCGCCCCCATGCCCTCCGCCCCCGCCCCGCTCCGCGCCGCTGCTCTGCTCCGGGAGGGGCCGGACCCGCCTCTCAGCGGCTCCTGGGGGCTGCCCGCGCCGCCCAGGGCCGCATCAGCCCTTCTGTGGTTTGACGGCCAGAGCACTGCCGGAGGTCCAGGGGACCGCAGCCTGGACGCAGCGCCCTGTGCCCTGGCGCAGTGGTCTATCGACGCCCTCATGGGTGCCAGGCCCGACGGGCGCGGGAGTTGCCAACTCGGTCCTGCTGGCCTTTGGCTCCGCAGTGTCCGGGGCCACTTGGCCCAGGCTAGCCAGGGCACTAGTACCGACCCGCATAGCCTACGGAATCTCCGTCGTATTCCTCGGCCACCTACCCAGGGTCAAACCACAGGGCGTCTATCCAGGGTCAAACTGGATTTCTGTGAGGCAGCCGGACACACATCTTCCCAAGCCTTTATAACCTAAACCGCGGGGCTATCGCTCTTACCCGAGCCTCAGTTTCCAAACCCGGGAACACCAGATTGTCACCCACTGTCCCCATCCCTGCCCGAGTCCCCTTTCCCAGCCTTCACAGCCCTCTATACTGCCGTCGGCCTGACCTGCCTTACCTACCCAACGCTCCCCAGCTCGATCCCGGGGCCCCAAGCCCCACTTTAGCTCACTCTTCCACCCGATTCTAGCAGGCCCAAAGCCCCCCAGCCCTCCCCGAGTCCGAGTCCGAGCCCGGGCCCACTGCACTCTGGCGACTCTGTGACTCGCAGTCAGTGGTCCCCTTCTGTTTGCCTCTGTCTCTCAACCCCCACAGCTAGTCCTTCCTGCCGCCCAAACTGGGTGGGGTCTGGGGCGGGGGACACCCGCCAATGCTCCCCCTGCCACGTACCTGGGCCGACCCTCGGGGTCCCGGGCGACCGCCCCGGCCGGCGCCGGCGCCTGGAGGAACCGCTGCGCGCGTCCCGCCGTCCGCGCAATGCGGCCGCACTCGGGGCTACTCCTCTGAGCGCCGGAGCTTTGCAAAATATTAGTAATAAAGGCGGCAAGAAGAAACAAGAAAGCCTTCATTCCCGAACTCCCAGGTCAATTTTTCAAGGGGGTGGGGCAGAGAACTGGTTTCGAAGGCGACCCAAACTTCAGCGAGAGGCCGGCGGGGCGGCCGGGCGGGCCAGGTTGCCGGGGCCCGTGCTCGGGGCCAGGCGCGGCGCGGGGCGCAGGCCGGGGGCTCAGGGAGCCCTCCCGGGTGAGGGGGCGGCGACGGCACTATTTGACGTGGAGCCGCCGGCTCATCCCGGCGCAGGGATACGAAGCGCACCAATGAGTTCAAATGTCAGGAAGTTTGAGGAGGGGTGAGGCGGCTCCCGGCCGGGGTATCCCTCCGCCACCAGACCCGGCTCTAAACCGAGCGGCTCCTCGGGCGCACCATGGCACTGGAGTAGTGCGGGGAGCGCGCCGGAGCCCCGCGGCCCGCTGCGCCCCGCCCGGGACCCCGCTGCGCGGCTCGCGCCCCCCCAGACGGCGGGGCCGGCCCTGCACCCCCGCCCCCTCCCCCGCCTGCCGCCGCCGTCGCCCGGGCTGCTGCCTCCTCCCCGCGGCTCCGTCTGCCGCCACCGCCGCTGCAGCCGGGCTCCGGGGCTGACAAGCAGGTGACAGAGGAACCGGCGCGCGTGGCTGCGATCGCCCGGGAGGCGCAGCGCGGGCTGCAGCCGCCCCGGCCCGCCCGCAGGACGCAGGGGCCCGGGGCCAGCGCGCAGACACTCCACGATCGCCGAGGGCAGCAGGCGGCCCCGGCCGCAACCCCAGCCCCGCGGGGGCCGCGCCTCCCCGGCTCCAGGCCGCGGCGGCGAGCGGCGCACGGGCGGGTGGGCGAGCGGCCCGGCCGGCTGGGTCCGCAGCGTGCCCTGCGTCCCATGGATATAGCAACAGGTCCCGAGTCGCTGGAGAGGTGCTTCCCCCGCGGGCAGACGGACTGCGCCAAGATGTTGGATGGCATCAAGATGGAGGAGCACCCCCTGCGCCCCGGGCCCGCCACTCTGGGGGTGCTGTTGGGTGAGTGCGGTGTCAAACGCTCAAGTGGGCACGGGCAGGGAAAGGGGCGTCGTCTCGCAGTGGACACAGGCACTGAGGCCAACGGATAAAGGAAATGGGTTTGCAGCTCACTGGGAGGAGAGGACAGGGACAGGACTCCTAGAGTGATCAACAAGCACGCCTGAGCAGTCTCCCTGAGGGGACAAGGTGTGCGTGGACATGCCTTAGGATGAGGACGGGAGAGCTCCAGCCGCCAACCGCCAGCCTGTCCCGGCCTAGGTGCTGGAGCTGCCTCTCCGGGTAAGGATAGGAAGTGGGTGGCAAGACGATAGGAAACCCAAGTAGTCACCTTCGCCGGCCCGGGAGAGGTGCCTGGTCACCTAGGAAGCGGTGGTGGTAGGAGGTTGTCTAGGAGAAAAATGACCCCTGGGCCATGCAGACCACAGGTTTTTTGTTTTTTTAATGCGCGGGGTGGGGGATATAGGGAACGGAAGACTGCGGTCACTACCGCGGGGCGAGTCACCCAGCGAGTGCGCCAACCTCACCTCGCCTGTCTGAGTCCTAGCCGGCCGCCCTAGGCTGCAGCTTAACACCAAGCGCTGAATCTCCGGAAAGGGGCACAGCGCAGCGCCCGGCCAAGGCTCCAGGGCCGCGGCTGTCCTCGCGGGAGCCCGAAGTCCGGGACGTACTGGCTAGGGCTGTCTGGGACCCTGGCGCGGCGGGGAGGGGAGCACAGGCAGCGGGCGGCGCTCCCGGGCCACGCTCGCCCTCGAGGTCCGGGGCTGCGGGCACCGCGCGCCCCAGAAGGCTGGGGCTGGGCCGGGCGGCGCTGACCGCCGGCTTTCGCCCTGTGCGCTGCAGGCTCCGACTGTCCGCATCCCGCCGTCTGCGAGGGCTGCCAGCGGCCGATCTCCGACCGCTTCCTGATGCGAGTCAACGAGTCCTCCTGGCACGAGGAGTGTTTGCAGTGCGCGGCGTGTCAGCAAGCCCTCACCACCAGCTGCTACTTCCGGGATCGGAAACTGTACTGCAAACAAGACTACCAACAGTAAGCGCCTCTCCTGCTCCTTCCCCGCTGCCCAGCACTTGAGCCCGGTCAGCCCCCTGCCAGGCAGGGCCCTCGCCCCGGTGCACCGCTGCGTTCCTCTGGGCCCGGCAGCTCCTAGGGTTCTGCAGGCTGCGTGTTTAAGGGCTGGGGCGGACTATCCCATCCGGCCAACGCTGACCCCTGGGTATCATTGTGGTTTGGAGAAACCTGCGCTGGACTGAGTTGGGGTACAAGATAAGGCCCTAGGCCAACTGTCCTGGGTCCGGATTTGGCCCCACTGAGGTCTGAATAGAAACTAAGAATTGATTTTCAAAGGCGAGTAGTGTTTTAGCCAAACCTGGCTTGCTCTTTCCCAGCCCAAGAGAGTTTGGGTTTCCTGGGGGAGAAAAGTCCTGTCCTGGGCACCGACCTGCCTTAGCAATTAGGAGCCCTGGGCACCGACCTGCCTTAGCAATTAGGAGCCCCCATTCCGCAGACTCCCTTCTGCACTTTTAGTCCCTGATGGAAAGAAATGAGTGCCCGTATTCGCCAAACCATTCCACGCGAGAATTTTGCAGTTATAATTTTTCTGGGCTGGAGGAGCAGTCTAGGAAGAGGATCTTAAAATATCCAGTTGCAGTCCAGAACTGGCAATGAAGGTGCCGAACAGAGCTAGTCGGCCCTCTTGGACCACCTCCTTTCTTGCGGTGTGTGTTGGAGAGGGATCCCCTGCGCTGACCACAGGTTAAGCCTTAGCTGCTGACTTCTGTGTTTAGCTGTGCCTGTGAATTTGTGTGGCAAGAAGTCAGGGACAGATAAGAATAGATGCAGGATTTTTCTTTTGACCTGATGAGTTTTGTGCCTCTCCCAGTACAACTGGGAGGAAGGCAGTGAGAAGAAACAGCCACAAGAGGGGTGTGGGGATCCCCCAAAGTGGCATTGTAGGGACAGCTGGGTGCCTTTGAGAACTTTTTAGTGATGCCCAGGAAATCATCTTGGATAAGATGGTGTAGGATAGGGAAATGGCTGGGTGATTTGGGGCCGAGAGGGTAGCTTGTTCACTCTTACCTCCAAGAAAAGGCTGGGTTACTGGTGGTGAGTGACGAATGCAAGTTCCCTGCTGTGCCCAAGGAGTATCCCCAAATTCTGGGTCTAGCGGGCAGTAGAGAAGCCCAACAGCTAGCTTGGCTGAGGTTGTGGGACTGGGACTGCAGGCCAGAGCCATAGAGAGGGCGGCAGGTTCTGCCTTAAAGGTTCTGGCTGTGTCCCCTTTGTGCCTTGCTCTTCTGTTGGCTGGGGACTCTTTAAGGGTAGGAATTGGGGTCCATTCGGATGGTCAGCTCTTTTGCTGGTCCTGGGACATAGCTGAGGGAGGCCTCTCCCATTGTACCAAGCAGTGTTCTGGAACAGTATGATTCTAATTCTGGGAGAAGGAGAGGCCACCAGTCAGTTTACTCTTAGCAGGACATAGAGCAGCACAAATAAAATAGAGTCCTGTAGTTGTGGGCTTTGGGCAGGCCCAGGGAGCAAGGGATGGGGTGCACCAGCCTCTAGCCCATCCATGCCCCACACCGCTGGCCCTGCTGTGCCTGCCTGACCCTGTGCTCTGGCAGTGCCACTTATCACCCAGCTCAGCCACTGGCTTCAGCAACTCAACACGTGGGACCAAGAAGTAGGAGAAACTAGAAACTGAAATATTTGTGTAGCTTTAACTTCTGTTTGTCCAAAAGACTCGTTCCAGTCTTGTACATATTTACAGCCTAATGATTGTAGGGCTTCTGTTTAAAGGACTCAAGCCTGCCTCCCTGGTCCTGCAGGCACAGGGGCGAGAAGTCTCAACATTTGAGCTGGATGTTGCCTAAGAGATGAAGGACTGACCACCCCCCTACACACCCCATTTTACAAAACAGTTCAACATTTGCAACTGCTTTGTCCAATGTATATTTGTTTTTAGAAGAAAAGACAAAGTCGGCCAAGAGCCTGCTGCCTCTGTGCAAACCTGTGTGTTAGGAATAAATTTTGTCGTAGGGTGAATCTCAGGTCCTGTGGCTTAAAAGTCTGGGTCCCGCGAGGCTGAACCCCGGGGGAAGAGAGGGCGGCATTATTCTTTCTGCTCCAGCCTCCTCCTCCGCCCTCCTCCTCTTTTGCTTCTAGTAAGGCCAATTAGGTATCTTCACCAGGCTGGCCTGCGGGACAGGGGCACGGGGCAGTGGGGTAGGGCGGGGGGTTACCTAGACAATTTGGGGGACAAATCCCCCAGCAGTCCCAGGCACTGTTTTATGGGGAGAGCTAGCAAAGTCAGGCCCGCAAGAGCTCCCTGGGAAGCAAATGTTCTTTACACAATAAGAATTTTTTTATTCATGATTTTTTTTCTTTGAGAATCGCATATGCGTATTATTTCATCTGAGTGCAAATGCTTTTCAGCTGAGAATAGGGCCAAGTGAGCACAGAAAAGTGCCTTCTAGATTCTGTCTAATCTGTGTGTCAGCATCATTAGGAAATTACCGATCCCCCCCAACTTTTGAGAGAAAAAAAAAATGTGTCCTTCACCCAGTTGAAGGAGCTCAGGGTCGTTCCTTGAAGGTTGCCATTTTTAGTGTCTCTTCTTCCTTTCGATTTGTTCTCAAAGATCCAGGCACCCAGATGTGTGGTTATTTTACGCACCACGGGGGTGATTAATTGACGTTTGGACACATTTAGTAGCATTAGATAAAACCCACCCTTACGTCCTTAGTTGAGCAGAACAGATTGCAGGTCGTGAGTTTAGGCATTTTTCGCTTCTAACTCAAAAAGTCTCCTTCTCCCTGCGTGGGTTTTTTGGGGGGTGAGGGGCAGGGGAAGGGTTCCTTATAAAAAAACAAAACCAAAAACAGCCACTGCCTCTGGCCCTTTTCGGAGCAAAAACCCGGTTAGAAACGAGTAGGAAACGCGGCCTCTGCGAAAATCGCGACCCTCGGCACGTCCTCCACCACCGCAGGGCCGGGAAACAACAAAACAAAAATGACAACATCCCCTCCCCAGTTTGTTTTCTGGGCGGGTTGGCCAAATCGAATTATGTAACTCTCTTCTCTTGCTGTCTGTTGCTGTCTGGAAAGGATTTCTATCCTAAGGAGGTGGCGATTCCTAGAGGAGCCTCCGGAAGGGAGGAGGGCCGGTGGCAGAGTCCAAAAATCTGTCACAAAATGGAGTCTAATCGCTTGTAATGCAGCTCCCAGGTCTGGCGACCTGGAGCTGGGGGGGTGGCGGGTGTGTGAGCAGCAGCCTTTGTACGTGTGCCGTGGGACGTGGGCCCCTGCCCGGGTGTCCGAGGAGGCTGGTGGCTCCTTTCTGCCACCCGGCCTGCTCTGGGTGCCCAGCAGCAGGCGGCTTCCACTCCCCAGGCTCCACTGAGCCCACCCGGGTGCCTTGGGCTCCCCTGCCCAGGTAGGATGCCACCACCGTGGTGGAAGAGGGTGTTGAGACTGGAAGGGAGTTCCACAAAAAGCCTTCTGAGTTCTGGGGTGGTTTTTAAAAAATTTTTCCCCAGCTGGCTGTGGCTGCATTGGCCCAACTGTGCTCTCCCCAGCACATTCCTTTCCTTGGAAGTGTTTACACCCGCAAAGGCCTTCCTGGGAGGCTCACCCCGCACCGGAGGAGCCCGGAGGAGCCGGCAGCACGGTGTGGCTGTGGGCACTGGAGGAACAAAGCCAGGCTGGAGCCTTTTCTGGCTGCTGCTGCTGCTCCCAGCTCGGAGACCTCCTAAGGCAGCACCCCCTTCCCAGCAGATACCTTGCCCGGCAGGGACCCTCGCAGGACTCATTCAGGGCTACCAGCACCACTGCCCACAGCCTGGGATAGAGAATCTGTCCTAGACCAGTCAGTCTGCTTTGGAGGAGACAAGACTTTGCCCTATAAGAAGGCCTCCAAGGTGCTTTCTCTTCCTGGGGGACTGAGGGCTGAAGGACTGACTGAGCCAGCCCAAGTCCAGGACCCTGTGGCCCCTTGAAAGGCGTCTCTCCGTTTAACCCCAGCACCTTGGCTGTGGGCAGGAGGGTAGGCGAAGGCCTCCCTGCTGCTGAACTGAGGCATTATTCACAGCCACTCCTGGCTCACCCTCTATTCCCCAGGCTCCAGGCTGGTGTGGCCTTATTTGTTTGCCGGATTTTTCTCAAGTGGGGGAAGCAGGCTGTGAGGATCTGCTTTGGAGTGTGTGATTGGTGTCACTCAGCTCTCTCCAGCACAGAAGCCAGGCTTAGGGACACACAGCTCAGGCACTTCCTGATCCTCTTCTATAAAAGTGAACCATCTACCTGGTGGAAAGTATTCTTGTAGAGACTCCAGATAGGGTGCCCCAAAGGAGCTGGCATCTTGCCTGGCATGTTATTAACACTCTGGAAATTATTGTTATATTGTCACCATCATCGTAGCAGGGAATACCTTGTCCCTAAAGACACAGACTGCCAGCAGGTTCCCTGCCCAAGGTGCAGCTGGCCATGCTGGGCTTGCCATGAGCTCTCTCTGCAAGAAGGATGCAGGGCATCCCTGGGGAAACCATTCCTGACTAGGACATCATTGAGGGTCCTGCCCCCCTCAACCACAAAAACAGCTTTGGGCTCCCTGTCAGAGCAGGCTTTCCCTTGTAGTCCACTGTTGATCTCTCCGAAGTGTCTGCCCTTCCTTAAGCTCTGGTTCTCTGTCACCCAACCGGGGATTGTGGGATCACGTGAAGAGCGGTGGTTGCGCGGATTTCACCTGGTGGAGGTGCAGCAAATGTTTCATTCTCCAAGAGATCTTCTGCCCTCTTTTGCACCTCAAAAGAGATGGAGAAACTTCTGGTCATGAAGCTGAGCTCAAGTGCCCAAAGGGGTTTGTTAGCAGGAAGGCAGGCAGCCACCAGTACCCCTGTGTTTCTCCTGGGGGCAGAGTTTGGCCCAGAGCGACAATATTTCCACTAGGGAACAGTTGGTATCTCCAGGGTCTACATATTACTAGGGAAATATAACAGTAATATAATTTCATATTTGAAGAACTGTTCGTGCTTATTGTTTTTGTGATTCAAACGACGGAGAATAAAGCTCAGCCAACATCTTCGAGGCTGGTGATTTGATAGGTGGGAGAGGGGACTCATGGGGGAGAGATCTGTATCCGAGGTTTTTAAAGGGTAGAGGGTCCGTGTCCTTATCCATTTGTAGTGGGCAGGAGTCTCCTCTGTCTAATGGCTGCGGAGATTTTAAAATTATTTTTGTTTAAGGAAAAGGAAGAAGCAAGAAAAGAGGGGGCAAGAAGCCCAGCTCTGCTTTGGCACCATGTAGGTGGAGGATGGAGGATACTCCCAACCACATGAGTTGTAACTCCCAATTTGTAAGACAGCACAGTCAGGCTTCAGCTGGGGGAGGGAGGCATGAGGATGGTCCTCCCACCTCTGCCCCATCTGAAGAGCTGCCTGTGAGCTGTCAATCAGCCAGAGGGACCTAGGACTCAAAGCCCTGGCTCTCTGGCTGACCCGGCCGGAAGTTCCTCAGGCCCTCTCCAACCCTCGGATTCTGTGCTGATGGCAGCAAAGAGCAAAACCAAAATTATATATATTTATTGCCACTGCAGTCAGAAGTGGGGAGGCAGTGGTAGTGAGGGAGGGCGAGGCTGAAAACCATATTTGAAAAAGTTGATTCAGGAAGGCAGAGGAAGCAAAGTGGCAGACGTTTGCCATTTCATCGACTGGCTGGTGTTCTCCATTCATGTCATAAATGTCTCCTGTCATTTGATGCCAAAAGCAACATGATTTGGTTCCCCAGTGGCCTGTAGAGGTTTTTTCTCTCTCTCTCTTTCTCTCTCATTTTTTTGCAGTAAATGTTTATTTGTTAATAATACACTTTAAACAGCCCAGGTTTGACCTCAAGTCTCCTGAAGCATCCATCTTCCCCCAGAAAAATGTTTCAAAGTTTGTGTAATTTTGGGGGGAAGGTGTAACTGACGGGCAGTGAAGGGCCCGTGTTTACTTTAACTACTGCGGCAGCGAGGAGTGGTGGGGCATAAGGGACCACTGTGCTCCGACTGGCAACTTTCTTGGGTTTCAGGCCTGGCTGACAGCATTTCCTCGATGCCCTTTACCTTTTGCTTTGCCTGATCAGTACAAATAAATTTCTGCATGAGCCCTTCCTTTGTTATTCCCTGGGCAGTAGTGTATCCATCTCAGCTTTTTGACTGGCAGGCTCTGGACCTGCCCTGCTGACCCTGGGACCCTCGAGGCGGGGTGAGAGTCTCAGGTTGTGTGAGCACATGATGGTGGGGAGGGGGCTTTGTTTCAATGGAGAACCTGGCTTAGGCTGGTCCTGGACCAGTGTACTGACGGATGGCAGAGTACACTGCTGGCCTGGCCCTCTGTGAACTTGGGGAAGCACTGCTGAAGGAAAAGCCCCAGTTCCTGGAGTCTGGTTCCAGAAGAAACAAAGATGTTGGCTTCCCGGCCCCCATGCTGTGAGAGGCTTTCCCCAAGAACTGTGGGGAGGTTGCCTGCTAGAGAGGGAGGGCTCTGAGCGTTGTCCCCACAGCGGCTGGCAGGAGCATAGAGGACTCCAAGCTGCTGGGTAGATGAGGAAAGATGCTGGGTAGATGAGCATGCTGGACCCTGGGCGCCCTGGGGTTCCTCCCTGGGGGGCTTCTTGAGTACTCTAGCACAGACTGTGGAAGAGGAGTAGTAGTGCTGCTTTGGGACAAGCTGGGTGTGACTGCTCATTCCCCTTCCTCTCGCCTCCCTGCCGCTTGCTTGCAGAGAGGACTTGGTGACTGTTGTCATGTGACACCTAGATTGCTGTAGTTACTGGGCTGCCGAGAGAGCGTGGGCACAAGCTAAGCCTGTGATGCTCAGAAGTCGGGGCACTGTGGGAGAACCTCTTCTTGCAGGGGTCCTGGGTAAAGGTGCATTTTCTTAAAGGAAGAGCAAGGTTATAATTCAGGCTTGAGGCTGGAGGACATCTCCTTCTCCTCTAAGGAACGGAAAGGACTGATTGCTCCTCTTCCTCAGCCTCAGTTTCCTCCTCTGTGAAGTGGGGAGATAATTCCAATCCCACAGGTTTGCCCTGAGCATAAAGTGGAACAAATCCAAAGATGCCACCCTCTATGGAGCACTGGGTCAGTGTGTGTTTTCTTCCTTCCCGTCTGGCAGGAATGCTTTGTCTGTTCCGCGTAGGAGGCGCAGAAAGTGCAGCCTCCCAAACAGGGCCCCAGAGGGCCCTCGCCCACCCTTCTGCTCCTCACATGGGTCTGAGGCCTGTGTTTTGAATTTTTCTCCAGAAAAGGAAACGGGACAGGTCTGGCCGCCGAGACTGCTCCGTTGGTAGTTGGGGGTAGTCTGTGGATGGGCCCTCGTGACCACTGAGGCAACGAGGTCCCATTTCTTCCAGCAGACTCCTGAGCAAGACCGGTGTAGGCGAACTTGCAGAACCAGGGCCTTATGGACCCCCGAGGGGCAGCCCACAGTGATGCATCTAGAAGGGAAAGCAAATTGGCCATGTGGCGAGCATCCAGGAAGTTCTCTGGCCTTTTTGCACAAGTTGTAGGTATGGGTGAGGAAACTGAGGCTGGGTCGGTGAAACAGCCTCCCCATGGGAGTCTAACGCCCAACCTCCCAAGGAATCTAAGACCTCACTGGAAGTCCCAGTTGCCTGATCTACACAGTTGTGATTCTCCTTGGAGCTCCCAGCCTGGAAGGGTCGGGGCCGAGGGTGGAGGGTCACTGCCCTCGTAGCGCCGAAAGCCCCCTGTAGGGCCAACCCTGGCCCGAGGAGGAAAAAGGTTAGAATAACTGCTTTCCGCGAGCAGGAGCGTTTCCTTCGCGCCGGGACGGGACGCGCAGGCGGGGTGGTTGTCGGCAGCCGGCACCGCGCCCCGGCCGGGCCCTCCTCTCCTCTCCACTCCGCTCGCAGCCTCCCTGCCCGGCAGCGGGGCTGCGCGGTGCGCGGGCGCCCAGGCTCCGCGGCCCAGCGGGGGGCGCCCGCGGTGGTTGATGAATTTCAGTGTCACCAGGGGTTTAGCCCGGATTTGGGAACCGCGCGCTCTAATACGCGCACACGGTCCTGCCCTTTCTAAAGCGGAGCCCTTTTCACCCAGCTTCTGATTTATGAAGGAATCCGATCCCGGGACGGGCTGGGCTGGAGGTGGGAGCCGGGGCCCCCGCAGCAGTCTTTGGGTTCCTTTGAGTTTCGGGGATTCTTGGCAGCCCGGAGGCTCTCCTGGGCCGAACTCCGGCTGCCCTGCCTTCGCGGTGGGGCGTCGCACAGCCCAGAAGGAACGGATCCCCCCTGGAGGAGAAGGCTCCCGCTGGAGCGGAGCGGGGCGCATTTTCATCCCGAGGTTGAGCAAAGCCCTTGCCCCTCCCCAAGCCCTAAGCCGACCCCCTTGGGCAGGCCCAAAAGCAGCAAGTTCGGGAAGTTTGTTTATTGAAGGAACAGAAAATTGAAGAGGGGAAAAAAAAAGTCTAAGACCTTTTTCCCCCGCCCGAGAAATGTGCGAAGTCCCGGAGCTCCTGGAGGTGGCGAGGCGGCCTGAAAGTGGAGTTGCTGGCGCGCGCTCGCGGGCCGACCCCAGCCCCTCCTCTTGTGCCCCCCTTTTTTTCTTTCCAGATTTGGTTTGCGGGGGGGAAATGTGGTTGTATCAATCCACAAATATTTACTCTTAACAGACTTGTATCTGTGGAGATTTCGAACAAAGACAGTTTAGGGGGATTACAAAAACCCTAAACCCCGTTTTTCTCCGGGACTTGGTGCTTTAAATGCCAATTACAGGCGAGCCATATCCAACAGCAACCGGGGAAGGCGGGCAGGGTCCGGGAGGGAGTGGGGGCGAGCTCAGCCATTAAATGTAACTTTTCATTATGAAAAGGATTTCGCCGGTTTTATCTTCTAATAAGATTATGTCACGAACACAAGTACCTAGGACGGTGCTGAGTGACAGGGCTCTGTCCTTTAATCAGAGGTTGCACCGCGCAAACCGCGGGGCCCTTTGTCCCACCGAGTGAACTACGGAAACTTGTGGTCCTAATCCCCTTATTCATGTCAAGCAGAGAAAAGAAGCCGAGCACCTTACAACCGTGTCCCCTCCACCCCTTCCGAGGGTAGTGGGAGGAGGGGGACTTTTGGGCCCAGGAGCACCCCACACACACACCCCAGCTTGGCCTCCGGAGCCCGAGAGGGGCATCAGGGCAGAGGAAGGACTGCTTTGCTGTAGCCTTAGTTGGCAGCATCTGGGAAATGGGAACAGTAGTCTCACCACGACCAGTATGGGGGAGGTGCCTTTGGGGGGGATTTATTGCTCCCACTGATTGCACTTACAGTATGGTCTCCTCTTCCTGGGAAAGGTGGTGCTAGGTGCATGCAGTCACCACCCTCACCAACAGGAGTGACACGAGAGGGAAACAAAGGAGATGCCAGGCTGGGGTCTTCCAAGGCACTGATTTCGTTGGCTCTGTGGGACTGATGTCACAGCCTTCGAAGTCCTACAGGTCTCCAGGTTTGGTTGTTTTCGAGCTTCAAGCATGGCCCCTTTTTTCTGCAGGCCAAATTCCTTTGTTTAACCCCCACGGAAACCCGATTGTCTGCTGGAGTGTTGGCGCCTTTATTCTCACCCGAGCAGCTGCCACCGCCCGCATCCCACTGTTTGCAGGTCCTTCCCGAGGCACCCTGGCCGTGGATGTCACCACCTTATCCAGTTCCCAGCAGCTTGCTTGGACAACTAGAACTCCAGCCAGTGCAGTGTGCCTGGAGGCATGGACCTGGGCCACAAGCCTTCACCTCTGGGCACAGTGGGAAGCGGTGGGTAACTGAGAAGCAGCAGTGCGTGGTTCCGGGTCAGTGCACCGGCTGAAAAAGCCAAAAGCAAAACCAACACCCAGCAAAGGAAACCCAAGGATCCGCTTTGCCCCCCTCCAGGGACAGCCCTCAGGGTTTCAGCTTGACATTCAAAGGAACAGGAGGAAAGCTCCGAAGAAATAAATGTCTGGGATAGACCCTGCTCCTGGACAACTCTTAAAGCTCACAGGCTTTGCTTCGGGGACCCAAGTACACCACGGCATTGCTCCCAGGATGCCAGCCTACGGCAGTCTCCTCCCACAGGGAGCCCAGGCTCTGGGCATAGGGAGGATCAGATCGGCTGAGAGCAGGGCATCACCTCATAAAAGCGACAGGCAAGGGCTGTTTTATGGGGAGGGAGAAGGGGCAGGAAGTGATGCTTCCATCTCGGCTGCACTGGGACAGACAGCTGTGGTGGAGGAAGTCTGATCTTGGTAGCAGACCAGAGGGACAGGGTAGGGCCAGAGATAGTCATAGGACTTAGTCAGATCCAGTCACTAAGCATAGGATGGGAAGAAGCAGGAGTCAGGAAGGGGACCGTGGTTTCGGACCGACAGCTCACCTCCCAGCCATCCCGTCCTGAAGCCCCTGTGCAACCTGGGCTTGGCCAACAACTGGCCGTTCCTCTCGGTGGAGGAGTGGGGGAGGGACTTTCTCCCTCGGAACACTTGATACCAACTTTGTTTTTTTGGCAAGAAAAATAAGCCTTGTTTGGAGTGGGGGGGGCACCCAGCAAGCGAGGGAAAGCGAGCCGGCGGCGGCAGCCGAGCAAACTTTTAGGATTAGGTTTCAGCGCCTCTGCCCCACCCCCCAGCCTCACGGTGGTGATTTGTGTGCGGGGGTCTGTGACCCTGCGAGCATCAAACGGCCCGCGGGAACCGGCCGAGTTCAGAGGGACAGTGGACAGAGGGGCAGCCTAAGACAACGCAGATGGTTCGTATCAGCCGAGCGGCCGCACCCTGGGTGCGGAGCGTCTGCCCCAGGGCGCTGGCTCCTCCGCCTGGGAGAGACAGAGGAGGCTACCGCCTGAGGTCTAGCAGGGGGCCAGAAACCAGGCAGACAGTGGCTTCTAGGCCAGGATAGACGGTTTCTCCTCCAGGCAGTCCTGATCCTGGCCAAGCTAGGGGCACCTTGCTTGCCTAAAATGGCCTCCAAACGGCAGGACTGGCCAGGGAGGGAAGCCCTCCAGCCTTTTCCAAGCGGCCAGATTTACCCTTGAGGGGCTCCTGCTGATCTAGATTGTGGTGCAGTTGGGTGGGGCAGGGGTGTCACCTTTTTCACCAAGGGAGGAGTCCTGCTGTCACAGGCTCTCTGATGCACTTTCATTCATTCATCCTGCCCCATGGTAAGGGCCTGCCCTTCCTGTCCACCTTGAGCCCTTCAGCCTGGCTTGGCCTAACCTTGAGGAACTCTGCTGTTTTCTCCTCCTGTCCCCTAGGGAAAGCTATGGCTCATTAATACTTTGACCCATAGCCTTGTTTGGTGACTGACTGCCAGCTGGGTTATGGTGGGAGGGGCCCAGCTCTACACCTTGGCCTCTGCTGCCCTTTAGTCGCCAGAGCTAAAGCCAGGCTATGGACCTCAGCAGGCCCAGGCCTCCTGGCCTGACCTGCAGAGCCTCCAAGGACCCTGAGGGCAGTGAGGGTACAGCAGGGCCACACCTACAGGGATTTCGGGGCTTGCTCTAGAATGTCTCAGAGGAAGGGCTTTTGAGGATCCTTGCAGCAGTGAGGAAACAGGCCCAGTTGTGGCAGGGCTTGCCCTGCAGGTTGGAAGCAGGAACCCCAGTCTGCATGTGAGTTTAAGGTTTTGCATGCCAGAACCTTCTACCAGACCCTAGCATTAATACTGGCCTTCTCTGTTGTGCCTGACCTGAGGTCTCAGGATCCCCAGTGACAGGTGGCCTCAACAACAAAATGATTTTGAGCTTTCTGGGTCACATGGTTGTGAGAATTTTATCATCTAAATTGGGACCATGAGCAACAAGAGCCAGGGGAGAACAGGGCCTCATGCCCTGGTCCCTTTAGTCTCCCAGACACCCTGGGCCTGGCCCTTCCTCTCCCCAGTGGGTCACAGGGAGGCCAGCAGCTTGCACAGGACTGCGAGGGGCAGTGGGCTGCCAGGACCTCTTGAGACTTCTTCTCCCCAGGTCCCTGCGTCAGGGGAGCAGGCAGCTGGGTCATCTGTACACGGAAGACACATCTGTCCTCCACATGTTGGAGGCCGACCTGAGGACATGTGGTTTGGGACGTGTTATCTTAATCATATTTATTAGCCAATCCTGGGGAAAAAAAGTTTGATATGGTTACAGTTCGGAAAAGGTCCCCAGATCTACACAGTGACAGATCAGGGGAGACCTGCAGCAACTGCTGGGTTTCAGCTGAGCACACAACGTGGTTTTGGAGATCTCTGGATTGTTCTAGTGCGACGGAATCTCTGGGCTGTGAAACCATACTTACCGTTTTCATTTTCCCAAGCCAAGATCTGAAGCAAAATTAATTACTCCTCCTTGACTGATAGTTGTTCTGTTGGAGTATGGTTCTAATCCTTATTAACATTCTCTAAAGTCAGGCATGAAATATGACTTTTGCACCACACTCTTTGGCATATGTTTTTCTTTTCCAGGATATTTTTCAGGCTATCTCCAAGCCTCACTGCTGTTCATTATTTTTGCCATAGGTCTAAAGTTGCCAGTCCCAAAGCCCCGTCCCGCACTGAGCACAGCTGGGGGGCAGGGAGCAGTGTATGACACATCTCTGCTCACAATGCAAATTGCTTCTGATTATTGAGCTTTGAATATTCCCCTCCATCATGTTTTTATTAAAAAAAAAGCCAGCATATTTACGCTTGATAGTGTCTTCAATTAGGTTTAAAAAAAAAAACACAGGCAGGAGTGGGGAGGTGTTCCCCCTTTCTATAGCAGTATGTAAAGAAAATAGTTGTTACGACCGCAAAATTACCATCCAAGCCTGGATCGAGTAAAGCCAGCCCTGCTTTGACAAGCCCAGCAGGCTGGGCGCTTTTTTTCAACGCGTTCCAGCTGCTAGGGAAACAGACAAGAGAGGAAGCCCGCAGCAGCCTCCGATCTGCAGGGTACTGGGGGCGCTGCCGCTCAGTAGCTAACGCTTCTGCTTTCTGACAGCCAGAGCAGCAAGCAGTAGCAATAATAAGCACAGTGGCTGCTTGTTTAGCACTTGGGTCCCACCAGGCAGGGTTCTAAGCGCGTTCCTTCCTTTAGTGACACTGTGACTTTGGTGCCTGCGCTGCTGTTTTTGTATCCGGATATGACAACTGACGGTCAGAGAAGTAGAGGGCCTTGCGAAAGGTCACACAGCCAGCGGGTGGAACTGGAAGCGGAGCCTGGGTACCGTGTCATAAGAACTTTGAGGGGTCCTCAGGGAGGGCAGGTTCGGGCTGTTGCTTGTCGAGCGTGTGGCTCACAATGAATGGCCGGTGTCCCGTGTGCGCTGCCTTGATAAGGCTCTGCTGGGAATTATCTCATGAATCTTCTCGCCGCCCTGTGGGCAGCTCTTCAGGAACATCATTTCCCCTTTGCCAACTGGAAACTTGACAGGAGAGGCTCAGTGACCCCTCCCCAAGGGCACACAGCTTCAGGTGGCGTCATCAGCACCGTTGTATGTGATGTCTTAGGGGTGGCACAAGGCCTCAGCACCCCAGAGCTTGGTGAGTGCTGCTGAAAGCACTGCTGTTTTTCCGGGTTTCCAGGGGACCAAACTGGGGCCCAGAGAGTTGAAGCCACACACCCGGGATCACACAGCCAGTAGGGGGTGGTACTGAGCAGCATGGGCCAGCATCCTGGGTGCTGTGACCAGCCCGCTGGATGGCTCCCAGGCCTGAGGAAACCCAGGGCTGGGGGACACCCGGAGCCAGGCTGCACTGTCGTCTCCCTCCAGCTGAGCTGCTTCCTCAGAGGCTGGCAAGGGTCCATCTGTAGTCTGTCTTGTTCCCGCATCTCCTCCCAGCCTCACTTTAGGAAGAAACAAAAGCACGGAGGATTTAAGTGACTTAGCCTGGGTCACACAGCTAGTAGCCGATGGCAGTCATGCTCGGGAGTCCTGGGTCTAAGCTGTGTCATCCCTCTCTGCTGCAGCACTGTCGGTTTTGTGGGTGGCCATCCCTAAAGACCTTTGGGGTGCTTTGCAAATAAAGAGGGTGGGGAAGTTCAGAGAGGGGAAGTGCTTTTCCCAGGATTGCACAGCAAGGTGTAGCCAGTCAGGGTCTGTGCGCCTGGTGGGAATGGCAGAGCTCACTAGGCAGGGGACAGACAAGCAGCCCCGTGCTGTGGGTGGGAGCACAGCCAGCCCTCCTAGGACCAGCTCTACCCCAGCAGTGCCTTCCTGGCTCCGGACTGCTAGTCAGGGAGTCTCGCAGGCACTGTCTGCCCTTTGAAGGGACAGTGCCTGCATGTGTCACTTTGAACTGCAAAGGAGCCTGTGGAGAGGGCTCAGCCCCCTCCCACGTGCCCCCTGCCTGCCCACCCCACCAGGTCTGGTTGCAGTCAGCAGGCCTGGAGCCAGAGGGGCAGGCAGGGCAGGGCCCCCCTGTGGGGCATCAGCCTGTAAGTGAGCGGCACAGATCCCCGGAGGTGGACAGGGCCAGCTGCCCACTGGCCCACCATCCTACATGGCAGGACTCAGCCCACAAGCCACCCTCCCGTAGACATGCCTTCGTGGCCGCTGAAAAATGTCTCTGAACATCAAAGATTTCAATTAAAATAGCAGTAATGTTAATAACCTGTAAAAAGAGACATCTCGCTTAGGCACAGGGAGTCTTTTGGACCCAGTGCTGTGCTCTGCCTGGGGAGCGCTCAAGGAAGAGGGTGTTAGGGAGGAGACTGGGGCAGCTGGGAAGACATTCCCCGCACCCAGCTGGGGGCCTTTTAGGTGCTGGCTAAGCTGGGCCTTGGAGAGTTCTCAGGGTAAGTGAACAGGATGGGATGGGGTAGGTATAGGGCATAGTGATTTCCACAGAAATCACGCCAGCCCAGTGCTGGTGCCTGCAGATGCTGGCCTCTTTTGAGGGATCTGACTGTGTTGCCCAGGCTGGCGTCAAATTCCTCTGACCAAGAGCTTTTTGAGCTTTCAGATAGCTAGGACTGCAGGTGCAGACCACCGCGTCCAAATTCTTCTTGGAGTTTGTGATCCCAGAATTGAATTCTCAAAAGGCCTAACAACCTAACCAGATTGTTTGGTCTTTTTTTGGTCTTTTGTTGTTGTTGTTGCTTGTTTTTGTTTTTCAGTGCTAGAGATGGAACCCAGGGCCTCACACATGCTAGGCAAGCTCTGGACCACTGAGCTACAACCCCGACCCCTTAACAGGATTCTTCTGCAGAACTCTGGAGCCACAGATTTCAGAGTTGAAGTCTAGGCTCAGCCGGTTCCTAACTGTGTGCTTTTGGGCTGGGTGCTTTACCTCTCTGTGCCTCAGGTCCATTGAGAAGCAGATACCTGCTTCAGGACCATTTAAAGGAGAGAGCAGAGGTGGGCGTGTGGTTCTTGCTGATTTTCTCATGGCTCCTCCCACTGCCCTTTGTGTTGGGCCTCAGCAGGTACAATGTTTCAGTTATGTGTTCCAGGCCTCAGAATCAATGGGATGTATCAGTAGTAGGTGCTACTACAAAGAAGTATAGGAGAATAGATCTGGGATGACTAGCTGGGCTGGACTCTGTGAGGCTGTGTGACTTTCAACAGATTCCTCAGCCTCTCTGAGCCTCTGTTCTCTCACTGATAAAATGAAGGTAATCAATGAACTTATTCTCTAAGATTGTTGGGAGAATTGAGTTTGTGCCTGAGCTCCCCATTTGAGGAAAGAGATATGGGCAGGGTCTGGCTGTGGACACAAGAAGACAGCGATCATCTGTAGGCTGGTTACCCCGGGGAGGTGCTGGGGTGGGAAGCTGGGGCTAGGCAGGGCTGGAGCAGGGCACTCCAGTTGGAGGCTCTGGTCGCAGGAACATCAGGGGTTACACAGCGGGCTGAGAACAGTGGGTTCAGCTGGGGTGAGGCAGGGCTGCTGGAAAGGAGGCTGTGGAGTGGGGCAGGGTCAGGCAGCCGGGCTGTGGGGCTTTGATTTTATCCTGTGGGCAGGAGGGAGCCATTGAAGGTTATTGGACAGGGCAGTGACAGGCACTGGAGAGGCACTTTATGGGGATGACACCAGTCTCTGGATTAGAGACCATCAGGAAGCTGTGGCTGTCATGTTGGAAGTGAGGGCAGTAAAGGGATCCGGAGAGGGGACAGGCTCAGGCTCAAGCCAATTTTAGGTGGCAGTTCCAAGGATTGCAGTTGGGGACAGGGCAGAGGGAGAGTCACAGTGGCCAGGGTTGGAGCTGGAGTAACTGGTTCATCTCTGCTACTCAGCTGCTTCCGGTCTGAGCACTCTGGGCCAGGTCTGTAGAAGGACATGTGACTTTGTGGGCATGTGACCTGCACAGTCCCATGGGGCCCCACACCCAAAGGGCCTGTGCTGGGCTTAATGTCCCGGTGTCACCTCTCTGTGTCCTTACTTTTTGGATAAGCAGCCTGCATTTTTGTTTTGTTGAAGGCCCTGCAACTCTGGTCTTGCCCAGGCTAAGACCTCCCCCACCCAAGGCCTGATCAAGAGTCACAGTGTCCCAGGGTCTCCCTGGCTCTGCACCCCGCCCTCACCTCCCTGGCTGAGTTGGATTGTGGCACTTTCTCAACATGCAGATTCTGGGCAAGGGAAGGACTTGAGTGATCAGCGCGGCACCCTTGAACCTGCATTCCTCACTGGCCCTGGGACACCTGTGCATAGTGAGGGCTGGGCAGTGAGTGTCCTTGTACCATTGGAAATGAATGGATGAGCAGTGTCTGTCTATTTGTCTGCCTGCACACAGCTCCCTGGGGCTGGCTCATTTCCTAGCATATAACAGACGTGAGTCTTCAGGGTCGCCTGGCCAGCCTGGGGGACTGGCCGGGGTGGCGTTTCTTTCCCTGTCCCTGAAAGCCCCGGATGTAGGCCAGGCTGAAGGAGTCAGTGTCCTCTCATAGGCGTGGAAGGACAAAGGCTGGAGGGCAGGGCACCAGCACAGCTTCTCTCAGCCCTTCCTTTCTACACAAGGGTCGTGGGCTTCCCGCACACCAGGCTGGCATGAGGGAGCAGGAGGGCTTGGCTATTTCTAGAGCCCGTATGCTGTGCCACCAAGTTAAGGACTCTCCTGATTAAACCCTGACCAGACTATGGTCTGTTGTTATCCCCATTTTCACGATGGGAAAACTGAAGCACGGAAAAGGGACCTCAGCTGTGCAAGGTCACACAGCTTATCATTCCGCCAGCTGGCCTCTGCCATGCCCGGTTCCCCCAATGGCTCCTGCTCGTGGTGGTTGAGAAGCACTCGGCATGTAGTAGGTGCTCAGAGAGTATTTGTAGAAGGCGGCCAGCGCCCCCGTCCAGCAGATGGAGCCTGTTCCAGGAAAGATAGCGGTGGTACCAGACCTCAAGGTGAGCAGGGTCGTCTGGAATGCTGGGGATGAGGAGCAGGCAGAGATCCAGAGGAGAAGTGCTATCTTCAGCAGGATGAGGCAGGGGGGTACTCGGAGGCTCATGGCAGAACCCCAAGACCCAGGCAGCCTCGTGTCCCAGAGACTGCCCAATAAGAGGCCTGGATGCACCTGGCTCTGAACACAGGGTCGGTTCCCTGCTGGCGTTCCAGGAACGCCAGACCTCTCCATGCCAGGCCCCATGTGGGCACTGCAGAGGCAGAGGAAGGGAGACAGATGCAGACCACCTGGGACAGGAAGCAGGACTGGCACACAGTAGATGCTCAGGGCCCATTGCATGGAGATCTGTTGTCTCCTCCTGCAGTGGCCCCCAGTCAACCCCCCAAATGCCAAACTGTGGGTCTCCCTGATATCGCCTCTGTTAGCTACTGTCTTGAGTGTCTGGACTCTCTGAGCGCCAGTTGCCTTATCTGTGAAATAAGTACGACTTTTCTGACTCTCAGAGTCATGGGACAGATTAACAAAAGGAGAACGTTAAGCCCTGAACACCGGCCCATTCCTCCAAAAAAGTCAGGCAAGTCAAGTGTGGTGGTGAATACCTGTCATCCCTCTACTCTGGGAGGCTGAGGCAGGAAGACTGCAAGTTCTAATCTAAGTTGCCCTGCCCTGGAGAACTTTGGGAAACTCTAAAAATGAAATTGGATGGGCTGGAGGAGATAGGACACTTGCCCCTTCTTCGCAGCCCACTGATATCATCAGTATCCCTGGACTGTCCTCTCCTGTGGGAAGGAGCAGGACATCCAGAACTCTCTGGAAGACAAAGGGGTGCATTGTTGGGACCAAGCAGCAGAGGAGGGGTACGCAGGAAGCTTTGGAAAGCTGGTTGCAGTCAGAAGAGACACTGACAAGGTCATGCCAAGCCTAGGACACTACTCAGGCAAAAGTATAGAGGCTGACAGGCCTGGGCTTGTTGATAATTTCCTGTATCAAGTCCTTCCTTGGACCCCAGTTTATTCACCTGTAAAATGGGCAACCAAAACCTAAATGAGGATTTCCAGCAAGTGAAAAAATGATAGCTGCTATATTATTATCGTTCAAGCCCCACAAAATTGCAGCTGAGGAAACTGTTGCTGAGAGAAGTTAAGCCACTGCTCTGTCATCACCCAGCTGGGAAGTGGGTAGTGTGGGCTGACTAAATGGCACCAGGGCTGCACCTTAGTGGTGCTCTGGGCTGCTGTCCCTAAAGGAGAGGGATAGGTGGGAGAGGGAGGAGGAGCCAGGCCTGATCTTGGGGTGTCTGAGCGGGGGCTGCCAGCCCTTCAGTGGGAAGCAGGGAGAATGGGGGCAGTGGGCACTGGGGACAGTGAGTGGCAGGAGTGATGCCCACTTCCTGTCAAAAGGCAACCTGAAGGCCCCAGGATTCCCTGGGTATCTTCATGCCAAGCCATCCCCTGGATGACCCTTCCTGCTCAGCCCTTCTGCAAGGGAGCTCGGACCCCGCTGGATTCCCTCCTTTCTTGTATCTGCGGAGAGGCCACTGTGTGCCTTGTCTCAAAGGCTGAGGACACAGACAGACACAGCCCTGAGAGAAGCACGTGCCCGGCAGTAGCTTGGTGAGGGCACTGATGCAGGAAGTGCAGGG
Source organism: Hydrochoerus hydrochaeris (assembly GCA_004027455.1). Lineage (NCBI taxonomy): Eukaryota > Metazoa > Chordata > Mammalia > Rodentia > Hydrochaeridae > Hydrochoerus > Hydrochoerus hydrochaeris. The sequence goes on along the minus strand of PVLA01000907.1, from coordinate 69,509 downwards.
ATTCCTGATCCAGACCACAGGCATGGAAGAGGGCTTCCTGGAGGAAGCGGCATCCAGGCAGAGAGCAGAGGCGTTTTCCAGGGAAAGAGGAGGGGCGCCAACTTCAGAAGAGATTAGCAAAAGTGCCTAGAGGGGTCAGATCCTGCAAGGTCGAGGTGCACCTGCCTGAGGCCAGGAGCTGGAAGTGCACCTCAGTGTCCACAGTGTCAGCTCCAGGAGAGCCCAACCTTGACCTTGCCCCCTGGGTCAGAGTTCTGACCCTGCCGGATGCTGAGATGGACACTCAAGAATATGCGGTGGACATCTAGTATGTGTGTGTGCGCAAGTCCACCAGTGATGGAGGGAGTGTGTCTTTGTGAGTGTGTGTGCTCACGCACATGGCCATGGTCAGTTGTGAAACAGCAGCTCTCTGTCCAGCCAGCCTGCCTGGAACAAAACCAGGGAGCCTTGGGCAAGAGGCAGCCAGCTGTGGGCCAGGTCTGGACAAGCCCAATCTGGCATGGACACCACCTGGTCTTGTCACCCAGTGGCAGACCAGAAGCCACCAGCCAGTGCTGCCTATCAGGGGACTGTCACAGCTGAGAATCATCCCGCACAGCTCTGGTACCTGCGCGGCCCACTCTGGCTGAGCTGATTGTGGCAGGTGGTGGTGGCCCTAGTGCTCTGCTCCAGAGCACATGGCATCTGGAGAGGCAGGCTCTGCACCTCCTAAGGGACCCTGGCTTAGCCTCCTGCATTCCAGTGCCAGAGCATACGCAAGGCAGGAGGTGGGGGATGTGCATGCCCAGTGTGGCAGGCAGCGTGTGAGGTGCCCACGTGCCATCATATCCCTGAGCACAGACTCGGGGTGTCAGTGATGGCACCTACATAGTGCGTGTATTTCTCCGTATGTACAGCGTGTGTCAGTCATGGGGATGCTGTGTGGGTCTGGGGGGTCGGTGTGTGATGTCAGCCATCAGGACATGAAGAAGGCTGCACCTGTGTCCCTGAGGGCCTGCAAGTGTGACATAGGATGGGTGTGACAGAGGAGCAGCAGATGCCCCTCCTGACCTGTAATGTCTGAGGTCAAGGCTCTGAGGGCCCGGCTCGGGTCCAGCAGGAATCTATTCTCACCTAAAGGTGAGCCAGGGTGACGGTGGGTGACAGACTCCCTGAGGTCCTCTCTCCTTGAGTGCCAGACCCAGGCCAAAGGGATGAACATGTGGGGAGGGCCCCATCCCAGAAGGAGCCAGGCCCCCGGCCTACTTTGGGCCTATGGTCAGAAGCCCTGTCCTGTTCCCAGGCTGCCTAGCGGTGGCGTGAGGTGAAGGGGCAGTACACAGCAGTGCTGGGCCAGCGCCAGGAGGGCCCTCCTTGCTGGTTTCCCTGGCAGGTGGGTCCCTACAGGTGTGCCCTGGCTGGTCTGCCCTCACAGGTGTGCACGTCCCTATCCCCCAACAGGTGTGCCCTGACAGGTGTGTCCTGACGGAGCTTCTCCTGGAGGAGCCGAGTGGCTGAGCCTCAGGGTCCTCTGCAGCCGCCCCAGCTTGAGAGGCCCGTGCCCTGGCTCCACTGCCGGCTGCCCTGCCCGAGGCGCTGCCACCCCGGGGAGCTGACCCTGACCCCACCCGTCCCCCACGTCCCAGCTGGGGGTGCACAAAGGGAGAGGAGGAAAGAGAAAAATCGCAGAGATTTGTCTTGTCTCGGGCTGACAGCGGAGCGAGTGATTGCCAGGCCCGCTTGGCAGTTTTTAATCATTTTATCTCTGTTCTCGGCTCTCCGGGGAGACAGCCAGTGCTTAGCAGTCTGCTCAGAAAGACCTCGGGGCGCGTGGCGCAGCGGCGGCTCGGAGCTCCCGTTATTAGCTGTGCTCTTCGGAGCGCGCCGCGATCTCTCCCGGGGGAGCCGGTGAAAAATTAACACGGGCCGGCGGCGCGGGCGCCCGATGTAACTGTAATTACTCCATTGATATTCCTCACACAATAGCGCTGTCATCAGTCATTTACATAAACTTGACTCCGCGAGGACGGGCCGAGGTGCCTAATCCTATTGGGCGCTTCCATTGCATGCATTATACATGGCAGCGGGCTCCTAGGTGGGGGAGGCAGTGGCGGGCCGCAGCCGGGCTCCTAGGTGAGCTGAGCTGGGGAGGGAAGGAGAAATGGAGGGGAGGAGGGAGAGGAGGGAAGGGGAGGAGAAAGAAGGGATGGGAAGGAGAATGGGTGAGAAACGGGCTGAGAAGCAAGGACAGGGGAAGGGAAGGGAGAGCGGAGCTGGAAAGGCAGAGGAGAGGCGCGGAGAGGACGGCAGAGGGGAGCTGGGTAAGGCAGGACAGAGCCTGAAGTGATCGCTGGTGACGGGTCCCACTGGCTGGCCACCTGCTTGGCCTAACGAGGGCCCTTGGAAGCAGAGCGGCCCCCCTGGGCTGAGCACGGCTGCCGGCCAGGCTGCCCATCCTCTCTCTGGGTCTGACCTGGGGCAGGTAAATCTGACCCCACAAACAAAGCCTGGCCTGCCCTTTCCTGGGTTCCCTGGCCTCCCTCACCCTGGTGCTCAGAGATATGGGCTCTCGGGCTGGAGCCTCTGCAGCTCCTAAGGAGTTAAAACCTCCCTGGAAATTACCCCGTAATGACCTAATTAAAGACTTCGGGGGGGCCACCTACTCCAGGGTGAGAACTAATAACACCGCCCAACAATAATAATCTCGGTGGAGCCCCGTCTTATTGCTGCTGCCTCCCCCCCACCCTGGGCCGGCCCCCTCTGCTGGCCCCCTGAGCAAGCTGTCGGTTGACTGGGGAGGGCAAGGGCTGAGCCCCCAGCTGGGGCCCAGAGGTCTGGATGGGACCGAGGGGAGCGGCCCGGGATAGTCAAATTTCTGTTGCTGAATATTTAATGAAGCCTGCTCGGTTTATTTGGTTGGCCTGTCGATTTTTATTCTTCTGTCAATAGCTTCTCATATGTGGGGCTGTGATGATCTTTAGCAGGGCCTCTCCAGGGACAGCTGCCACTAAATGCAATTATGGATTTTATACCTCAATGTGTTTGATATTTCCACTGATCTAATTTGCAGCCTGGTAGTTTATTGTTTGGCATTTTAATGGCGTTCAAATGCTATGGGAAATTTGATTTCTTTTTATAATTCCTCCTTAACACAGTTAATGCGGGTGGTGGGATGGCCCAGATTTTAGAGCCCAATGTATAGAAAAAAGAAGAAGAAAGAAAAGAACACACCCTTGTCTATACCGTAAAAATGTGTCCACTGGAGATCTCCCTCTGAGCTCGGGCTCAGGTGTGTGCCGGCCGAGGTATGGGGAGCTGCTGATGAGACCCACCACCTCTGCTCTGGCGATTCTGAGTTTCATGCCTCATAAGCCTTGTTACAAGACCTCTGCAAGTGGCTTCAGGTCACAGTCCTGTTCAGCCCTGGGCAGCTGCGGAGCAAAGGAGGCCAGCCTCACCCCCTGCACACTGCCACCAGTTTTTGTGGCCTGCAGGGGGTATAGCAGCCCCAGGTCTTGGGGTCAGGGGATGCTTGTGTGAGATGCCTGCCATCTGTGACAAGCCCTTCAGGGCCTCACCACACTCTCCAAGTTTCAGGTCAGGGCTGTGCCACTGCAGCCCCTATCTGGGACGGTAGATGTAGGAGCACAGCAGGGCAGGCCAGTGCCCCACACCTGGTTAGTAAGGCAGGTCTTTGGAAGGAACTGCCCAGCCTTGAATGCATTCTGGAAAATGTCTTCTGGAGAAGAGTCCAGAGCAGCTCAGGAGGCTCTTGCAAGTGGCCTTCTTGCAATTGAGCAGGGGATGGCATGAGGCAGGTGGAGCAAGTCCCTCCAGCCCAGGTAACCAGGGCTGCACTGGGCAGAAGTTGAAAAATGCGGTGGGCACATGGCCTTTGGCCTGTTTAGGAAGCTCTGGTGAACACCCCTGGTCCCTGGAGGATGGGGGATGCTGTGTGACCCTGTACCCTGCAGATCCTGAGTTCTGGCTTAGAAAGGAGACCCACAGGGCTCCAGGGCACCTTTTGTGGCCGTGACACTCATTCACGCTGCCTTGGGTGGAGTGCTCCCCACATGTGCTCTGTCAGCATGGTTTCATTGCATCTGCAGGAAGCATGGGCTTCATGACTGTGTCCAATTCAAGGAGCTACAGGCTGAGGCTCATGAGTTGTATCAGCTGCCTGAGGTCAAAGTTAGTGGCTGGGAAGGTCCTCAGGCTACACACATGCAGCTTTCTAGACCCTAGTGCTGATAGTGTGGTCTTACCAGGGCTGAGCATGCTGTGCGGGAGAGAGAGACGGTGACCCGCCTTGCTGGGCCCTCCTGCTCCTCCTCAGCTTCTTTCCCAGAGCCAGTCCCGCCCCCAGGCGCACAAGGCTGCTGGCTCAGTCTGGCAGGTGCGTGGATTCTGTCTCTGAGCAGGTTCTGTACAGAGGGCCAGCCTCTCTGTCCTTCAGGGATTCCAGTCTCACCATCTATTCCACTTTCCCCTGTGTCCAATGCCCCTTTCATGGCCGCAGCCCACACAGGTGCCGGCCAGCCTCTGTCCCTGGCAGATATGCACAGTTGTGGACACAGCTCACACTCAGAGCGCTACCCCTGACCAGGCCCTGGGTGGGACGTGTTTCCTCTAGGAGGTAGGAACCACAGTCTAACCCCTTTTAAAAATGAGGAAACTGAGGCTTAGCAAGGATGTAGTCCTGTTGGGTTCCCCAGCCACTGCTTCCCCCAGACTAGAACAGTTGTACCACTCCATAGCTTTCTTGTGTGTGTCTTGACACATCAAATGCTATGGCAGAAAGGTTCACATAGGTGCCCCCAGCCAGTCCAGGAGGCCTGGTGGGCTGGACCTTCCTGCTCAGTCTATCTGCTGTCAGGCAGAAAGCTGGCAGCCTAGACCCCAGGAATGGTCCTTAACACATGGCTGAGTGAAAGGATGGATGGATGGATAGATGGACAGGCATATGTGTTAGGGAAGCCCCGGAGCAGGGCTCTCCACCTCCCCCACAGCCATTCTGGGGTTTCCTGGCCCCTTCCAGAGAAATTGGAGCCCATGGTTGTTGAGGCCTCCTTCTACCTGCTCCTTGGTCCCATCACTGGCCGCTCAGCCCCACCCAGCAACCCTCCACCCTCTCCCTCTCCTTTCTCCACCTAGGATGCCAGGCAAACCCTGTACATCTGGGGGCATCCCAGCATCCATGCAGCCTCCAGGTCACCTGAGGGACTATCCCTGACTCCTCTGGGTGTCCCCAACCCAGGCATCACCCAGGACTGGGACTGTACTGTAACAGCAGGACACTGGGGAGGACCTGTGGAGTGAGTGAAGGAGTGGAAGAATGAAGGTGTGAAACAAGGGGAGAAACCCATCTGTCAGTTGGCTCAGTTCATCTAGGTTGGGGAGACCAAGCTCTGCACCTGCAGATGCCCCCACCCTGGGGCAGGAGAGAAAATGCACAGAGACCCTTCTGTTCCTCCTCCCAGACCTCAGTCAGCAGGTGATGGATAGCAGCCCCCTTCTGGGCCTCACCCTGTGCCTAGGTGCTAAGTGGCCTGTCCCCCTCCTGCCCCCCACTTGGCAGTGAAATCAGAGCTGAGTAATCTGATGTTCCACTTAGGAAAGAAAACAGGATCCCGGGCCAGGGAGGAGCTGAGGGCAGTGAGCAGCCACAGCCCCCAGCCCAGAGTCAAGCAGTTCCCGATAAGATCTTCACAGCTTGTTATCCTGGGTCAAGCGGCTGTGTGCACAGCTGGGGGTGGTGGAGGCTCCCCAGGTGGCGATCTGCTCGGTGTGACCTACCTGCGGGAAGGCGAAGGAAGGGCTGTGTGTGCTTGTGGAGGAGCTGGGGTCTGGCCCCGGAGACCCCAGGTCCCCAGCTGCATCTGCAGCTGCATTTTTTGATTGAGCCGGCAGAACTGCTGAGTGTGGGCAGCACAGAGCAGGATCGGGGTGACCCTGGCTCAGTCACTCCCTGCTAGGTGTCCTTGGGCAGGTCGCACACCCTGTCTGAACCTCTGCTGTCTCTCCCGTAACTGGGAAACTTGGTGACCCTCTGCACCTAGACTGCTGATGAGATTTAGTGATGTGCTCTGTCCCTGGCATAACTGAGGAGCCGAACATACTAGGAACCAAATCATTTACTGCCCAATCTGGGACACTTCCCGAAGTGAAAGAGGATGTTATTCATAGTCATGCTGGGGTCCAGGTATAAACCAGGAGTGTTTCATCACCTAGCAACTGTTCCAAGACAGGATGGTGAGGGATTCTCTGGACAGGCTATCAGGCACTCCCTACATGGGTGGCACCATGTCCTCACTGAATTGTCATAGTGCCCCTGTGAAGTAGGCACTACTTTTCTGCCCACTTTACAGATGAGAAAATTGAGGCTCAGAGGAGTAGAATGAATGCCAAGGTCTCAGAACCAGGAAGAGATAGCACCCAGCCAGCTCCTGGGCTGGAGACTGACCACTGGATGGCCCTGCCCTGTCCCCATCCCAACAGTGGAGTGGAGCAGAGCAGAGATCGGGCTAGAAAAAGGCCATCTGGAGGCCAGGTGGGAGCCATCTCTCCCTGCCAGGTAACCAGCCAGCAGGCTTCTGGGCCCTCAGTGGCTCCCCTGATGTTCCGTGTCCTGCCACCAGCTCCCTTCCAGCTGGAGAGCCCCCCATCAGCTCCCCAGCTGTCAGCCTTAAAGAATGAGATGGGGAGAGAAATCCATAAACTGCAGTTTGAAAAACCTGTTCGCTGGGTGAGCTATTGATCCACCTGGAAGGCCCCTCCCATGTCACTGTCACCAGCTAAGCTTAATGGCCAGCAGAGGATGGTCGGGTCAGGCATGGGAGAGAGAGGATAAAGGTGACCTGACTCATCATGCCTCCTCCCCCAGTTCGGTTGCCCCATTGCCTGGAGGGCTGTGCCCATCACCTGCAGCCTCAGGACAGCTGTCTTTGGGGGTCAATAATTGTTCCCTATATGTGATGTTCCCTACTCCCCCAGGCCCTGTGGCCCCTGCACTGTGGGGTTGGGGAGTGAAACGGTCAGGGTGGTCACTCACCCTAACGGGGCAGGGGATGAGAGGCAGGCTCTTCCCACCCTGCTGGCCAGACTGAGATTCCTGCCCTGGCACCTGGAGAGAGTGGCAGTCCCGAGGCTGGGCCAGCTGGTGGTGAGGGAAGGAGACTGGTGTGTTTTGCTGAGGATTCTCTCAATCAAGACAAGGCCCTTCAGCTGAGACGTGGCATTCCTCAGAATCTGCCAAAGGGTGACACAGACAGAAGACCTGCAGGGGGTTCTGCTCGCCTGCCCAGCCCACCTGCTGTCAGCCTCCTCCGCCAGGTGCACCCCACTCCCTGCTCCCACCTGGCCCAGCACCAGCAGGCTTCCTGCCTCACCACACCCTCACAGCCTCAGGTTGCTCCTCATCACCCTGCCCCACGGAGGGTACCAGGGGAAGACCCTCCCAGAGACCAAGCAGCTCACCTTTCTCAGATAGGTGGACCTTTGTCTAAGCTCTGCCCCTGCTCCCTGGCAGGTTCTCACCAGTATCTCCTCTAGGCCTGGTTGGCACTGGAGAGAGGGACCAGGGAGGACTCAGATCTGGACCCTGTCCCTGGGAAGCTCCCAGTCTTTAAGGAATGAAGATGTGGATGCTACCAGTCCTAGGATGATCCCCTGGGATTCCCTAGGGCTTGAAGAAGTCCCCAGGGCCTGACAGAGTGCAGGACCAGCTCTCATTGAGGCCTCCCTGCAGGAACATGGCTGGCACACTGAGCACAGGCTTTCAACCCACTCGCCCTACAGACAAGCATCTTGCTCAGTGAATAACTTGGTTAAAAAGCAGGGCAACTTGGGAGGGGAGAAGAGCCATGGAGGAGAAGACCATTGTACAGGCGCTAAGTCGCATGGTGCTGGCAGAGCTGAAGGCTGGGAGGCCCTGAGCACACAAGGAGGGAAGGCAGGAGACGTGTTGCTGAGGAGACAACTCCAGGTGGAGCTGGAGAGGAAGTAGAGGTTCTCCTCAGAGTTCTAGGTCCCGTGTTTTAGGAGTCTGAGGGAGTCTGCAGCCCAAGGGGAGACACGGGCTCTAATTAGAGGCAGGTGGCACCCTGGCTGCTCCATTGAGGGAAGGGGAAGGGCTCAACTCCATTGCATCCTGAGATGGAAGCTCAGCAAAGGCCAGCCTTCTCAGGGACAGTTTGCTCCTTTGTGACCTGAGGTGATGCCTGGTGTGGAATGTGGATGACAAGAGAGATGTCGGAGGGGATGTGCTGAGATGTGCTGACTCCTCCTCCTTCATTTGTCCACCCAGCTGCCCACCTACCCACCCTTCCATCCACCTGCCTTCCCATCTGTTCATCCATCCATCCACCCATCCATCTGTCCATCCATCCATCCACCCATCCATCTGTCCATCCATCCATCTTTTCATCCATCCATCTACCCATCCATCTGCCCATCCATCCATCCTTTCATCCATCTGTCCATCCTCCCATCCATCCACCCATCCATCTATCCATCCATCCATCCATCCATCCATCCATCCATCCATCTTTTCATCCATCCATCTACCCATCCATCTGTCCATCCATCCTTTCATCCATCTGTCCATCCTCCCATCCATCTATCTATCCATCCATCCACCCACCTATCTGTCCATCTATCCATCTAGCCATCCTCTCTGCACTATTCACTGAGCTTCCCTTCTGTGCAGGCCCTGTGCTGCAAAGTAGGACATAATCATGGCACCTCCAGGCAGAGCCTGTCCTGAGGCTTCCTGCTAAGGGGAGCTAACAGAAAGTGGCCAATATGGTGTAGCATGCCCCCTCCTGTGGGCCAAGGATGGGTGACACACCTGTAAGAGGAGCCCTTTAGCCTCTAGAGGTGCTAAAGGCAGAAGAACAGAGTCTGGCTGTTAGAGACAAGATTCTCTGAAGCAAACCCTAAGTCCGTGCATCAAATCTTCATTGAACTTCCCAGCCAGACCTTGGACCTTCTGCTTAGACCTTGGACCTTCTGCTTGGACCTAGAGGCCAAGGTCCTTGCCCTCCCTCCGGAGCTCATGCGCCATACCTTATACTGGCTCTGGAGTTGCAAAGATGAGCCAAGAACATAGCTCCTCATGTTGAGAAGGTTACAGCCAAGGGGGACGAAGACAGTGAGATGCGCTGCATCCTCCAGCAGCAAGGCCAGGGGCACTCAAGAGAGAGACACGAATGCATTTTTACTTTGGAGAATCAGAGGAGTTTTATGGACCAGGGAACAAATGGGTTCACTGTTTTTTGGACAGATATCGATTTAAAGATCATTGTTATCAAAACAATATGTGCTAGGAAAAACCCTAATATACAGACTGTACAAAGGAGGGGAAGAACCCTTCCTCTGTCCCCCAGGCAAGTCCTAATCCCTGGAGACCCACCCCGGAGAAGGGCAGAGTGCACCCCGGGCATTGTGTGGCACACTCAGTCCCACATGCACAACTGTGGTGCCAGGGGCACACAGCACTGTGCTGTGTGTACTCCTTGGTGACTTGCGGTTTTCACGATACAGACAGGTCCTGCTATGTGGGGGCATTCTGCTCCTCCTCACGTCCTGAGCCCCTTATTTAAGCAGTCCCCTGACAGCAGAGTAGGATGTGAACCTAATCACTCGACCCTTTGACTATCACTTAAACCTGCCCTTCTGGGACATGGTCAGTGGCTCCATCCACCCATCCATCTGTCCATCCATCCACCATCCACCCTCCAAAAGGCTGTGCTGGGCAGCTACATGGGCTGTGTGGACCCTCAAGCTAGGCAGGCCCAGTTCCCTAAATCTACTCCTGTCCTTTTGGGGAGTCTACAAGTTAAGAGTCATGTAGGGACTGGGTGAGCTCCAGGGGTTGCAGACTTCTCTCTCTGGGGAGCTGATATTTGCTCCCAACCCTCCAACCTCCTGTCCCAAGGAAGTAGCCATCTCTGCGCCTCTCCGTTTCTGCTTTTCTGACCCTGGCAGCTCCCTGGGCGATAGGAAAAGCAGCTCCCCAGTGTGTGCCTTAGACTTGATATAGCATGCGTTTTTATTTCTTCAGCACTTTGTGAAATTCATAACACCCAGTAATGACTCCTCACTGTACTGGGTAAAGGGAAATGGGGGAAAGAAGAACCTTGAAGAAAAATGAACCGAGGCAGGCGGGGACTCCATTTGTAACAATATGGAAATTGATTGTTGAGTCGGAGGAATATTTTGTAGTTTGCTTAGCTGTGCTCGGCACTAATAGCTGGGAGCATTAGTGAACCCAGGGAATGAGTTATAGGCCCATTAAGGAGGCCTCGAGGCTCCGAGGCCTCCCTTGAAGGCAGGTTCCAGCCTGTGGGGCTGCCCTCCAGGGCGATGGCTTCTTCCTGGCCTGGGAGAATCAGGGCAGGCTCTGCAGCTGGAGAAAAACCTGGGCACCATGTTGCTGGAGTGGCAGGAGCAGGACCTGGCTTCAGTCTCAGCTCCTCCTCACTGTGTGCTGGGCTCCCTTGGGTAGGTGACTTGGCCTTTCTCGGCCTTATGTTTTCCTGTATTAAACATTCTTATTATCTGGCTCTTGGAGGCCACAAGGGGACAGGGAAAGATCACTGGTGGGGACTCAAGGAGCACTAGGATTGGCATCTTGGTGGCTCAGCACACTTGGAGAGAAGGCTGGATGGGCACCCAGGACCTGGTCACTCTGCCCCTGAAGACAATGACCAGAATCAGTGAGATGCTGGGCTGCCCGCTGGAGACCCCAGACCTCCCAGGGCTATGTGGGTCTCTGGAATTGAGGAAGCTTTCACCACAAGGGCTGCACATTGGCACTAGGTAATTAGGTGGCTCTCCGGAAGCAGGTATCTTCTGAATGCAGAGCCCCAGCCAGTAAGCCTGATCCCCACCCTCCCAGAACCAGGCCTGCGACCCGATTCCCTGTTTGGGGGCCAGGCACCCACATCCTCCTAGGTGTTGGGTCCAAGCCACCTATGTCTTCCCACCTCCTAAATTCCACTCACTATCATACACCCGTCTTCATCTCTGTCCCCTCAGGCTCCCCATCCCTTGCCCAGACAACTGCAGCATCATCTTCCTGTCCCCTCTGCTGCATGCACTCCCTGCATACTGAGGTCCCAGTGAGTTTTTCCAGTCTGACCTTGTCATTGCCTTGTGCAGTGCCCTCCACGAACCCCAACGTCCTTCCAGGGACTCAGTGTCTCTAGGAGCCTTCCAGAAGTTTCTCCTGCTTTTCCTCCCTGGGTGCCACAAGCCCGTCTCCCAGATGTGCCCTCACACCAAGGTTCTCCAACGAGCAGGCATGAAACTCCCAGGCTGCCTCTTCCTCTTGCCTCTTTTCCAACTCAGCAGGTCTGGGCCTGGCCTGAAAATTTGCATTTTTGACAAGAGCCCAGGTAACACCAAAGCCACTATTCTAAAGAACCCTCCTGCGAGAGCCCCATGGTCCACACACAACACTGTAGATACACTCAAACATCTGCTTCTTTTGTCCTTCCAGGCCTCTGTACCTGCTCGCCTGCTCTATGAAAGGTCTTTCTTCTCAGCCTGGTGGTTCTTCTCTGTCCTCTCCCCTGTCTCCAGGCAGAGCCCTGCAGAGAGCCTTTGAGGAGCACTCTTTTGTCCCTGTTAGTCCCAAAGATTGGGAACCCCTGATTCCCGAAGGAGCAGGTTGGGCATAGGTGGCTTCAGATTAAGGGCTTCCTGTCCTACCAACATCTGGCCGCCAGGGCGGGGCCCTCTGTGAGGACCGGGACCCAGGCCAGCCCTGCTGGCAGCCAGCGGGGACAGAAGTTCCCAGGAGCCCAGGCCCAAGCTGCGGCTCTGCCTGATCAGCTGAAAGGCAGGAAGAGTCTCTGAAGGGGAGGAACAGCCTGTGTTTTGTTTTAATCATGGGTGAGATGCTGATGGTGCCCTCCCTGGGGGTGGCGAGGGGGAGACCAGACCCACAGGCGGTGGAGGCCCTCTGCAAACAGCCAGGGAAACCCAAGTCAGCAGCGGCAGGGGCGGGAGGCAACCGTCCTGGGAGGAGGATTTCGTTATGCCAGGAAGGCAGGCGGTCAGTGGTGGCCGGGGGCCTGCGTGGCTTCCTCCTATGCTGCTTCTCATCCCTGCCCACCAGCTAGGCCGGCCCCTCACTCTTCCCAAGCACAATGTGGCAGCGGGGACCTCACGGGAGCCTGCTAGGAGTCACCACATCGTGGGAAGTTGTTGTCCACAGCAAAACTTCCAGCACATCCTTTCCATGGGTGCCCTGGGCAACCCTCCGCGGCCAGGAAACTGCTCTCCATACCTATTTTAAACACCAGTGTAATGGTTTATGGCCCATAGAGGGATAATTACGGAGTGCAGAACCCGGCTTTTATGGCCCCTCCTCCCCGGGGCGCACTTACAGAACAGTATGTGTCATGTAGCCAATTTAGATAATGATTCTGATAAAGATAAACGGAATTGTTTATTATAAGTAATTGGGTCTGCTAAGGCCCAGATGAGGTGATGATGGGGAAGGACTCTGGGAGGTGGGGATGTGGGCCCTGGGCCCCGGACGGGCTTCCTGGGTGAAGGAAGCTGGCCCTCCCTTCCCTCCCCCTCCTGCTGTCCCTCTGCCTCTCTCTATAGCTCCTTCTCCTCTCTCTCTCTCTCTCTGCCCCGGTTCCCCACCCCCTCCTTCTCTGGGACTGAATGGATCCTCCTCCATCCTGCATCCTGGGCAGAGGCGCTGCTCCTGGGCATAAATAAATCATGGGGTTTTCTGTTGAGTCAGCTGGGTGGGGGAGGCACCTGAAAGGAGGGACTGGAGGGGGTCCGACCAGCCTCAGGCTCTCCGGCAGCCTGGCCTGCTGGTCCCCATGTGGTCCAGGGACCCCTGAGGGCTGCCATCCTCCTCAGAGGACAGCTGGCAGGTGCAGAGAGTGGGAGGGGGGCAGGGGGCTGGGCAGGCCTAGAGCTGAGACCGAAAGGCTATCTCAAGGGAGGCAGTGGCCCCCAGTTGGGGGTCTTTGTGCAAGATAAACAACACTAAACAAAACCAAGGCCCATCAGCCCTCCCTGTCCCAAAGCATATACACCTGAGACCTCTAATTATGCCTGGCCCCCAGCAGGGCCGTGGGAATGCTGCCCCTTAACCCTCTTGCCTGACCCTTCTCCCTGCTCCATTCCATCCCTCCAAAGGTTCTTGGTGCTCAGTACCTGGATTCAGAAATAAGGGGAGCACCAAGATTAGAACCTCCAAGAATGGGGTCTGTCACAGCATCCGTGATCTGAGGATCCTGCAGATCAGGGTCCAAACTGGGGGTTTGGCAGGCTGGGATCATTACTAGAGCATCCTGCCAATGGACAATGCCCCACTCCCCTAGTAGGGCCTACAAGTCAGGGCTTAGGGGGAGTATCCCACGGTCTGGCAGGAATGGGGGACCTGCAACCAGGGCCATTGAGAAGAGTGAAAACCCAAACCTCAAGCCAGGGTACCATAGCCAGGCCCCACGAGGCAGGCTCCTCACAACAGAGACCCAGCGCCCCAGCAGACCCAGGTGTAGGGGCCCTGGCTCCACTGCCCGAGGCTGCAGCTCCCCAGATTGAAACCCAAACCGGAGGAGCGGCTTGTCACGGTTCCTGTGATCCGCGCTTGATTGAGAGGGGCGCGGCAGGGAGGGGGCTGCAGGCCCCCAGGCGGCCCCTGGCGGAGCAGCAGCGCAGCGGGAGTCTGGGGTTTTCTCTTTCTTCCTGCCTGCTTATCTGATCACAGAGGAGGGACAGGCTCCCGTTCAAAGGCAGCCTCCTTATCAGTGGGGATTTGTTTGGGGACTGAGAGGTGCACCTGGTGGGGAAGGGTTCCTGCTTTCCAGGCAGGGATGGGGCAGGGACGAGGACCAGGACCTGGGTGCTGACGGGTGTCCACAGTCCTCTAGAGGACACCTCTCCCAGCCGGTGTGCACCCTCCCCTGACCCTGACTGTGCGTGTGGGTGGGGCAGGCACGGAGCAGACCTGACAGGGGACACAGTGCCAGGGCTTCACATCTGGGCCTGGGAGCACACCCGGTGATGCTGTCCCTGCCAGCCCCACCTGAGTCAGGTCCTGTGGCCTGTGGGGACAGGAGATGATGGGTGACCAGGGCATTTGATGGTTAGTTTCAGTCAGGGGTTCAGCTAGGGCATGTGGATGGAGAAAAACAGGCTTCTGGGGGCTCAGCCAAATCAGGTGAATAGGTGGGGTCCCAGCAGGGAACAGGCAAAACCAGACCCCAAGGAGGACTAGGGCTTGCCCAAAGATAGCCTGGCATGGGACCCAGGTCTTTGGTGCCAGGAGTTCACCTTGACATCCATCCCTCTTCCTGACCCCATGCCTCTTCCCTGATGGTTTTTATTCCAGGTAGATTTTTTAAAATTAAATGCTTTGTTTTGGAGTAATTCTAGATGGGTGTGCGGTTGTTGGAGGTAACAGAGGTCCCTTTGTACCCTTTGCCCGGTTTCTCTCAGTAGTAACGTATCGTACATCACACCTGAGCTACTGACACCAACACTGCACCGTGATCACACTTGCTGATGTTTCATGGTTGTGAGTGTTTGTGCATGTGGGTTAGTGTGATCTCCTGTCCGCCACCACACACAAGAAACACAGCACAGGCCTGGGGGTATATATAGCTCCATGGCACAATGCCTGCCTGACAAGCATGAGGTCATGAGTTCGATCCTCAGTACCAGAAAAAAGAAAAGAAACAAACAGAACAGATCCATCCACACAGGATCCCTCCCCCACCATCCACCCCGACCCAGTGGACCAGGCTGTTCCGTTGCACTTCTGTCAATGGCACCTTTGTCTCTGAGACCCCCGCTAATGGTCAGGACTCTGCTAGTTTCTCTCATCTCCACTCCATTCTCTGCATGTAATCAGTCCTCAAGGCTGGGCATCCACCCTCTGGGTCCTGCCCAGAATACTCCCTGCCCTCCGTCTCCCCACTCTTTACCTCCCCTTTGTACTTGGGCTCTTGGCTTCCAGCCTGGGCCCCCAGCCCATCCCCTGTCCCCTGCACTGTGCCTGCAGTCGCTCACAATCAGCATTAGTCACACCTCACCTCAGTCAGCTGCCACAGCTCCACTGTCCTAGCAGGAGAACTGCTGGCCCAGCCCTGGCCACCTCGCCAGCCTCTGTGATCTGGCCATTCTGAGCCACTTGCAGGGCCCCCAGGAGGCCACACTGTGTGCCCCATTCCCCTCCCTCCACCAACCCTCGATCCTCCTCCTCGTGGAGAACTCCTGCCCTCTGTCAGGTTTCAGCCTGCGTGTCCCATCCAGGGAGCCTTCCCCATCACTGCCTGGCATAGCCCACCCTAGCTGGGCTCCTGCAGGCCCTTGGCCACCCCCACTCCAGCCCTGGTCCCACATCTTGTCAGGCACTGTTTGCAAAGAACTTGAAGCAGAGGCCATGGCCGGTTGCGTGTTGGGGGGCCTGTGTGTCCACAGCAGGGAACAGGTGCCAGATGGAGCCTGTGTGGATGGTGGTGTGGATGGAAGCAGGTCAGGTGGGCGGTAGGTACAAAGGTCGGGCTGCCATGCCCGCTCATGGTGGCTGCCGTGCCCGCTCAGCTCACCAGAGGCTGGGGTGCTGGAGGGAAGGGCTGCCCTGCCTATGGCCTTGTGTCCTGGGGCAGGGCCTTTCTCACATGGCCTCTGTCTTCACCCACATTCCCTGACTGCCAAGGTGTGAGCACCTGGCTCCAGAGAATGAGACAGAGGGGCAGCTGCTGAGTGACTTTGAGATGCCAGGTGCTGAGTGTGCTGCAGGGATCAGCGTGGGAGAAGGGGAAGAGGAGGGCTCGGGGACAGTGCAGCGCCCTGCCCTTGTTTCCAAGAAGTGTTGAAGTTGATGAGAAGCCAGGTGACATGCATGGATGAAGAACTGTGCTTTTCTTGTAGCACAATCAACTTGTGCCCTCCTGAGATCGTAATCAAGAGGGTGCTCCCTGCTCAGCCCTGCCCTGCCCCAGCCCTGTCCCCTGACCCTGGTGTGGTGGCCTTCTCAATAGGATAGTCTCAGCATACTTACTGCCTGGGTCCACCTGTTCCAGTGGTTCTCCTAGAGGTGACAGGCCAGCAGGGATGAGAGGGGCGGGGACACCTTCCTGTCCCTGGGGAATTCTGTCCCAAGAGGACAGACATATGGACAGACAGGAAGAGGAACTTCAGGAGGCCCAGTTGTCATAGACTAGATCCCGGCTTTGCTTCCACTGGCCAAGTCCCCTACAGCATAAGAACAAGGAGCAAGTTCGCTGCCCAGAGCCATAACTGGCACATGACAGGTGCTCGAGAAGTGTGGCACGGATGAAGTGACCCAGAGCAAAGCATTTTTTCTAAGCTTCATGTGGAAATGGTGGCTATCCTGCTACTATTTTGATTTGTTCTTCCCACGTAGTTCCAATAGCATCAAATTTCACACAACGTCCGGGTCGCCATTTAATGTGTGCAGGTATTTCGTAGTGATGGAGGAGGAACCTGGCGCCTGTGCATGTTACACCTCCAGTCAAATTCACTGCTTTGGAGGGTGCTTTGGAGGTTTTCAGTGTGGTCACAAGGTTGGATGCTCTGTTTTGATCCCTATGGGTGATGCCGGGGATGGACAGTCAGCCACAGGGCAGCTCACCCATGAGTGCTGCATAGATAGTGGTGTTTCCTCCCTGATGGAGCACACCTGCTGCTTCCTAAAGGGTGGGAGAAAGAGAAGCTTCCATCAGAGGCTTAGAAATAAAAACGGAGGGATCCTAGAGAGAAAAGAAGTGCACCAAATGCCCAGGCCAACATCTCATGCAGATAGGATTAAACTGAGCTCGGAGCATCCTAGCATCCAAGACAGCAGGGGAAATAGGTTGAGGTCAAGCACACATCACTGGCCCCTGGAGACTTGATGAGTGCCTTGGGAGAGTTGTGTTCTGTTTTGCTTTGTTTTTCTTGTTACCAAATTTAGTTTTTGCAGATGTCCTGTGTGAGAAAGAAAAGCAGGCAGGTCTCAGATCCCCAACCCTCACCCCATGCCTACCTATCAGGGGCTCTTGTTAAGCCTTTGACAAAGTGAAATGTTGAACAAGATCCACAGAGAGAGGCATGGCTTGCACTCCAGGTTTCACACAGGCCAGGAGGAAACAGAGGCCTTGGGAGGAGCCCAGCTGGAGGGCAGTGACCGCTTCTTTTCCCCTCCTTAGGGAGACAGGCTGTGGAGTTTCTCAGTCTCGGCCTCAGTGGTCAGGTTGTTTTGGGGTAGGGTGGTCCTGGGCATTGAAGGGTGTTTAGGAGCCTCTCTGCCTCTACCCCAGGGCATCCTACACCACACATCCACCTTGGGACCATCAGAGATGCTCCCAGACCTGTCCCAAAGTCCACTGATGAGTTGGAAGACCCTGCAGGGCCTTCTGACTTTTCCTCCGGTGTGGCCGGATTTGAGAGTGTTATTGCTGTACCCCCAAACCACTCTACATCCCAGGTCGAACTTGTGCCCATCGCCTGGTGAGAACAGGAACCCTGTAATAGCAGGGGCACTGGCCACCACCTCCCCCCTCCCCCAGCCCCGCCACACCTGAGCGGCTGCACTCTGCAGTGTTCCGGGTGGTGTATCGTGGCTCACTGTGAGACATTTTTAGAGGTAGAACAGGTGAGAGGGCCATGTGAAAGCGCCAGCTGCCATGTGCTGCTCACGATGGGGCTCACCACCAGCCCCACGGAGTGGACTTCCGAGTGTGAAGGAAAACAAGGACCTGGCAGAGCATAAACACTAACATGGTGAATAAAAGCCCTGGAGAGTGCGTGGGAAAGCTGGGCCCAGCTGGGCATGGTAGTGCATCCCTGTAATCCCAGCCTCTCAGAGGCTGAGGCAGAGGAGCACAAGTTCAAAGCCCAATCTGGGCAACTTACTGATTTGGCAAGATCCTATTTCAAGATAAAAAATATGAAAAGGGCTGGGGATGTAGCTCAGCACAAAGGTCTTGGGCTTAGTCCTCTGAGCTGCAAAAGCAGGGGGAGAAGAGGTAGGACAGGTGAGCTGTGCATTGCCGAAGTTGCTCGAGAAGACAGGCAGGCTGTGGTAGGGCATCCTCACTGCAAGCCCTTGCCGCTGGACAGGTGCGCGGGTGCTCTGGTCCTGCCACTCCTAGGCTGGAGTTTGGGTTGTGAAAGGATCTTGCTACATTCAATCCATTCGATCAGGCAGGCGTTTGGCGAGCAGCTACTGCGTTGGCCACCGTCCGAGACATGGAGCACACAAAGATAAGAGAGAGAACCTCAGAGAGTTTTAGTTTGATGAGATCAGCTTCACCTGTTCATGTACCATTGTGCAGGTTGCTCACTGCACAAGGGTGCCCAACCAAGCCCTAGTCAGAATCCATCCTGCCCAGCACAGGCCTGTCTGGTCAGAAGAGAGCTTTCTTTTATTGAGCAGTAAGATCTAACAGGAGATAGCAGTTTGTGGTTAGGGGTTCCAGAGAAAGATGAGCAAGAAACCTTAGGTCTATTTGAGGGAGGTCACAGTGTGACCTTTTGGCCAGGGTGTAGGAGTGGGCAGGAGCAGCCCAGCCTCAGGTGTGGCCACTCTCTCCCAAAGGCCACTAGCCCAAGGTACTCGCCTGCTGACCCCCTGCCCCGGCCGCCGCCTGCCAGCCCCCTCCCTCCGGTCCAAATCCCCACCTCCTGATCTGATTTGGGAAGGACTAATTAGATATAATTCATTATCCTCAAAAATGAGATCAGAAATCAGGAGCTTTCCTCAGAAGAAGGTGGCCTCGCCCCTCATCCATCATGCTGCTAAGTAACCAATTTAAAGTCAGGCGGACGCACGCAGAAGCATTATTACCTTGTCATAAATAGTTAGGGGAAGGCCCCTGAACGAGGCAGCCTTATAAATGGTTTTTATCACATTAGTTTGCAGTTATTTGTCATCCACTTTGCTTAAGATAAATGCTGAACAAATAATCAAATTATCAAGCCAAAACCTTGGCAAAGACATTTGCATTCATCCCAGTGGGAGAGGCCAGGAGACCAAATTCGGACAGTCTCCAGCCCCTTCCAGGCCGAGGGAGCTGGGGAGAGGGACACCCAGAGGCTGCGGAAGGTGGGCACAGGCCAGGCTGGGCTGGAGCGCAGGCTGACCGGACCTGTCTAGGGCTGAGCAGTGTGTGTGCCTGCTGGGGCCGCCATACCTGGGAATGGGTCTGTCGGGGCCTCTTTTTCATGTGTGCACAGAGAGGCATGCAAACAAATGTAGACACAAGTGCACGCTCAAACACACTCACTCACAGCTCACTTGTCTGTTGCTGGGAGCCAGTGCCTATTGTCTGGCCCCAGAAGGGCCCTGTCACAGGCCTGAAAGGACCTCCTACCCCAACAGAGAATGACAGCTCAGGCAGTTCACGCCCCAGGCTTGTCTGGTTCCTGTCCTGGCCACCAGTGCTGGGCAGGTGGTGAGGAACATCCCGGGCCTGGGCAGGCCCCCTCCCAGCTGGGCCCAGGAAGGCTCCCTCGGGCAGCAGCACTGGTGGTAAGAGCGAGAGTGGAGAATGGCGATTTCATGCTATCCCCAGGAAACCATCCTGAGCCCCGGCTGGGCTGGCCCCGGCCCGCCTAGCCTCTTCCGCACATGGCAGGACAGGGACCCTGCAGGCTCTTCTAGTGGCAGACGCTGGCTTGGTGTCAAAGATGGTACTGTGAAGGCTGTCTACACTGGCTTTAGCAGTTGCCCCATGTGGGGTGTCTACACTGGTCTTGGAGATTGATCCCTGTGGGGGTGTCTGCTGGTTTCCGAGGTTTTCTTGCTTGGGTCCCCTGCACAACCCTTAAACGTCATCCTGGTGTGGCCAGGGCCATGTGAGCTCTGTGGTCAGCGCAGGACTCCTGCAGCAGCCCAAAGGGGTGGCTTCTGATGCCAGGGTCAATAGGACTGGCATGGGCAGGGGCGCCAGAGCCAGGCAGCCTGGGGTCAAACCCCAGCTTACCAACAAATTTGGGACAACTCGCATAACCTTTCTGTGCCTCAGTTCCCCCATCTGTAAACTGAGGTAGTACCTCCCTACTTCCATGGGTCATGGTGAGGGTAACCTTGTGAGGTGCTTGTTTCAAAGTTTGGAAGCCATGGACACCTTATAAGGGCTGGAAACAGTGTATGGAGTGGGTCAGATGAGAGCAAAGGCCAGTGTGAACACCTTGGATACTCTTTTCTGCGTTATTGTGTCTTTGGGTCTTTTCTTCTTGCATCTAGCATTAGTATTCTCCAAGTGCCTTGTGTGGCCAGGGCTGCAGCCACAACCTGTAAAAAAAAATGCCCCCAGCCTCTGTGTGTATGTGTGTGAGACAGAGAGGCAGAGAGACAGACACAGACAGAGAGAGGATCTCACTATATAGTTCAGTCTGACTTTGATCTCACAGTGATCTTCCTGCCTCAGCCTTCTGAACACTGGATTGTAGTCCTGTGCCACCATGGCCAGCTCCTGCTGTGGTGCTGAGATTGGACTGGACCAAGGGCCGGGGATATAGCTCAGCAGCACAAGCGCCTACCTGGCAAGCGTGAGGTCATGAGTTCAATCTCCAGTACAAAAAAGAAAAAAAAATGTTGTAACAAGCAGTGAGAGGCACTTTGGGGACACACAGTTGGCTACTGAAGCAGGAGCAGGTGACAATCCTGGGACTCCCAGAAGGTGTCTCTGCAGAGGCAGCATCTAAGCTAAGATCCGGGATGGGCAAGGGGAAGAGAATGGATGCGGATGCCCACACAGGCAGGCAGCCTCCCCCAGGGGTACCGAGTGGGAGCAGATATAACCCAGGCACCCACAGCTCTGAGGCTAGTGTGGATCCCCCAGAAGCTCCGGGGCCAGTGTGGGCACTCCATGAGGGGAGACCTCTGGTGCCAACGTGGAGCCCAATTGTGGGGCAACTCCAGGGCCAGCACTGACTCCACACGTGGGGCTGCCTTGGAGGCCCAGGAGCACCTGCCTTGCAGACCAGGGTGGGCTCCAAGCCGCAGGTCAGGGCGCAGCCGGAGCCACAGGCAGAGTTCCCAGCAGCTGCTGCGGGTGGGAGGCACGGAGGCTGAGCGCAGCACATGGGCGCTGTCTGTTTACTGGGAGCGGGGCAGGTTTAATGGCCCAGCCCCAAGGCTATGAAGAGGCTGCCTCAGAGGAGCCTTCCGTGGGGAGCCCCCGCCTCAGCTCTCCCGAGTCCGGCTCAGCTGGCCTGCTCGCCCGGGGCTCCGTGGGGCGGGGTGGGGGACCCACCAGCCGGTGGTGGGACTGTGGCCCCCACTGAGCAGGCACCTGGGAATGCTGGGCCTTGATGGGAGGGGTCGGACCTGCCCCTCTCTGTCCCCAAAGCCCCCCAGGGCTCCCTGCAAGTTGTGGTCACTGTGGCAGAGGGAAGGGAGGACACCTGGCCAGGGGTGACCTTTTCCCCACCCAGGCCAGCCTGCCATGCAGCAGCCCAGGGTCCCTGCAGCCCAGTACTGTCCATCAGGCCCCCGGAAGAGCTGGTGCAGTCAGGGAAATCACCTAATGAGTCAACAGTGCAGGGGGCTGCGGAGGCGGAGCGGTGGGAGGGGGCCCTACTGGAGGCTCTGGACCCACCAGGCACAGGGGACACCTGCAGGGCAGCCTCAGAGCCCCAGCACCCTGCAGGGTGAACAGCGCTGAAGTCGGCTGACCTGGGCAGCACTGCTTGGCCCTGTGCTGCCACTTGGCAGCTGTGTGGCCTTATGCAGGTGACTGTACCTCTCTTGGCTTCAGTTTTCTCCCCCTTACTGTGGGCTGGTACAGCGCTGTGCGCCAGGAGACTGTGCTCACTGAGAAGGGGTCTGCATGGGGGTCTGCTTGCTGTGGGCCCAGCCCTGCAGACCGTGGCCTCTTCATGACCACTGCACTCATGGTTCTGTACCTGCCCGGCAAGCAGTCATCCCTTTATACTTCCCGGCAACCCTTGCCAGAGAATTCCAGAACCTCAGTTTCCTCCACTGTAAAGTGGAGCCTCCTGCTGGAGGTTAGTGGAAGCGCTTGGCTCCTGCCCCTGGACCTCCTGGCTCCAGCCCAGCCTGAGCCCAGCCCTGAGAACTTCACAGAACCAGTTCCCTGGTCTGGCCATGTGCTCTCCCACGCCCTGCCCTCTCAGGAGGAAGGATGCCTACTCCCCGGGTGGGCACAGGGGCTCAGGGAGGGGCAGGTGGAAGTGTGTGGGGCAGGGCTGTGAGCGGTGGGCGGCCTGCTGGAGCAGGCCCCACGCTGGGCACAGAGGGCCCATTGTTGCTGGGCCCAGGCCAGGCCCACAGGAGCGGCCACTGCTCTGAGTTTTGCAAAGTGTCTAGACAGGACAGCCCGGGGCCCTGGCCCGCCTGCCTCCAGGGTGGGGCTGCCCCACCTCAGGGAAGACGTGACGCTTGGGCCTCTGCTCGGAAGCAGCCTGGCACATAGAGCAGGGCTGCTGGTGAGGAAGTGAAAATGCACAGTCCAGACACTGCTGGGCAGAGGGTGGCATCGATCAGGGTGATACACTTGGGTCCTGGAAAGGGACCTGGACTTTAGGAGGCAACAAGAATCTTGGGTTCCAGTTGAGGCTCTTGCTGTGTGACCTGAGGCAAGTGAATGTCCCTCTCTGAGTCTCACCATCCTCAGCTGAACAAACTGAAGTTTAAGAACTCTGGGATCATAGAAACTGGGTTTCAAATCCCAGCTCAGCTGCTGCCACAGTTGTGTCCACTTTGTCAAGGGACTGAACTCTGTGAGATCCTGCTTTCTCCTCTGTAAGGCAGGGGAGTAAGAAGCCTTTCTGTGTTGCTGAAAAGAGGTGTAAGGGACCGCTGTGGGTGACAGTCACTGTGGGTGACTGCAGCTGTTGATAGCAGCAGCAGTATCTCTGTTTTGAAAGAAACAGGCTTGTAGTTTGCTCGCCAGGAGACACCTGCCTCATGGCCAGCACATGGCACTCAAGATGCTGTGTTAGGGCTCCGTGCCCTCCCTGGCCTTGACTGTCCTGCCCAAAGAATGGGCTCATCCTACCCCTGGCCACCCACAGGGCAGGGGCAGCAGGCCAGCTCCTCAGCAGGAAATCCCTGCCTCCCTGGCAGCCCAGGTTATTTTTAGGCAGATAGGTAGGAGTTGCTACTCATATCTATGCCTGGCATTTTTGGCACATTCCGGCTGACAGGGCTCCTCTGCCCACCTGTGGTAACCACACCTGGGAAGCCCAGGCTTGTGCCAGGCTCCTGCCCCCCAGCCCCAGCCAGGAGGAGCACCTTGGAGAGGAGGACTAAGTCTGGCCACTTCTGCCCCCCACAGCCTCTAGGCCATCCACCGCAGCCCTTTGGGGGTCTCGCATCTCACACTCTGCTCCCCTCCCCCCACGCTCTGTGTGGTTTCCATGGCAATGAGTACAAATCCCCCAGTCCTTCACAGAACAGCCTTGTTTGTTTTGCCTGCATAACTTTGGAGACCAAGTCACCATCCAGGGCTCCCCAATTCCCCCACCCAACCCAGCTCCCCACCAATCAGATGGACAGTCCCAGAGATGGGTGGGGACAGTGCACCCCCTCCCTCTGGAAGCCAAGGGGCGGGGAGCTGAGATGTGTGACCTCCATGTCCCTTTGTCTGTAGATAGGGATGTGTCACTGACATCACATGTGGCTGTAGTAGGTGCTTAGTGAATGTACATGTGCTGCACGTTTTTCTAGATCTTGGCCAAAGTAATTTGCCGCCTCCAGCCTCAGTTTCTCCGCCTGCACAGTAGGGATGGAGATGTGTATCTACCCAGGACCAGAGGCTGAAGCACTGACTGACATGACACACCCACAGCACTTATCCCAGAGCCTGGCATCAGCAAGTCCCATTTCTGGGAATTGGCACTGTCATGCTCTCCAGGCAGGATGGGGTGTCCACTCTGCTCCCACCTCTCTGTAGCCTCCTGCACCCAGCTCCCAGGAACCGCCTCCCCCGTCCCCCCTCGGTAACCTGATTTGCTGGGGGTGCATCCTGGCATGGCCCAGGGTCACCCCCCGCCCTGAGCTAGGCAGTAGGAGTGGGATTGCTGGCCACATGGCGACATTCCACAGCCGTGCTAACTGCCGCTGCTGACTCGGGTGGCTAAATTGAGTCTCGGTTTCCTTAAAATGACTATTTATTGCTTTGATGCAGTATTGAGTGTTTACTGACTGTTGGAGAGAAACCTTGCCTAGCACACAGCTCGATGGAAACGGCGCGGCCGCCCGGCAGTGTCCACAGGGCCACTGCGGGGAAGGGCTTCAGACCCTCTTGCCGTGGGGGAAGCAAAGGCCC
This sequence comes from Hydrochoerus hydrochaeris, assembly GCA_004027455.1. Taxonomy (NCBI): domain Eukaryota; kingdom Metazoa; phylum Chordata; class Mammalia; order Rodentia; family Hydrochaeridae; genus Hydrochoerus; species Hydrochoerus hydrochaeris. Next base: position 45,243 of record PVLA01000907.1, on the reverse strand, counting down.
CTCCAGGGTTTCCCAGTGCTGGGCTGCAGGTGGGGCTGCCGAGTCTCTGATCTACACCCCCTTCCCCTAGGTGGAGGAGGGCTCTGCGGGGCACCCCTGCCTGCTCCCCAGCCGAGGAGAATCGCAGGCCTTTGAACAGAGCAGGCACCAGCTGCCCCTACAAGCCCCTAGGTAGCCACCTCCTCGGAGGGGCCGGCCCATGCCAGCCTGGGGCATCTCAGCTGTGTCCCCCTGCCTGCGTGAGCAAGGGAGGGGGCTTGGGCCTCCCTGAGGGCTGCACCATTGTATCCAGGGAGAATGCAAATGCTGAGCTCAACACAGAAGGCCCAGTGCAGGGGGGGCGCTGTGCTGGGAAACAAAGTGGGGTGGGAGGAGGAGGAGAGGGGCGCTGGCCTGGCCTCCTACTCAGCTGCCTGCACCTCAGCAATCCTATTTCAAGCTGCTGAGTCCGTTTACCCTATTTTACAGATGGAAAAACTGAGGTTCAAGCGGCTTGATGGAAAAGCAGAAACTGGGCCTGAAGCCAAGGCTGCTGTTTGGGCGCCTCCCTTTCCTGTGGTGGTTCTTGGCACCTGCAGGAGAATGCAGGACAGGGCTCCCTGGAGGGCTCCCTGGAGGAGGTGTCCAGCGAATGAGGGCTTGACAGATGAAAACTGGGGGAAGAGGGACAGGGAGGGCAGAGCGCAGAGTGGGGCTAAATGGGTTCTGGAGGAGCTGAGCTGAGAGGCTTGCAGGGAGAGTTCGCCTTTGTCTGCGGCTGCAAATCCCTTTCCAGAAAGAGGACAGAGGGGCCATGAGAGGGGAGCCTGGTGCAGAATTGAGGGCTGGGAAGGAGCAGGCAGGGGAGGGGGGGAGTGTGGAAGCCAGGTGGCCACAGTCGTGACGGTGGCCTTCGGGTGGGCACCATTGTGAGTGCTTTATATGTATGGAAAGTTTAGGAAGACAGCTCAGCCTGCCAAGGACACTGCGAGGGCATAGGAGGGAGGCAGAGCTGCTCTGTGCTGTGGGTTGTGAGTCGCAGTTTGATCTTTATTCCTAAAGAAGCAGGAGGTGCTGGAGAGAGAGGTAAGGATGCCGGCATCGGCGGGGGGGGCGGGGCAGGGCCAACAGCCCACACAGGGGCCAGCGGGGTTCAAGGTCTTGGACTTAGTGAACATCAGAGTCACTTCCAGGACAGCTGCCCGTAGGCGGAATGATCAGATTGTTCATCTCCTTTCTTCTTTGCATTTCCGTCTTTCTGTTAATTGGATGTCATCTTGCTGTCTTTTTTATTCTGTAAAAGTCATTGTTGCTCATCATGAAATAAATTCAGGCTAAACAGAAGTTAAAGCAAAATGCAATGCGCCGGTTCTCATCACTGTCCCGCGCCTCCTGAGAGGTGACAGTGCCAGCCCTCTCTGACAAGCCAGGCTCTCGGGAGCAGGTCCCCTGTGTGGCCCATTGTCACGGCTTCACCTGTACGGGATGCGCTGCTGTCTAAATGCTCCGCTCCACGCTTGGCCTGTTCCACCCGGGGACCTCGGCCCCTGTCAGTGCACACAGATTCACTCCTGCTTCACGAGCACAGGGAGTAGATGAGCTTTGACTTATGAGCCCAATTCCCTCTCCAACAGCCTTCTGGACTGCTCGGCTCTCCACTGTCTCTCTCTCTCTCTCTCTCACACACACACACACACACACACACACACATCGGCAGGCACTCTGGCCCACACATCACTGTGGGACAGGAGCTGGGGTGCAAACACAGGGGGGCCTTGCTTCCCCCGAGGTGCCCACAGAGCAGTCAGGAGAAAGAGGGAACTGATGCAGGGGTCAGCGCCATAGAACCACAGGGAGCTGTTGGGGGGCTTTTGCATTAAATCAAAGCCACAGAAGGCAGAACCCTGAGGGTCCTGGCACTTAAGAGCAGGTGGAGAAACAGGAAATGCAAATACATGGGAGAGATGAGGGCCGAGGGCTTCTGCCTTTGAGGCATTGCCTGAAACAAGGGATGGCACTATGTGACAAATGGCCCAGAAGGGTGGCCTTTGGTACCCAGCCACTCACAGGTCACCTGGCTCGTAGTAGCTGCTCACTCCACAAATGTCAGTCAGTGACTCAGTCAGGGACCCATGAATGAGGCCCTGGCACCCCGGAGGTGTGTGGGTTCTCAGTGAATGGTGGTTTGGGGAGCGTGGAAGAAACAGGCTGACGTGGGCGGATGGAGGAGGGAATGCAGGTGAGGACACAGGAAGCTTCCCGGACGGCTGGCCAGGAGGTTAGAGGTGGGCAGGTGAGGAGAGGGAAGATACAGCAGGAGGTGCCGTGGCAGGACCTTGTCCTGGGCACTCATCTTGTCTGACCCTCACCAGACACCAGTGAAGGTGGATCAGAAGCTCCCATTTTACAGATGAGAAGCTGAGGCTCTGGAGGCAGAGTCTCAGACCCTCAATCACAAAGCTAAGATATATAGAGGCAAGATTTGAACCCATGTCTTTCAGACACCAAAGAGACTCCACTCCTACCTTTTCACAGGGCCCAGCCTTGGAGGAGCAGTTCCCCAGTAAGGGGGTTGGGAGAATGGGCCACACCTTCCCTCCTTTGCTGAACCATTGTGGATGCTTTACCAGGTAGCACACTGTGGTCCCTCGGACTCATTTGCCCTTTGAAAATGGACATGGAGACAGAGACCCCAGGGTCCAGCCCTGCCACCAGGCTGTCTGCACCCTGAGTACCGAGTAGCTGGAAGACGGGAGGAGGGAGGGGGCTGCACAGTGGGGCTGGATGGGCTGGGGCAGTGAAGGGCAGCTGTCACCAGGCATGTCCTGGTGTCCGGGAAGCCACCCAGGGCCCAAGGGGACTGAAGCCAGCCCAGCAGGCCAAGGGGCAGGCAGGTAGATGCGTGGCTCCTGGTCTGAGGTTTGAGAGACTTGATGGAAAGAGAGCCTGGACCTGAGGCTGGGTCTGCTGCTGGGCTCCCCACATGCTGCAGGTGTGTGCCGGTGCCTGCAGGAGGATGCAGGATGGGGTGGCTTGGCCTGGCCACCAAGAGCCTCTCAGCCTCTGATAACTCGCTGCTATCTACCCGGGGCCTCCTGGCCACCCTAGTGATCCAGCAGCCACTTGAGGTCAGCAAGACCTGAGATGTGTGTGTGGGTGTGGATGCACACATAACGTGTAGGCACGGGAAACTGCCACCGCCTGGCACCTGTGTCTGCTGTGGCCTTGTTTGTCCCGCCAGCTCCTGTGTGTCTTGCGGGTACATTCCTAGGGTCCTTTGTGTGCCCCATGTGTCCCAAGTGCCTATGCCTCTTTGTATATGCCTGTATGTGTCTCTGTGTGAGGAGATGGCATTCTAGCCCATATGGGTCACCAAGGGAAGGAGCAGAGGTCAAAGCTGGAAGTCCCTTTATCTCTGAGCTTGCTTTTCTGCCCTGTTCCCAGGACAACCCCAAGTACCCAGGCCAAATGGCAGAAGTTGGGGAGGAAGCTGAAGGGTGCAAAGCCTTCAGAAGGGGCCTTATGCAGGGCTCCTGGATGGGGACTGGTGGCCTCTTGGGGCAGGGCTTGCCTAACAGACAGTGACCAGAACCCAGCCCTGTGCTGCGCTGGACCTGGCAGCTCTTCCAGAAACCCAAAACCAACAGGACCTGACCCCAAACTAAGCTCCCAAGAACACAGAGCTCCATGTCCCGGAACATGGACCAGCAGGACTGAGTCTCTAGAGCAGCAGCACCCCTCCGTAGCCCGCCATGACTGGTGCATGCATGGTTTGTGGCAGCAGGAGGCACCCCCGTGGGTAGATATCGAGGTGAGCACACATGCACGTGTGTGTGTGTTTACAGTCGTATCCGCATTTGTGCATGTGTGAATGAACATGCTTGGAGCTCAGTCCACTCGCATTCGTAATGGTCTGTGTGAACACATGTGAACAGCCCACATGTATAAGTGGGTGAGTAGCGTGAGTGGCCCACATGCGTGAGCACAGGTATGTGTACGCAGTGCCAGCACACACGTGTGTCTCAGCGGGCACGTGCAGGTGGATATGGGGTGAACTGAGCAGGGCAGGGGTGCATGCCTGCCCGATTCCCTCCATGACCCAGGTACCGTGTTGGGAGCGCATGTATGGGGCAGTGCGCATTATGCCAGTGGGTATAGATGTGAGCATCACAAGCCGTGTGCGCAGATTCGTCTCCCTCGGCTGGCTGCCAGGCCATGACTGACTGGAGAGGAGTGTGGGGCACAGACACGCAGCCAGGGCATCGAGGTGTCAGAGCAGGGGAGAGAACAGCTTGTAGGCAGCCCCCCAACCCGTCCGCCCATGCTCCCAGAGCATGGCATCCTGGGCGCAACCCCCATGCCGGGGCGGGAATCCAGCAAATGAGGAGGCTCTGCCTGGCCACTGCTCTGGGGGAGGGGCCCCACTCGGAAATCAGCCATAAATTTCTGGAGATGCTTTAATTTTTTAAAAGCCCCACATAGATGCTTTGCATTGCGAAAACCCACAAATATCGTCTAAATGAGGTGTGCCGGCAGAAGGCCTGGTCAGGCCCATAGCCCTCCCTGCCTGCCCAGCAGCTGGGCCCAGGCTCAGCTGGGGCCCCTGGCCTGGCCAACCCGGCCAAGGGGCCCATCTTTGTTCCGAGTAGGGCTCAGACTGCCGAGTGGCTGGGTAAATAGTCGCCGCAGTAATCGCAGGCTGATTCCAACTAATTAAATCCTGAGCCAAGAGCCCACTCCAGCCAGTATCCCGAGAGGCCACGAAAACACAGACACCCCAGACAGGGCTTTGCTCCGGGTCGGGTCTGCCTCTCTAATCCTGTATCTTTTGAAACATAGGCGCGTCCCGGGATGAGGGGTCAGCGGGCCTGCCCTGTGCCGAGCGGTGGAATTTTTCAATAACCAGCAGCTGGGTCACCAGGCACACAAAGGCGATGTAATATCCTGTGGGCTTATTCGGGGAGAGTGAGCGGGCCCTGCACAACCAGCTCCCTCCAGGCCCAGGGCAGTGGCCCCCCACAGCCCGGCCCCAGCAGCCAGTGAGAGGCCACTCGGCCAGGCCTCCACTCCCCTACAGAAGGGCACAGAGAACCAAGGTCAGCCTCCTCCCCAGCTGGACCTTGCAAGTAAATTCATCTTCCTTATTAAAAATCAGCCTCGATGCTTCCAGTCCCTGGCTGTGGCAGTGGCAGGACCTGCCCCAGGCAGGGCTGCTGGGACCAGGTTCTTTCCAAGAGACAGTGATGGTCCTCACATGGGGCGGGGGACAGGGTCCACAGCTTTGGATTTAGAAGGGCAGGATTCAAATCCCACAAGGCCCCTGTGTCTGAGGAGGTCCTGGCTGACCATGTTCTGTTTAATGCAAGAGACTCAGTTGTGCCTTCTGTGAAATGGGATCATCGGTCAGAGTTTGCAGTTACTGGGAGGACAAAAATGAGAGCCAATGTCAGGCATGAGCAGGACAAGGTCGCCATCCCTCTGCCCAGCTCCTTCCATGGTGTCGTGGAGATGGGGGCCTCCTCAAAGGCTCGGGAGAGGCAGGGTTTGTGCCCGAGGGGCTCACGCACTGTGGAGGGCTGTCCGCGGCGGGAACCACGCAGCACATGTGAGAGTGATTAGAAGCTGCAGAGAGCTGGTTGATTTTTATTTTATTTTATTTTTTTCCCAGAGAAACAATAGTTGCCCCTATCCTGAGTCTGGAATGCTTTATGCCCCAGGTCTGGGACCCCTCATTTAAATTGGCTGCGAAGGGACAGGCGCTGTGAGCCCCGGGGAGGAGGTTGTTAGGGATGGAAAGCCGGGGGCCCAGGAATTTACAATCCGTTACTTGAGAGGTGTCCTGCCTCCCCCACATCCCATCCAGCCCCCTGCAGGCCCAGCATGTGCCGTAAAGATGTCACATTGGGTGGGGGAGCCTGGGAGCTGGCCAGGGCCTGGCCCTTGGGAAAGGGGTGCGCTGCCTGGACAGAACCGTGGCTGTAGATGTCCCACCCAGCTGGATGGGCCTGGGGACGCTCCCAGAAGGTGAGAGCAGTGGCTGCTGTCATATACGCTCCCCATTAACAGTGGTGGGGTTCGCAGGCTCATGGCGCCCACCACAGTTGTGGCCACAGTCCCCACCATCGGCCTGGGGTACAGCACTAGGGAGCCACTCACAATGAGCAAAGGACTCATTTTTTTGTCCTTCACTAAACCACCTGACCTCATCTCTCCTCTGGGGCCCTGGTACCCTGTAGCTGGCACCAAGCATAGCACTTCTGGGAACCTCAGTTGTCTCATCTGGAAAATAGGGAAAACCTTTTCCTTCTGACTGCTGAGTTTGGGGAGATGAGATAAAGGTGTGGATGGTCACAGAGCCAATCCCAAAGGAGGAAGCAGGGAGCAGGGAGCCAAAAGAGAGGAGGGAGAGGGTGTGGCTTGCTACCCACCCGCCAAGTCCCCAGAGATCTCCTGGCCCAGGAGGGCCAGCCCTAAGAGCAACACAGGAGGAGCCTGGTGGCATGCAATGCACAGGACTTGGGAAAAAGGGAGCCAGGCCACCCAGGCAGGGGCAAAGGGTGGCACTGAATTGGGATGCTGCAGAGGAGCCCTTTGGGGAGGGGTGACGAGAGGGAGGGGATCTGGGGCCCAGGAAGCCCTGAGAGCCCTTGGCAGCCACATTCCCAGAAGTGGTTTGAGCTGGTTCCCCGGGTGCCCACCTTCCTGACCACAAGCTCGCGGTGTCAGCTTCTGTCTGGGCGGAGAGGGGACTCAGGGACAGAGCTTGGAGCAAGTATTGTGCTGTTTTCTGGCCCAACCGACCTTGCTGCCCTAGGGGCTCCTGGTGACTGTAGCCCAGCTGGGCCAATCAGCCACATCCGCCACCAGCTCCTCAAGCGCTCCCTGGCCTGAGCCCGGAACAAGGGAGGGACATTTAGGAATCTTGTGGATCAGGGTAGGAGGGTTAGGGTGGGGCATCGACCCAAGGCGAGAATGGAGACTGCAAGGAAATGCCCTGGGTGGGGGGGAGAGAGAGAGAGAGAGAGAGAGAGAGGGAGAGAGGGAGAGAGTGTGTGTGTGTGTGTGTGTGTGTGTGTGTGGCAGGGCAGGCAGCAGAGTAAACAGCCACTGCCCTGTCCTCTCTGCGGCCGCAGCCAGGTACACAGGGCTGTTTGGACAGCTGCCTTGTCTGTCCATCTGTTTGGGAGATGCTGGCTGATAGATGGGGTGGGCGGGCTGTTAACCCCTCTCCGTCGAGCACTGTCGGCCTGGGTGCCCGTGCTCCCTGCCTCGTCCAGAGGTGGTCTGGGCAGCACCCCCATCTGCTCTCCAGGGGGCCACCTTGAGCTCCAAGCTAGGGATGGTGCTCTAGGGAACAGGGTGGGGGTGGGGGTGAGAAGACACTGACAGCCTGGCTCCTCATTTTCATCGTGGAGCCCGGGACTGAAGAGAAGGAGTCTCCACAGTGACCAGGGGCAGAATGTGTCCCTCTGTCTGCCCAAGCCCCCCTGGCCCACATAGGAAAAGACCAGTGCCAGGCTACATAACTTGCCAGCCCAGCCTGGGGTCTGGAGGCGGGAAATAGTGTTGGGGGCAGAGTGGAGCCAGCTGCCAGCCTCGGGGGTGAGCCGGGGCCCAGTGTGAGTCTGTACTGGCCGTCAGTGAGGGAGACCAGGGCAGCTGCCTGCCTGGCATCTCCAGGGGTCCTCCACCCTGCACCCCAATTTCCAAATAGTCCTGGATGAGGTCAGAGGCAGGGTACCCAGGGTTCTTGCATTCCCAAGTCCTGTGCATTGCATGCCCCTGTGGTACACCACTTCTCCCACTCCTACACCCCTAGTGGGAACCCCTGCTTCCTACCCTATGGGGTGCCCACAGCAATCCCTTTGGCTGCCTCCTCACGCATGCGCTGGGCTCACCCTATCCAAGGGAGGTCTCGGTTCCACCACAAAAGTGATCGTTTAAAAATGTAAATTATTCAAGCCACACCCCACTTAAAACCTTTCAATGGCTTCCTGTGGCTCTGGAGATTAAGGCCAAAATCCTCTAAATGGCTCACAAGGGCCTCCATGGGGCACAGGGCAGATAAATTAGGGTTTGTCAGTTTGTCCCTACAGTAGAGCACCGGACCTTTAGCTCTGCCTTGGGGTTCTCCCCTCATCGTGGGGTGGGGTGGACATCCAGGAACAGGGACAGAGTATGGGAGCGTTTGTATTTTTCTTTTAAAGTGGACAAAAATCCCAACTAGTCGTGTTGGGGGGAGACCTGATGTTTGGGGCGGGATGAAGGAGGCTTCAGGGCTCCCCCTTCTGTACCCTTCCATACGAAATCATACAACGCATTACCTATTCAAACATCAATCCAATTATTTTTAAAAAATAAAAAATGTTGTCAGGGGCACGGTGCTGCGTGCCCGCAATGGCAGCTGCTCAGATCACAATTTCAAAGTCAGCCTGGGCAGTTTAGCGATACTGGGTCTCAAAATAATAATAATAATAATAATAATAATAATAAAAAGAATTAGGGATACCGATCAGTGGTAGAGAGCCCCTTGGTTCAATCCACAGTCCCAGAAAAATAAGGTTTTTTAGAGTTAGATGGTCTGCAGGACCTGGCGTCCTCTTGCCCTCTCCAGCCTCCGGGGTTTCCGCACCCTCCCCTCCCCACCTCCCCTGTGCGTTTTCTGCCTGGGTAACGCTTTTTGGGGTCCCCAACCCTGGCGGTCCTCTGGCTCATCTCCACCTCTCCTGGCCCAAACCAACCCCTGCCCAAGCCCTGCGACACGCCTTAAGGGACCTCTGTGCCCATCTCCAGGCTCCCCCGGCTCCCTTCTCCACATGCAGTCACGGGGGCAGAGCCCACCCCTGCCCTCAGCCATCCCCGGTGCCCAGCACCACCCCTGGCACACAGAAAGGGCCGTGCCAGCATTGGGGTGTGGGTGAAGTGGGGACAGGTTGCCTGGGAATCCCAGCCATGGTGCTTGGCAGATGCCCACCTGGGCTTTGAAGCATGAGAAGAATTTTGCCAGCCACACGCGTGGGAAGGTGACCCAAGCAGAGGGCACTGGCTGCAAGGGGCACAGTAGCCAGGCAGCTGGATTTCTGCAGCCACCTGTCTGCCACACTCAGCCCTCCACGCCCAGCTGTGTGTCTCGGGTGCTGCCTCCCCTCTCTGGGCAGTCATCTCGGTCTCCCTCACCTCTGCAAAATGGGACCCGCCCGAGTTGCTGGGGTGGGTGTCCCCAGGACCCCCAGGGAAGGCAGGCGTACACAGTCGGTGCTGAATAAATGCTGGGAGAACTGCTGTGGGCGGGCGCTGGGAAAGGGTTAAAGCCGGGCGCTTTTTAATTGTCAAATGACTGCGGGCGATTAGCGCTGGCAGCTTCCTCAATAATCGCTCTTCTCTGTACCTGCTGGGAGCTTAATTAAAAAACAAAGAGGCTCAATTTAAAGGCCATTACTATGCTAATGTGGCTGGGCGGGCGGTGATTAAGCAGCTCTGGCGGCCGGGCGGGCGGCTGGGGCTGGGGCTGGGGCTGGGCACGGGGCGATCAGTTACCCACTAAACGGGTGGTGGCGGGGGCTCTGAGAGTGGCCAAGTGGCCATGCGCCCTGCCCAGCAGGGCCACCAAGCTGTCCGGTCACACTAGCCCCCATCCTCCTGAGCCTGAGCATGGGACTCGGGAGCTTCCCGAGGTGTGGTCCCCATCCTCGGCTCCCTCCCTCTCTAGCGAAGGGCCCTGGGGGTTGGAAATGGGTGGCATCCACTCCTTAGCTAAGTGCCGCCCTAGGAGCCCTCCTCCTGGCCCTGCTCAGACCCCCCCCTGACACCGCCAAGCTGAACACACGTTCTGTCCACCTATGTCCCGGCAAGAAATTAGCAGCACAGAGAGGCCCCTGGCCAGAGGCTGGTCTCAGGCCCCTGAGTTCTGGGACATTTGCTGTCCTGTCCTTGACCACCTTCCCAACCTCCAGGAAGGCAGGAGAGTGTGTTGGTCGCCTTCAGGGCTGGCACAGGGTCCAGCTCCACAACTGGCCAGCTGGATGACCTGTGTAAGCAGGAGACTCCTCCCGGGGTGGGCAGGAGGCGTCGTGAGACCGGGCACCACGCCCTGGGCACGGCTGCTTCCTATGGCGTGTGGCATTTGGTCAGAACATATGCCAGGGTCAGAATCTGAGTTCAGAAGTAGAGCAGGAGCATGGAAGCACCTGGGCACAGGGGCTGGGGTGGCTCCGCCCAGGTGGCATGAGAGAGGCTGGGCTAGCAAAGCTGGTGCCCTCTCCGGCTGCATTCAAAGGAGCACAGAGTGGAAAATAAGGAGGAGATGGCCGGTGTCACCCCTAGAGTTAGGAGCCAGTGGGTCCTGGGCCTCGGGGCTACTTGGACAAACTCTGGCTCATTCTGAGGGTCTTGGGAACATGAAAAACAGCCGCAGAAGCGTGGGGGGTGTAACCGACACAGAGGACGTCACTGTCTTTAGTCTCTGGAGGGCAACAAGGAGCCCATTTAGGCTCTGGGGCCCCAGCTAAGCTGGATGACAGTTACACTCAACACAGGACATCTCTGACTTAATGCCACAATTCTGGCCCTGCGCCTGTCTTCATCAGCTGTCGATAAACTTCGTGATGGAAAACTTCAGTGACTTTGTCGGTAACATTGAAAACCACCCCAGTGCAGCCAGGTAAGATTTCACTGGGTGAAAAAAACCATACAAACTACAGCTGACAGCAGCCAGACAAACTGCTCCTGGTGGGCAGCCTGCAAACTAGCCAGAGTCGGTCATCGGTCAGCGAGCCCCGGGATGGGCACAAACCTGGTGGCAGGACAAACCTTGATTGAAAACTTTTTTCATAAAAATTCATTTGTCTCAATGAAAATAATTTTGGTAAGATAAAAATGAAAATGGAAAAAGTTGTAAATTATTTAACCATACTAGAAAGACAATTAATCAAAACATGAAATTGCCTTAATGGAGTTTGTTGTAGAAAACACTCACTCAGAACTAGTTCACAGTGTTGCTAAAACTTAATTGAAATGACACATTGTCTAATGTCCAGAATCTTTGGGGTCAGAATAGTAGGGCCTACATCTTAGCTTTGTCCCCTGTTAGGCACTTCAGGGGTGACCTGAATACCCCTGCTGATAATGCCCCCCTGAGCCAGAAGCTTCCTGTGGCTGTAACCGTGTGTCTTGGTCCCTACCAGCTCCCCATCACCCAGCATGGTGCTTAGTCATGGTGGGTGTTTGGTAAATGCTAACGGAACAAGACCTTGGAAAGGGTCTGGCACAGAGCGAGGACCTGTTTGTGGAAGGGCGGACAGATGGACGGTAGATGTGCTGAGATGAGGGTGGGATGCAGGTTCATGCGAAGCTACAGAGGCGGGCGGGCGGGTGCGTGGGTGGGAGGAAGGAAAAAGGATGGATGGATGGATGAGTGGATGGATGGGTGGATGGGTGGGCAGAATCTAGAAGAGATGAATGCATGAATGGGAGGGAGGGAGATGGATGGATGGGGTGGGTCGGTAGATGGATAGAAAGGATGAGTGGATGAGTGGGTGAAAGGAAGGGATATATGTGTGCATGTATGAAGGGAGGGAAGAAAGGAGAGATGGATGAGTATTAAGGAATGGCTGGGAGATGGGAGGGGTGGAGAGATGAGTAGATAGTGCATAGATAGTGGACCAAGTGTCCATGTGTATGAAGTGGATGGATAAATAGATGATCTGTCTTCTCTAACAATATTCAAGGGTCCAATCTGACTTTTGTGGGGGAGGCGGGGAGAGGGACAGACAAGGTCTCAATGTGGTAGCCCAGGCTGGCCTTAAACTCACAGCAATCCTCCTGCCTCAGCCTCCTGAGTGCTAGAATTATAGTCATGCACCACCACAGCAGGCTCTGACCCCTCTTTCTTACCTCTGCTCCACCCTGACCCGCTCTCCCTAGCCTTGCAGGTGGCTCCATGTTTGCCTTAATCACTTTCTTCTCCCAGAATGACCTTTCCGCCTGTCTGTCCCTGTGCAATCTAGAATCAGGTTCCCACCCCAGCCTCACCACACGCCTTCCTGGAATCCCCTGAGGTCCCCAGCAACTCTTCCCTGACCAGCTCTGCCCTCCCTCCACTTGGCAAAGGTGGCACCGCATGAGGCCCTGCTCTGCATCCCTCAGTCCCCTTCCCGGGCACACAGCTGTGGGCACAACCCATTCTGAACATGGGCATCTCATGACGTGGGGGCCTCATTCTCCGCCTGTGTTGCCAGACTCCTGGGCTGTGGGAGCCACAGCTGCCCTGCTCCGTATCTGCAGGCCTCCCTACCCAGGGTATGGACCCACAGCTCTGAGCTGATGGGCAGTGCAGTTGTCCCAGAAGACCAGCAAAGTGGAAGAGGCTGAGGCAGGAGGAGGCTCCAAGAACAGGAAGGCCCAGAAACCGCCTGAGGCAGGTGCCCGCAGCTGTGCTCCCCTCCCCAGGTACCCCGCAGCTGTCCTAGAGGGGCAGCTGGTATGCTAAGAAAGCACAGGGCCTGGCAGGTGGGGGCACTCGGTGCATCTTAGTGAATAATAATAACGGGAGCTTGACCTGGACCAGGAGCTGGAGGCTCAGTGTGGCGGAAGGGAGGGAGGTGAGAGCAGAAGGCTCTTCCTGCGATACCTGTGCAAGGCCTGCTCAGAGTAGGTGCTCAGTAAACCTTAGCAGGCTGTGTGGATGAGCACCTCACGGGGAGGCAAGAGTTTGCTGAAAGCTAAGGAGAGGGCACGACAGAGCCCCTGCTGCTGGTCCAGACCAGTGTCCCTGGGGGCTCCACTGGAGGGGTGCAACATGGCAGGGTGAAGTGCTGCCTGTCACCAGGGCTGTCTGGTCCCAGAGGATCCCAAAAATGGAGAAGAGACTCCTGAGGAGGAGCCTGGCCCTGGTCCACACCCCAGAAATGGAAGCCGTGAAGCTGGGAAGCCAGGTGCCAGGCGCCAAGCCACATGGGCACAGCAGCCCCCTCTGCAGGAGCGGGGCTGACTGTGGGAGAACCAGCGTCACTGTGCATGGCAGGGATCTCTACCCAAGCAGCTGGCGCAGGGCATTCGGTCTGGGATCCTCCCAGAGCTTCAGCCTTACACCCACAGCTGCCCCTGGACACGTCCACAGGGTGACCCGAGTCCTGATTCTCCACTCCCCACTCCCCACCCACTGGAGCCCCCAGATCTCAAGCTCCCCCACAGCCTCTCATGACCCTGCGCACCTTCAAAATGTATCCAAGGGCCAACCATTTCTCAGCGCCTCCCTAGATCTGGGGTGCAGGGTGCCCGGTTACTTACACCTCAAAATGTATCCAAGGGCTGACCATTTCTCAGCGCCTCCCTAGATCTGGGGTGCAGGGTGCCCGGTTACTTACACCTCTTGCCTGCCTGGGCCCACACAGCTGCCTGGCTCCCCTCTGCTCAGAACCCTCCCAGGGTCCCAGGTCACATGATCTGCCCCCACTCCTAGCTGTCAGCCTGCATCCCTGGGTTCCCCCATTTACCTGGTCCAGCCACATGGACCTCTTTGTCGTTTCCCCTAACACCCCAGATACATTACACCCCAGTCCTGGGACCTTTATACTTGTTATACCGCATTTCAAAGGTGCTGTCCCTGGGCCTCTACTCAGCTGTCCTTTCTAAATCTGTAGCTCTTTCCTGCCTCAGTTTCCTCATGTCACCATTTTTATCCTCTATGTGCTTTGGGGTCTGTTAAAATAGATCTGTTTAAACCAGCGTGGTAGACATGCTTGTAATCCCAGCACTCAGGAGCATGAGGCAGGAGGATCGCTGTGAGTTTGAGACCAGTCTGGGCTTCATAATTGAGTTCAAGGCCAGCCTAAACCATTATAGGCAGACCCTGTCTCAAAAAAAAATCAGTTTAACCAGGCACATTGTTCCACATTTGTAATCCCAGCCACGTGAGAGGCTGAGGCAGGATGATCACAAGTTTCAGGCCAGCATGGGCAACTTAGTGAGACTCTGCCTCAAAATTGGAAAAAGGGCTGGAGATGAGACCCAGTGGAAGAACACTTGCCTAGCATGAGAGAGCCCCTGGGTTTAACCCCCAGAACTGAAAAAAGAAATCAGTTTTACTGTCCCCTTGTCAAGACCAATGCAAGCTGGACACAGAGGGCCTTTTGATGGGCGCTGCTTCTGCCCTCTCCCAGGCCCCTAGACAGTACCCGGCATGTAGTAGGTGCTAAGTAGGAATTTGTGAGATCACAGACTGTGTGCCTGCCTGGCCACACTGGCCCCCGGATGGCACTGGAGCTCCAGGCTTGTTCTGTCCCTCCCGCCCCTGGCGCTTGACCTCCAGCTCGGGCTGGGGACTCCTGACTGAGACCCGGGCAGGATCAAAGGCCCGGGGCCAGGCGCTGCCCGCAGGAAGTGCCGGGCAGCTGGCTGCACAGGGCCAGCCTGGTGCAGCGAGACAGGCAGGAGGCCCTGCAAGGCCCGCTGCCGACAGCGGTCAGCGGAGGGAAGACCGGAGAGCGGAGAGCAGGCTCCGGCCACCAGGCCGCGCATTCCAGCCGCCTGATTGACACGCGCACCGGGCCCGCCGGAGGCTCCCAGCGCCGTCGCCCAGGCCAGCCGCTTCAAAGCAGATGTTTGCAGCTGGTTTGAGTTGGATCCCCGTCAACAGGCCCCTTTTTGTCTCAAAATAAAAAACAGCTACGCCCGGAATGATAAGGACGCGGCAGACACGTGGGGGAGATGTCAGTGCCTCAAGCGGGAGGAGGCCCGGCAGCCCCCCCCCCGCCAAGCGACAGGCTGGCTCACGCAGCAGCCCCGTCAGTGTCCAGGCCCTGTCCCCGTGGCTCCTGAGTGCTGCACCTCATCCTTGGCCAGTGTCACCGCAGACTGCACCGCCTGGCCAGTCGCCATGGCAATGTAGTGAGCACCCGCTGGCTGTCTCGCATCCTCTGTGCCACACTGGCCTGGGATTGTGCCCCCACCACAGGGGTGTGGCATGGGGGGTGACTTTGTTCTGGTGATGCCCTGCAAGGCAGGTTTTGAGGACCTCTGCTTTCCCATGGAAACGGGCTGGGGTGGGAGCCAAGGGCAGGCCGCTGGAAGGTGCAGAGCTGAGATTCAAACCATTCCTTCTGCCTCCACAACCAGGGGTTTAAAGCTTTTCCGGGAAGCCCCTGACTGTCCTCTGGATACCCACCATGCCTTCTGTGCCTCCCGGCCTCCTGAATACACCTGGCAAAGCCCATGCCGGGTCCCAAGGCCAGGACATGGTCTGACTGTGCCCCGGGTACTGTACATGAGCCCTGCTCAGAGTTGGGGTCCAGGGAGCTTGCTGTGTGGATTCAAGAAAGTACTCTAGTGGGCACAACGGGGCTGCCTGGCACCAGCCATGCCTCATGGTTCCTGTGGAGGGAGGAGGGTGTTTTCAGCTCTGGGGCTCTGGGAGCTGTGGGGCACAGGCTTGGAGAGGACTTAAGGGAACCAGGCCCAGGACCTGCCCGGGCCCAGAGTGGCCCTAGGTAAGGGTCTGACAGGAGCCTACAAGGAAATGGACAGATGGAGAAAATCAGATGCTGAAATCAACCAGGGTGGAAGGGGAGGAAGAGAACATTCCAGAGCCTGCACCACAGGCACCACAGTGACCCTTAGAGGGGAGGAGATACATCCCTGCTGGGCTACCATGCCCATTTCACAGAAGGGAAAACTGAGGCTTAAGGAAGAATTTGAATCAGGAGATTCTAGAGATAAGGAAGATAGGTGGGGGCTGACAGCCCTCAGTGAGCAGGGGAAGGAAAGGACACAGGACAGAGGGTCCAGTTAGCTCACCAGGGAGTTCTTCAGTGTGGACATGGCACTCCTGGGTCTTCCCCAGTACCAAGAATGAGGGTGCACGATGGGGGGCGGGGATCTGCCATTGGAGTCCCACTCTGACACGAGGCAGGTATGACCGTCAGCAGGGAAAGGGTAGGAAATGGACTGCATGCCATGGAGCCACAAAAGGACCTGGTTTGGGGACACCCAGCGATGTTCTCAGACTCCGAGAAGCAGATGCTTCTAATATTTTCTTGTCTTACCAGGCTGTCCTTTTCACTTCTCCCAAGGTTGCTCATTCATTCAGCACTCACTCACCACCTCGATATCAGAGCCTGGGGTGCATGGCAAATTAGACTCTGTGTTTAATCTCTAAGTCAGTAGGACTGGAACACACAGCCAGAGACTGGCTGGACTGTGAGCATCAAGGGTGGCTTCTCAGAGGAGGTGGCTCTTGATGGAATTTTGAAGGGTGAAGAGGAGTTTAGCAAGAACCGGTGGGAAGGGGGACAGAAGGCAGGCAGTGGAGCAGACAGAACCTTAAGTGCTAAGGAGGCCAAGTTCTGGAGCAGCCTGGTTCCAGAAGCCAGGTGTGATAGAAGTGAGGTGGGGGGTGAGTGCCACAGTGAGTGAGGTTTGGGGGCACAACTGAGGTCACTGGGCTCTCTGTTGCTGTGCCAGAACACTTGGAACAGTCACCTGATAAGGAGGACAGCTCCCAGTGCCAGAGCTTTCTGTCCAAGGTTGGCCCTTTTGTTCTGGGTCTGTCAGGGACGAACGTGGCAGAGGTGCTTGGCAGAGGTGTCCTAGTCCTCACAGCAGTCAGGAAACCAAAAGAGAGAAAGGAGGGGCAGGGTCTCCATAGCACAGCAAGGCCACACCCCCAATGACCTGACTTCCTCCCTAGAGGCCCCGCCTCCTAGACATTCCACGCCCCTCCCACAGAGCAGGGCAAGCTGGTGCCCAAACCCTGAGCACAGGAGCAGGGAGACAATTCCACTGCATAGCAAGGAGACGGGACTGCTCTGAGTGCTTCTCCCTAAACCTTTGTAAAATGAAAGCAATATGGCTCAGTGAGCAGGAGCCCTGTCATGGTTATGGGACAGAGGAGGCTGGGAATCACGGTGACACTTGTGAGCAGGGGTGGAGGAGGCCAGGTGAGAGCAGAAAGGACACATACGGAGTTAGAGCCCAATAAAGGGCTGTAAACTGTAAAGTGCAGTCACAGGGTATGCAAATGGCAGCTCACTAAGGGGGAGGCAGGGTAGCTTCCACTCAGCAAGGATGATAAACAGGTGCCAGGAATCTTGGCGAGATAATGGCAGTCATTATCCCACATACTGAGCCATCCCATGTGCCTGGCCCTGTCAGACAGCCTCTGTCCCCCACACCGGACAGATGGCCTCACTGAGGCTCACGAGGAAAAGGGGCTTGGGCAAGATTCCAGTGCTAGGAAATGACACATCCAGGAGCCCAAGTCTGGTGCGTACTGGCTGGATTTTTAGATGTCAGGAGAAGACCTCCTTGGAGAGGAGAGCCTGGAGACCCCCTGGGTGTCAGGAAGCCACCCTCAGGGCAGGCAGCAGAATCTGAGATGTCCCAGCTTCTCTGTTGCTGTCCATGACTCAGGAGAAATTTATGAGATCTCAGATGCCCCTAAAAATTTGGTTTTCAGTTTTGTTCATTAGCCTTACGAGTTTAATAAATTGAGACTTAAACAAACCAATAAAAACAGAGGCGCCAGAGATGTGTTCATGCAACTTGGGACCCTTCAAGGGAGGGATGACCCCACACATGGGGTTTCCTACTCTGTAATCATGGGCAACTCCACCAGGAGGGAGAAATAAAGATGTGTGCATATGTCAGGGACATTTGGTTTGGTTTCCAGGACCATCTCACCATCACAGAGCTGGACGGACACCATGGGGGCAGCACTGTGGGCAGAGCACAGGATACACCAGCATCCCCTAGGCAGGCAGGCAGTGTCTGGGATGTGGTGTGTGAGCTTGAACTAGTAGCTGCCCTTTGTTCCTCAGTGTGCTCCTCTGGAAAATGGGCCACAGGCAGCAGCTTCTTCCTCCTTCATGGGTCTGCAAGGCCCTCACGGGGCAGCTGGGTACTACACAATCAGCAAGGCTAAGGAGACAGACAGGGCAGGGGCCAGTGCATGCCAACCAGGAGCTAGGAGGGTGGCCCAGACCCCAGGCAGTCATGGGGAGGGAGGCGCATGTGAGACCTGTGGATCACCGAGGCTTGGCAGGGACGGTCCCCACGGGCATTCTGGACACGTTGGGAAGAAGAGGACAGAGGGCTGATTGGGGGGAAACCCTTCCTCAGGCCTGCACACGGCCAGGGGCTTTAAACGGACCCAGTTTTCCTTCCCAGTAGCTATGCATGTCACTCCCCTCATTCCAGTTTCATTTTTTGGTACAGGGAACCGAAATCAGGACCTTGCATTTGCCTGGCAGTCGCCATAGCGCTGAGCTATATCCCCTCCATCATTCCCATTTTATAGATGAAGAATTCGAAGCACAGAGAGGTTAAATGTCCTGCCAGAAGTCACATGGCAAGAGCCAGGGCCTGTAGCTCAGAGGCAGAGCACATACATGTGTAATGATGCACGAGGTCCCACGCGTGATCTCCAACACACACAAGTTATAGAGCCAGGGTAGAAGCCCCGGTCACACCCTCTCTGCTGGCCACAGCGCCCTGCCTCATGTGCTAAGATGCAAACAGCCAGGTTGAGCCCATTATACAGATCAGTAAGCTGAGGCCAAGAGTGGAGGAACACTTGCTGTGAGTGGGGGAAGCAAACCTAACTCTGACAGCTGCTCCCCACGACTGGCCTGGTTCTCCTCAGCTGGTTTCAGGGTCCCTCCAAGGCAGGAGGGAGTTACCAGGAGGGGACCTGCCAGCAGCGCCCCAGCCACTCCTACACACAGTTAACTCTCACCCCGCCCCTGCATGGTACACAAAGGCAGCACCATAACTGGGAGCAAGTTATTTCATGCATCCCCCCCCCCAATGTTTTATTGGGTGGAGAGATGGTTGGAGACCAAACGGATGGCGCATTCCGTTTATAAAGTGCGTGCCGTGTGTTTTATTTCCCGGGTTTTTGCAATCTAGATAACAGATGACGCCCCGAGTGGCAGGCGCTGCCTCCTAATGGCGGCACCGAGCCTTTGGAGAAGTATTAATAATAGATTGTGTTGATGAGTTTGGAGAAAGTAGCAATCGACCCCCTGCTGCCGAGGCATTAGCGCGGCTGTTCTGAACACAGCCAGCTCAGAGCTACTGACCGACAACCGACCGCAAATGCGGTCACCCGCCCTGCTGCCCCCTCCGCTGCACTGTTGGAGAAGTGCTCCTCTCTGGAGGCATCCGGGACGGGACATGCTAACCCTGACCAGGGGCCCTGGCCCCGTCTTGTCTGCTAAGGCCAAGCTGGACTTTCTAGTGGGTTGAGCACACGGGGCAGTGAGGGGACAAGGCAGGAGAGTCCTCCATGGCAGAGCAGCAAGCCCTCAGCATGGCCAGATGGCCAGCCGGAATCCTAGGGGGCCTCTCCCCTTAGCTGCCATGGACAGTGGGGCAGGTTGTGGCCTCAGCAAAAATATCCAACCCAAGGACCAAATCAGAGCTGAAACCCAGAAGCCCCTTTCACCTTGTGAAGCCAAGCACTGTGTGGGCTAGAGGGTCCAGCCTGGAGCACAATATGGCCTGGACGCAGGCCACTCGGGGCTTTGCTTACCTGCTCCACAGGCACACAGGCCTCCTTGAGGAGGACCAGGACCAGACCCTGCCTGTGGGACCCCAGCAGAACTGGGCACCATGGGCACCTGCCTTGTCACCCCATAATGATATTCATGGAATATCACTCAGTATCATAATGTGCTCAGTATCGTCACAGCCTTTTGAGAGCCACCCCGTCACTGTGCCCATTTTGCAGCAGGCAAACTGAGGCCAGAGGGAAGCTTAAGGTGGCCTCCCAACACTGGGGCATCAGAGAGGGCTTCCCAGAGGAGGTGGCATTGGAGTTGGGTATTGCAGGATGAGTAGGAGCCTACCAGGTAGAACAGAGGGGACCAGGGTCACTGAAGGTACCCCCAAGCTGGATGCCCTGGCCAGTGTGGGTAGTGGACAGAGCTGGGCTTAGCCTTGTCCACCGCAGCCCGGCCGCCCACCGTGGGCGGTGCTGATGGCAGCCCGGGGAAGGCAGGCAGGCCGAGAGCCTCGCATTTATGGCCGTTCCTGTTCCAGAACCGATTAGTGGAGAATTGCAGCTGTAATCTGCGCCGGCGATGGCGGGCCATAAAGAGGGATGGGATGCGCGCGGCGCTCCCAAGGTGGCGCCCGCAGACGTGGCCCGGGGACGCAGAGAATGAAAAATGGTTTTAATTCCCTCCCAGCAGCAATAATTTGATTCTTCATAAATTTTTCCATCAAAGTGTTGTTGAGGCTGAGTCCCCGCCGAGCAGGGCGCGTGACTGGGAGGGCGCGCGCCGGGAGGAGCGGTCAGCGCGCGACCCCCCTGCACCTGCCCGCCCGGGCGCGCGCACGGCGGGGCGGGGCGTCCCGAGCCCAGCCTCAGTTCCGGCGTCCCCGAGGGTCTGCACCAAGCCCCGCTGGCCCTAAGCATTGATGCTCCTCCCAGCGCCTCCACTTCCTCGTCTCTAAAATGGGGCCAAGGGTGGGCCTGTGTCCTACGGTTGTAGCTGATTGGCGGCGGAGACGGCAGCCCGGCTGCGCGCGCTCAATAAATTGCCTACGCCCAGACATGGTACCCAAGCTGAATGAGAGACAGGAAGACGCCATCCAGGGGGGTGTGGTGGCACAAGCCTGTCATCTCGGCACTTGGGGAGGCTGAGGCAGAAGGACTGAAAGTTTGAGCCCCTCCTGGTCAGCTTAGTAAGACCTTGTCCTAAAAAATAAAGAGCTGGGGTGTTGCTCAGTGCAAAGGCCCTGGGTTCAATCCCCGGTACTGCAAAGCTAAAAATCAAAAGAAGCCACAAGGACAGCGCACGTCAAGAGGCCACCAAGATGGTGCTTTGAAGGAGCTGCAGCTCCTGTTTGGCAGCAGCTGGAAAGCAGAGGGGGGGCGAGTGGGGGGGGGAGGCAAGATCCCGGGGGCCCTGAGTGCCAGGGTCAGGAGCTTGGACGACCTCCTAAGGGCGCTAGAGACACATGGAGATTCGGGGCAGGGAAGGTGCTCGGTCAGATACGTATTCTAGGAAGATCCTGTGTCGGGTGAGAGTGGAAGAGGGTGAATTGTGAGAGGGCGCTGGAGGAGGCGAGGGACCTGGGGCACTGCTGGGCGGGGAGGAGGGCTGGAGGGCAGACAGCGCCGGGGATGACTTGGAGGTGGGATGAGGAGGAGCAGAGGCCCTGAGCAGGTGGCCGAGGATGGGACCCTCTCTCCCAGCCAACCTGGCCTGAGAAGGTCGGGTTGACCCTGCACAGCGCCCTCTGGTGGCCATGTGCCTCTGAGCTGGAAGGGTTGGGCACTGACCATCAGAGAGGCACTTCTAGGGGGGGCCTGGGATGCTCCCGGCCTGCTAGGGTGCAGAGTGGGGCTCAGGCCCTCCTCTGTCTGTCCCCCGTAGGTGGGTGGCAGGGGGCGAGGTCCCTGGGCCCAGCCCACGCACCTGCTCTGTGCCCACAGGCTCTTCGCTGCCAAGTGCAGCGGCTGCATGGAGAAGATTGCACCCACGGAGTTCGTGATGCGGGCGCTGGAGTGCGTGTACCACCTGGGCTGCTTCTGCTGCTGCGTGTGTGAGCGGCAGCTGCGAAAGGGTGACGAGTTTGTGCTCAAGGAGGGCCAGCTGCTGTGCAAGGGTGACTACGAGAAGGAGAAGGACTTGCTCAGCTCCGTGAGCCCCGATGAGTCCGACTCCGGTGAGCCCGGGCAGGGTGTGCAGGCTGCAGGGACCTGAGCTGCCTGAGCACACGGCCACGTGCTCACACAACCTGCCGACACATCCTCCTCCACACTTGCACCCAGGCTGGCGTGTACCTGTGTGCCCCACCCCACACTCAGAACACACCCTACCTGGCCTGTACACGTACGTGTATGGGGTTCACAGGCTGGATGTGTGCTCACATACCCGAGCGTGTGAAGGTCCCACTTGGACACACACACACATAGGTCCCCACTTACTTGGATATACACGTGTGCATGCTGGCACACATTCTTACAGGTACTGCAGTTTGTGCATGCATGCATATACACACACTTGTTCTCTGGGGAAGTCTGGGTGTGGCTGGCACCTGGCCACTCCTGAGTAGTGGGGAAGGACTTGAGCAGGGATAGTGGGAATAGTGGGAGATGCCCGGGTCTCCCCGTGGGTGTCCGGGACCCGCAGTCCCAGAATCTGCTCATATAGGAAAGTTCTGCCCCTGCCAGGGCCTGGGTGAGGAAGTGAACTGTCCTGCATCTGTCCCTAGGAAGGGCACCACCATGGCAGGGCCTGTGCCACCAGGATTCCTCTTGCCAGGCCTAGAAAGGGGGACACCCTCCAAGGGGCTCACCCCTGAGGATGATAGGTCTGGGGAGAGGAGGCCCGTGGTGGGTGGCAGCGCACACACGTGTGTCCTGCGCAGATGTGTCACACCCATGTCTCTGCCCAGGAGCGTGTGCCTTGGGTGCCACGTCTGTGAGCTTCTCTGTCTGGGCCTTCATGGGCCCACATGCCAGCCTGTGTGTACATATGCCCCTGGGTAAGTGTGCGACTGTGTGCACACATATGTGGTCACTCATGACATGACCGTGGTCATGAGTGCTGCTGTGAGCAGATGTCTGGGGCATCTGTCTGCCTGTCAGTGCTCAGCCCCTGGAAGCTTCAAGAAAGAAGGGCTCCTGGCATCTCCCTTTGTCCCCTGCCCCATGCCTCTCACTGAGCTAGCGCAGTAGAAACTTTCTTGAAGCCTGGCGCACTGCATTGGGGTCTCCAGGTGCCACCGGTCAGCACCTTAGGCTCAAGGGATGCTCAGGGCCTGCCCTGGCCACCTCTGTGTCCCAGGTACATGTCCTCATGCATCACACAGGCAGCCACATGCATGGCCACGTGTGCACTTCATACCTGTTCCCATGTCTCCTGCTGCACGTGTGTTAGTGTGCAGTGGCGCATGTACTGTGTGCCTGTGTGGGTGACAGGGACAGGATGAGACGCAAGCAGCATGTGTGATGAGGAGATGCTTGGGGTATTGGGGTACAGGAGAAGGGGCAGGTGAGGCAGGGCTTGAAGGCCAGGGGAAGGGAAAAGGCAGACGCTCTCCCAGGGGCACCAGGGAGCCACAGCAGGTAACAGGGTGATGGGATCCTGTAAGGGTACAAAGCCAGGACCTGGGCTTGGCCCAGCCCTCCCTGACAGGCGGGTCATGTCCCCCACAGTGAAGAGTGAGGACGAGGATGGAGACATGAAGCCCACTAAGGGGCAGGGTGGCCAGAGCAAGGGCAGTGGGGACGACGGGAAGGACCCAAGGCGGCCCAAGCGACCTCGGACCATCCTCACCACGCAGCAGCGAAGAGCCTTCAAGGCCTCCTTTGAGGTCTCCTCCAAACCCTGCCGGAAGGTGAGGGGCGCGGGGCTGCCTGTCCGGGTGCCACCTGCTTGACTTGCTGGGGACGGGGCTGGGGGCCCTCCCAGCTGCTGTCCCTGCAGACCTGACCTGTCCCCCTCTCTCCGGGCCAGGTCCGGGAGACGCTGGCGGCCGAGACGGGCCTCAGCGTGCGGGTGGTCCAGGTCTGGTTTCAGAACCAAAGGGCAAAGGTGAGAGGCCCCGGGCAGGGCGGGGGCTCGGGGCCAGGTGGAAGGTGGGTCCTGCTGTGGGGGCTGGCTGGGTGGGGACAGGGCTGGGGGGCTGGCCGTGGGGGGTGGGAGGCGTGACCCGTGCTCCCCCTGCAGATGAAGAAGCTGGCCAGGCGGCACCAGCAGCAGCAAGAGCAGCAGAACTCCCAGCGGCTGGGCCAAGGTGAGCGGGCACGGCGGGCAACTGCCAGGGCCAGGCCTCAGGCCCCGCCGCTCTCTCCAGGCCCCTGAGAACAGAGCCCGGGGGCTCCCCCCTTGGAAGCAGGCGAGATGCAGAGGACTGGAGAAGTGGTGGGGCCCAGGAAACGGGGAGCAGATGGTGGAGTCTCCAGCCCGCTCCCTGCCCTCTGGGCTGGGCACCGTTCATCACATCTCCTGCACTCTGCCCGACTCCCTTCCTGGGCACCCACCGGGAAGAGACTGGTCCAGCAGGGGACGGGCACCCTCCATCCCAGCCTGGGGAGCTGAGGCCCCAGAAGATACAGGGTTGCTCAGCTGGGCCTCAGCCCCCGCCCCCCCCCCCCAGCCAGAAAGGGGTTCCGAGCCTGCACGTTAGCAGGGTGACCCTGCCCTGCCACTCTCCACAGGAGTCAGTGCAGGGCCCAGGGACAGTCGTCAGTGTGAGGTGGAGCTCCGGGACGGGGAGGACGGGCAGCCCCCGCCCCCAGCCTTGGCTTTGCTGGGATGCTTTTCCCACATCCGAGTCTTGGGCCAGCACGGTTCTCTGGGTACAGGGGACACTGAGCCTTCAAGGCCATGAGGGGAGGATGCAGGGGGTTCCAGGGATCCTGGGGCAGGTGGGGACTGCCTGCCTTGCCCCCCGTGAGAGGGAAGACACCAGGCACATGCAAGGGCAGCCCTTCCCCGAGGCCAGGACAGCGTCCCAGGCTGGCCATGGCAAGGGAGCCCTGTGCTTCCTCATGTCCCTGTGCCTCTCTGGACTGCAGTCACTGCCTCCATGCCCCAGCTGGCCTCAGAGCCACCGCAGTGTCCCCACTACCCCTTGACACTGCTGCTGAGAGCACCCCTGCCCCAGGGCCCCTCACAGCCTGTTCCTGTATCACTGCCCAGTGCCCGCAGCGCCTGGCTGGCCCTTTCTCTCCCACCCCGGCTGCGCCTACTCTGCCACCAGTTGGGTTTGGTTTTGTGTCCTGCATCCTTTCGTCCCTGCTCCTTAGAAGAATTCTGACAGAGACCTTCCCCAAACTTCTTCCTCCCCACCCTGTGGGTCCCCAGATGGGACTTTCAGATCCCGTCTGACAATTTCCCTCTCCCCAGCCATGGGGCTGCCTCCTCCAGGAAGCCTTCCTGGGCCTTTTCAGCGTGGATTTGGCCTCACTTGGGTGCTCCCAGGTGCCAAGTATCCTGTGCTGTGTGTCCAGCTTTACCGCCTGCCAAGACGCTGGCTCCCCCGGGCCCAGCTCCTGAGGCAAAGGAGGTGGAGAAAGGAAGGAGCCGCCTGGTTTTGGGGAAACTGAGTCTGAGAGACAAGCTGGAGAGATCGTCTGAGGAGGGAGGGGGGTATCTGTCCACCTGGCCAGAGACAGATCCCTGGGCATCCCCTAGAAGGTCCCAAGGG
Source organism: Hydrochoerus hydrochaeris (assembly GCA_004027455.1). NCBI lineage: Eukaryota > Metazoa > Chordata > Mammalia > Rodentia > Hydrochaeridae > Hydrochoerus > Hydrochoerus hydrochaeris. The sequence goes on along the minus strand of PVLA01000907.1, from coordinate 20,100 downwards.
ATCCCTGACCTTGGGGGACATCTGTGGGGACCACCAGGATGGGGCAGGCCGGCCATTTGGTGAAGGCATGCACTGTCCCCAGAGGTCCTGTCCAGCCGGATGGACGGCATGATGGCCTCCTACACGCCGCTGGCCCCGCCACAGCAGCAGATCGTAGCCATGGAGCAGAGCCCCTACGGCAGCAGTGACCCCTTCCAGCAGGGCCTCACGCCGCCCCAAATGCCAGGTGACCACATGAACCCCTATGGTAAGCTGCCCAACCCCCCACTGCCAGCCCCGCCCTGCCCCCTGCCTGGCCCAGGGGCACCCACAGCCACCCACCGCCCTGGGGCCCAAGTAGGTCCACCCACTGCACTAGGGCTCCTTCTTGTCACTGGCCACCGGCCATCCCTTGGGAGCCCCGCTCGGCTCGTAGCCCAGGCCTGACGCCCCCTTCTGCCCCCCAGGGAATGACTCCATCTTCCATGACATCGACAGCGATACCTCCCTCACCAGCCTCAGCGACTGCTTCCTCGGCTCCTCTGATGTGGGCTCCCTGCAGGCCCGTGTGGGGAACCCCATCGACCGGCTCTACTCCATGCAGAGTTCCTACTTCGCCTCCTGAGGGCAGCCGGGCTGCACGGACGCTTGGCCACGGCCTGGGCTGGCTGGGACTCGGGGCTCAGCAGCCTCCTCACCACCCTGGCCCGCCGCCCGCACAGACTGCAGACAGCCATATGGTGCCCTCCCCTCGGCCAGCCGGGCCTGGTTCACGTGGCCATCAGGCCCAGCTGGAAAGGCAGATGGGCACAGCCTGGGAGGGGCTGTGTCCTGCCCACAGAGACCTTGTCACCCCGGGGACCCAGAGCTCCCGGACAGCCACTGGCCTCCCAACCCCACCTCGATGCCATCGCCTCCTTCTCCCTCCCCGTCTCTTTTTTGGGAAGCTTAAATTCTCTCTATTTTTTTAAATATCCTCTCTGTGTCCAGCCAACCTCCATGGTCCCCGGAGCCAGCCCATGACAATGTCGGGACTTGGTGCCTGGGACCCGAGGAACATGTGTCCCGGTCCCACTCCTGGGAGCCTGGGATCACCTGTCCTCCCAGCCCAAGAGTGAGGAGCAGAGGTGGGGAGGAGCTGGGCAGAAGCACCAGGCCACCAGGGCTGTGCCTGAAGGGGAGGGGAGTGGACAGAGACGCATGTGCACCTGCAGCCCCCGAACACACAGCACACTCACACGCATCCACACGCACGTGTCCAGAGCCGAGGGAGGAAGTGAGTGCTCTGTGACCTGCCCCCCCAGGCCATGTCAGCAAGGGGAGCGCAGTGGAGCAGGGAGAGGGGGACAGCAGCAGGGGTGCGTGGGAAGCCCGTGCTGGGAGCCGCCTGAGCAGGGAGGGCAGCCCTGACCTCCAGCTCTCAGGACAGAGGTGGAGCCCGATGGCAGAGTCAGGCGCATAGCAGGAGCTCCAGGTAGACAAGCCCCTGGCTCCCTCCAGCAGCCCCTGCTCCTGCCCCCTGCCCCTGCCCCCTGTGAGGGCTCTCAAGGCCTCTGCCAGCTCCGGTCAGCTCAGCGGCTCTTCCCCGCCCATTTGCCTCTGCCTCTCCCAGGCCTTAGTCCTCGCTCCTCAAAGCCAGGCTTCCCCAGCTTCCAGCTCTTCCTCCCGAAACCATACCCCTGGCAGGTTCCAGCTTCCTCCCTAAAGATGTGCGGCAGTATAACCTGATGGTCCCCCTGACAAGTAGCCAGTCCAGGGAGAGCAGGCCTGTCACCTCCTCTGCTTTAGGCAACCTGCCTCTGCTAATGTGGCCAGAGATCCAATGAGTGGTTTGGGCCATGTGATCTTGGAAACTTACGCTGCCCTTCTATAATGAGTGCCCTAGGCCTAGGACCAAGTGACAGCTGGGCTACACCTCCTTTTTGTGTGTAGGTAAGAGGGGAGGGAGAGACCGTGGCTTCTTGTTGCATTTCCTTACTTGATTCCATTGGCCTGTGGCCCCGGCTCTGTGACCACTGGTCCTTACTCCCCAGCGCTGCAGGTGAGGAGCTGGCACTTGTGTCTCCCTGAGATGTGGGGCTGTGGGAGCCTCTCACTGCCTGGCGCTGGCCTTGGCCTATTGTCCCCCATGCATCTCTGCCTGCCTGACCCACGAGGGCTGTGGACACTGCATCCTCGCCTGGCTCCTCCATTCTCCCCTGCCAAAAGACCAAGTGAGGGCAGCTGACAGCCTGTCCCAGTGACCCCACACTGGCCCCTGCTAATCACTGTGCCCCTCCAGGTGCTGGCGACCCTGCCTCTGACTTCCAAATCCAGCCTTTGAGCACTTGAGGGTGACGAGTGTCTGCCCACACCCTGTGGCTCCGTTTGCAGCCTATGCCACCTCCCCACTGGTCCCAGGCCCCCACGCTCACACCCCACCCTAGTCACCACCCAAGCTGTCAGAGAGGAGTTTGTAGCCCCAGCAGCTGGCCAGGCCCTCCTTTGTTCCTCTTGAACACAGAGAACATGGCCAAGGACTTGAGCTCATGTCCTCTGTCCTCCGGGCCGGACCTGGGTGACACACGTGTCCTGAGATCCTCTCCTTTCTCTTTTAGCACAGGCTTGGGCTGAGTCTTGCTGGGGACACAGGAAAAATCCAAGGCCAGACACCCCGGCCCCCAGGAAGCCTGGTCCTTTAGATACCAACCACATGACACAGGTGGGAGACCCGAGCTAGGAGAGGGCAAGTTAGGGACAGGGCTGGAGCTGAGACCCAGATGCCACACCGGCCCCTCCTCCTCCCTTTTAGGTCCTAACAAACCCCAAGTGCAGCCCTGGCTTCTCCTGCCTCCACGCAGGGGCCCCAGCCAGGAGCTGGTATTGGGACACCCGTGCTGTGACCTCCAGGTTATCAGAGCTGCAGGGAGCCCAGAGAGCCCCCATGCCAGAGGCACCCATTAGCTGTGCTCCCAGGCCTGGCCAGGAGTGGGGACACAGCCCAGCAAGATGAGTGCTGCTCTTCCAGGAGAGGCCAAAGCTCTGTCCCAGTCCTGGCCAGATGTTAGAGACCCATTTCTCAGATGCACAGCTGGAGGCTCAGGGACAGAAGGCTCTGTAGGGCTTGGGGTACGTGCAGGAAGATCCAGGATCACCCATGTCTGCCCTGAGGGGGCACCCCTCTACTCTGGGGGGGCAGAGCCCAGGGGAAGAGGGAGGAGCTCGGTCGGTCACTGCAGGAAGAGGCAGAAGGTGAGAGCGGGGCCAGGGGCTTGTGGAGAAAAGCCAAGCTCCATCTCCCTGCTGGGGACTTTGAGCGCAGAGGAAAGATAAGAAGCCAGGCTTTGGTCCAGCCAGGGGCTCTGTGGTTCTGGGACCTCACAAGGGCCACAGGGACAGAGGGACCCTGTGGTCATGAGGGTCAGACCAAGGGGCCAGCGGAGCCTTAGGAGAAGGGCCACACTTGACTGTCTACCGTGGAAGGAGCTTCCCGTGCACGCGCGCGCGCACACTCACACCCGCCACACCCGGAGACCCGCAGGCCCACACTCACAGGCACCTGGGGCCAGGGGAGCAGAAGGACCCGCCCACACGCTGACCCTCGTAAGGTGACATCGTCAGCGAGCACAGTGCAGCAGGCGCGGACCGGCCCTGCCGCTCCCCCACTCCCCCTGTACAGACTCACTGCCACCCTCCATCCCCACACACACTTTATTTAATAACTTGTCATTGTTAAATTATTTATTAGCGTTTACCACTCTCACCCTGCCTTCCGCTCTCACCTTCCGCCTCTTCCCACAAGAGCAGAAAACGGAAGCAGCAACGAGCAAAGACGAGACGTCGGTATATTTGTAAATAAACCAACCTGTACACACCTGCGCCGCCTCTGCTTGGGGGGCCGGGCCTGCCTGCGACGCCCGGCCGGCAGAGCCCTCGGAGGCCACCAGGGACAGCAGGTCAAGGAGGAGTGAGGCCTGGGGTCCCACCCATCTCCTCCTTCCCTCCCAGCCCGGTCCTTTCCCAGCCTGCGTCTCCAGTCAAGAGCAGAGCGTTCAGCCCATCTTTATATCACACCCCAGCCCCAACATTCCTGCGTTCTTTCTGCATGCAGCCAGGGTTGGTGAGCAGTCCCTTGAGTGCCACCGGACTGCATCTGACCCCTGAGAATCAAGGATTGACAACCCAGCCCTAAGCACAACAGTGGGATGTGGTGCGGTTGAGGTGCGATGACACCTTGTTACAAGGGTTCCGGTCTCACCTAAAGGCCCAGAGTACCGCGGGAGGCTTCCTGGAAGAGGCTGCGTTTGAAGCTGAGATCTGAAGTCACCTGGGGCCTCCTGGGGAGCACATGTGGGGGAGGCCGTCTTGGGGTGTCCCTGGCTTGCAGGAAACCTCAGAGGAGGGGTCATCTCCTGAGTCTCCTACACTGAGAGGGTCGCCCAGCTTGAGGCCAGGCTGCTGGGTTTTGCCACTGTGTGGAGAGCAGACGGGATTGGCTCAGGCTGGCTGTCTGGAGGCCAACTGGGCCACCGAAGTGAGAGGCGACCACAGCTTTGACGAGGCCATAGAGCTCACCAGGGATGGGACACTGCGGACCAAGATGCCAATGTCCCCCTCCTCCACTCTTCTGCTGCCCTTCCCAGCCTCCCTCACTCTTGTGGTTGGAGTCTCCCCACAGCCCTTCTTGGCACCTCTATTCGAGCGGGTGGGCACTAGCGCCCCCTAGGGGCAGGTTTGGACCTGAAGCCTCTTTGGGTCTCCCTGGTCAGTCTGTGTGATCTGAGACTTCGGTGCATTTCCTCATTGGTACCCAACAGCCCTGAGACGCAGGACCCCACGTTCCTGAAGGGAGAACGAGATTTAGAGGGGAAAGTGAGCATCTCAGTGTGACAATGCTAACAAATTTAGCAGAGCCAGGATTGGAAGCCAGGTTTTGCCACCTCCCTGGGCTGCTCACCCCAGCAGCTGGTCCTTTGAGGTGAGGTCCAGAGACCCAGGGACAAGGAAACTCTCCCACCTTCTGCTGGTGCTGCACAGAAGTTCAGAGAAGCCAAGTCACTCAGCCCAGACTGCACAGCACAGGGGCAAGACTAACCCGGTCTTAACATCCAAGGCCCAGGCCTAGCCTCCTGCAGGGGAGGGGGGCTCCCCACATCCACCCCCCTCTGGCAGCTGGCTGCCAACTCTCTTGCCTATGGCTGTTTAAAATCCTGTCACTTAAAAATGCAGCAGGGAGGGCTGTGCTAACCCAGCTCTCCCCAGCACCTGCCTATGCCCCCTCCAGGGATGGGGAGAAGATTCAGGCCGAGATCCTGGGATGAGAGAGGGCAGGGGAGAAAGGCCCTTCTCAGAATCTCCCTTCTGGGGGCAGGTTTGGCTTCTGCGTGTCCCCAGATTCTGTGCCAACAGACGTTGGCCCCAGACACCAATGAACACCAAACTCTGCACGTGGCTTTACCTTTGAGCCACCCCTGCTGCTGCCTAGAGAGTACATGGGTCACTCACCCCCTTCCCTGTCGTCCCAGGACCCGGGTGCACCCGGGCAGAATGTAAGGAGTCCAAGAACATAAAGGCTCAGCATGGGTGGGGCAGCCAGGCCATGGAAATCACAGAAAGTGCCCTGGAGGAGGAAGCTTGGCCAGGACTGGGCTGTGACCTTAAGGTTATCCAGCAAAAGGGACACAGAAAGGACCAGTGTCGATGGGCAGGTGCAAGAGTTTGGAGTCTAAAAGTCAGAGGTGCTGAGGTGACCTCCTGGGGCCGCAGGGCTCACATGGAGCATGCCAGGGGCAGGGCACAGGGGAAGGGGCCTGACACTTCCCACCCTCCAATCAAGGCAACGCCCACAATGTATGTGTTCTCCACAACCTACAGAAGAATAGTAGAACAAATTCCCTAGGCAAGCATGGAGGTGCACACCTCTAATCCTAGCACTCTGGGAGGCTGAGGTAGGAGGATCACAAATTCAAACCCAGCCTGGGCAACTTAGAGACCTAGTGAAACTCTCTGAGAAAAAAAAAAAATTTTTTTTTAATTAAGGTTTGGGATGGAGCTCAGTGTGAAATCCCTGGGTTCAAATTCCCAGTACAGGAAACAAGAAGGAAAGAAAGAAGAAAATAAAAGAAAAAAATCTTGTGCCCACTGCCTAGATAAATAAAAAGTGCATTTTCGGTTCCCTGGAGCCCCCGGTGTGCCCAGCCAGGGTCCAAGAGCTCCTGGTTTCTTCTTTTAGAAAACTGCTCAGCCACCGTGATGTAGAGAAATTCCTCAGCACAGAGAGTGGCAGAGACGGACCGGTAGCAGGCGTCCCCTGTATGGCGCCCCTTTGCAGCAAGATATGCTGGGGTTTTGCACAGGCGCACCCGGCTTTCACTCCTCACTGCCTGGTCAGCCTCCGGGCGCTCTGCTGCTAAATCCCCGGCAGAGCAGACCCACGGGTTTGAATTTCACCGCTCCTCCTGCAATCACCCAACAGGCCACGAGGTGGCGGTCGGGAGTCAGACAGGGCGGTCCGGAGTCAGGCAGGTGTCACCGCGGCTGCGCGCGGGGACAACCAAGGCTTTGGATGCGGTCACAGAAGGAAGGGGCAAGGGGCCTCTCCGACGCTTCTGCGTGCCTGGCATTGCGTGAGTGCTGACGGGAAGGATCTGTGGATTCCTCGCCGCATCCCCGGGAAGCAGTGCGCGCGTTCCCCATATGATCATTTCCATCACTGCGTCTCACCACTGTGGGGCACTGACCTGGCGATGGCGAGGCACCCCGCACCCATTTAGACCAGGGTAGCTGCTAGGGTCGTGTTTCCTCTGATGGGCCTCCGCATGCTCAGAGGCTGACAAGCGGACAGACGCCCGCCGCAGCCTCCTATGACCCGAGGGCTGCTCAGGGGAGGCGTCAAGGCTGAGCCACAGGAGCTTGTCGCTGCCGTCCAGCCAGGCCTGAGTCTCTGACCAGAGCACCCTGTGCCCTGGTTTGGTCCAAGTTGGGCATCTTCATGGATCAAAAGTTACTGGGATGCTTGCAGCCATGTTCCTGCCCTGAAGGGGGCGCCCTGGAGACTGGGGCTGCTTTACTGGCAGAGGGGCAGGGAAAGAGGGACAGAAGCAGCCCCAGGGCCTCAGTTCATGAAGAATTGAGGAGGGAAAAAGCGACCAATAAAGTCTTATTGCTTAAGAAAGACTGAGTCTCTATTACTTGTCACCAGTGTCCCGACTAAAACCCATGTCATGGCACAGTTTTTGAGCAAATAAATGAGAATATTTCCATGATTCGGACATAAAAATCAGTGCTTGAAAAAATCAGTGGTTAAGATGATTCCTCACAGAGCACATTCCCCACAGAAGGGCCCTGCACCTTCTCCTCTCTTTAACCCTATTTGCTGTTACTATAGCTAAATAACTGAGGCTGAGTACTTCATTAAAAAGTTTTAATTAATTTACAGTTTTGGAGGCTAAAAGTGCAAACAATAAAATATCAGCTTTGGCATGGACTATGTAGAAGATGAGAGAGAGAGAGAGAGAAGCCATAGGTCAGGGAAGAGTCAGGCTTGCCCTTGTGACAACTCTTGTGACAGCTAGCCAAGATCCTGCAAGAACTGCATCAGTTCCTCCCCAGGAAGCATCCTGAACCACCCACGTACTTCCATTAGGCCCTGCCTCCCGCGGGTTCTATCACCACCACACAGGGTGTCTAAGCTGCAACACAAACCCTTGGAGGAAATCACACAAACTATATCCAAATCTCCGCACACCTCCCAGTTCTGACTAACACATTAGTTCCAATATGAATTCCAAAGAGTCATACATTGAGATGCAGCAGTGTTCAGAAATGGGCCCTAGAGAGGCATCACTGGGTTATGGGGGCACTGACCTCACCATGGATTAACTCACTAATGAGTTCATAGCAGAATGGGTTTATTAGCAGGGGCCCCTTTGGAGGAAGCAGGTTACTAGCAGCATGGCTTTGAGGGATACATCCTGTCCCCAGCCCCTTCCAGTCTTGGGATCTCCTGCTCTTATCCTGCTTCCTGGCTGCCATGAGATGAGGCAGCTTTGCTCTGACAGGGTTTTCCTGCCCTGGAGCCAGCTGACCACGGACTCTAACCCCTGAAGCCATGAGCCGAATGAAACCCATCCTCCTTTATTTTTTAATTTTTATTTTTTTATTTTGAAGATAGTAACCTAAAACATGACAGAACAAAGCCAATCAAGACAATTCAGTGAAACTGGTACAGAACTTCAGAGCAGGATACCGGGATAACAGTAATAGGTACCATAGTATATCTCATTATCTTCACAATGAGTTGTCCTTTCAATCAGGTACAGCAAAGTCAAACCAAAAACAGAACATTATAAAACCAATTGAAAGAGAATATTGAATAGAGCAAAACAATCGGAACAAAGCAAAACAGTGAAAACAATATTTGCCTTCAAAGACAAGATAGAAGGGTATCCCCCATATGTGCTATATTGCGTACTGTCATCCTCCAGAGAGAGGCTCAGCCCTCTGGCCCCAGGTCAGCATAATCAACCCAGCAATACAAGCATTTAGTTGCTTTATGTACCTCGGTTGCTGTCACCTCTGGCTGTCCTCAATACCATCCAGTTGCTAACCAGGGATGGGGGTGGGGTGGGGGTGGTTTGATTCTGCAGCTCATGGGAGACGCTGACTTGTTCTCTCCTGGCACACCTGCTGCTCAGTCACACCACTGCCACTTACCAGGAAGGAGGGTGTGTTGCTTTCTTGCTAGGCCCCCCAAGTTCCAACATGGCTGGATCTTGTACCCCTGCTCCTTTAAATTGTGTATGTCATTTACTTTGTTCCAACAACTAAAAGCTCCCTAATACACAAGAGTACACACTTGGAGCTGGTATTTAACAGTAGACATTGTTGGGAAGGCATTTTCTCTGCAGGTTGCACCCAATAAGAGAAGTGTCAGAGATTTCCTGAGAACAAATACTAATGGTTGTTGGTGTGTAATACGTAATGGGCAGCACACAACATCACTGCAAAACAGTCGCTGCTCTCTGCTGGCCATGAGCCCCTGCCTAGGAGCGGGTCCCCTCTGGGTCCACAAATATGAAGGGGAGACTTTGCCCACCCACAGCTGGAACTGGGAGGTTGTGCCACAGGGACTGGCCTTGGGTCCTTCATATGCAACGGAGTTCAGGTGAAAAACGAATTATTGGGTTACTAACAATCAGGCTATACCCATCACAGAAATGTCCACAAACAGAGCAGCTGTGATGGGGCAGAAAACTGGAACTGTGCTCTGAAAATGAGGCAGACCTGTCGGTCTACAAGGCAAAGCACTGCATTGCACTGGTTTCATTTTTAATTTTGAGACAGGCTCACTGGGTCACTAAGTTGCCTAAGCTGGGCTGGAACTTGCAATCCTCCTGCCTCAACCTTCCAGGGTGCTGGGATCAAAGGCCTGTGCCACCACACCCAGGAAATGCGTGGATCCTTTTGCTAAAGATAAAATGCTCAGCCAAAGCTTGGTCATGATGATAACAGGTAATAATTGCTGCTCTGAGTCACTTATGATGGAATGGTGCCTCCTGGAACTAACTCACTTAATTCTCTCTCACAATGGTGCCGTTATCTCCAGTCTAGAGATGAAGGCACTGATGCCACAGGGCTGAAGGAGTTTGTTCAAGGTCCCAGACCTAATGAGTAGGCATTCCTGAGTGCAAGTCACCCATGTGAACAAGGAACCCTGACCAGAAGGAACCTAATTTTCTGCAACTCTGTCCTTCAAAGGAGCTCTAGCCTCAGGCTCCAAGCCAAGGAGCACTTCGAGGGACAGGTGAGATGATCCCTTCCCAGGAGAGCGGAGAGCGTGCTCAGCACACGGCTGCAGGCGTGGCCCATCCTAAGCTGCTCCCTGGCCACTGGCCAGTAGATTGGTTCAGAGGCGATGAGGGAGGCAGGGAGAGAGATGGCCAGAGGCACCCTCCCCACCTGGGCCAGCCCAGCCCTGCGCAGCACCGCAAAAGGCAGGGACCTTCCCAGAGGTGACACCTGAAATCCAGGCTGCTTGGAAATGGACCTGGCCAGGAGCACCTGCCCCAGAAGTCTCCAGCCAGAGAGCAGGAAAAATAGACACACTGTTGAGATTTTCTTTTCTTTCTTTTTTTTTTTTTATTGCTGGGAATCAAACCTAAGGGCTACGTTTCCATCCCCGACCCTTTTTATCGTTTTAATTTTGAGACAGTCTCTAAATTGCCCAGGCTGGCTTCAAACTGTGATCATCTCGCCTCAGCCTCCCTCTTCAGAGCCGGGATTACAGGTGTGCCTCCCTGAGATTCTTTCCCTGCAGTTTTTCCTTTATACAGTTGGCTGCTCTGTTGTTTTTTTTACAGGGCTTCTGATTATTTTACTTTCCTTAGGGAATGTACATTTCTTTGTTAAATGATACCCCTCTTTGAACTGTTTAATTCTTTTGGTACTGAATTCCAGTTTGATCAGAATTCTGATACTCTTAACAATTTTTTGTTGTTAACCTACTGTGTGTTTGTCTTTATTCAATAATGTACTTTACAATTTTTTGTTCTTTATTCATTGTTTCTTAGAACAAAAGAGAAGAAAGAAAGAAGGAAGGAAGGAAGGAAGGAAGGAAGGAAGGAAGGAAGGAAGGAAGGAAGGAAGGAAGGGGAAAGAGGCACATAGCTGAGCAAGTGGTGGACACTTATAATCCCTATACTTGGGAGGCTGAGGCAGGACAATTGCAAATTTAAGCCCATCCTGGGCAACTTGGTGACTTAAAGAGATCCTGTCTCAAAAAATAAAATGGAGCTCACTTGCTTTCATTTTCATTATTTTTTATATATGCACAGAGAAAATATAGAATGATATGTTATGAAACCCAGTAAAAGGAATTCCTATGGATTCATCATGGGCTCTCAAGCAGGAATACTCCCCAAACCACTGAGACTTTTTGTGTCCTCTACTCCGTCCCCACCTTGCCCCAGAAAATACCCAGTGTCTTACACTGTGTATTTATCATCCACCTGCTTTTTAAAACATGAATTCTCAGCCAGGTGTTTGGCTCAGCAGCACAAGTGCCTGCCTGGCAAGTGCAAGGTCGTGAGTTCAATCCCTGGTACCAAAAAGGAAGGAAGAAAAGAGTGTTCCTGGTCCCCTATAATTATATACTGTTTATGTCTTGCTTGTGTCTGAGTGTTATACACGTGACACCACACCCTGCGGCGCCTTCAGATTCTTCCTTTTTAGAAATTTTGCTTCCCGTTTCATCCCGCGTTGCAATATGGTGCTTCATTCACTGATTCATTCATTCATCCATTCACTCATTCTCTTATTGCCAATGTCTAGTTTACTTCCAGTTCTCTGCTGCGATCCACAGCGTGACAGTGAGTGTCCCTCATGTGGCCTCTTGAGTGTAGGTGCCAGAAGTGCAGAGGGGCAACTTTAGGAGACAAAATCAGTGTGTTCCCAAGTGGGCATCCTCAGCACTCAGCAGCAATTAATCAGCATTTCCACCATTGCCCATCTCCCTCTCTCTCTCTCTCTCTCTCTCTCTGTCTCTCTCTCTCTGTCTCTCTCTCTCTCTCTCTCTGTCTCTCTCTCTCGCTTTAGGCAGAGTCTTACTGTGTAGCTCAGGCTGGCCTCGAACTTACACTGATCCTCCTGCCTCAGCCTCCCGAGTGCTGACTGACCCTCCCGAGTGCTGGGATTACAGGTGTTCACCTCCACACTTGGTTTAACCAGTGCCCATCTTGAGACATTTCAGTTTTAGCTTCCTTGAATGATCTTACTGAGTTTGAATAGTTTTTCCATGTGTGTTTTCTGTGAAATACCTATTTGTGTCTTTTGGTTTATTTTTCTTTTAACTGTTTGTCTGTTTCTCATTTACTTCCAGGAATTTTTATGTATTCTGAATAGAAATCCTTGACAGATTTTTTTTTTTGACACTGGGGATCAAACTTATGACCATGCACTTGCAAGGCAGGCACTTATACCTCTGAGCTAAATCCCCAGCCCTGTTTTCAATTTTTTTTTTTTATCGGTACCCGGGATTGAACTCCTGACCACATGCTTGCAAGGCAGGCGCTTACACGGCTGAGCTAAATCCCCAACCCCAATCCTTGACAGATTATATATGCTGCAAATGGTTTTACTTTGTTTGTGGCCTTCTTTCCTTATGCTGTCTTTTGAGGAATAGCAATTCTTCATTTTAATGGAACCCACTATCTTATTCTTTCATGGTTAGTGCTTTTTTTGGTTTTACTTACAAATGTCTTCCCTTCCTGAGTCACAAAGATAGTCTGGTTTGATCCCCAGTACCGACGAAAGAAAGAAAGAAAGAAAGAAAGAAAGAAAGAAAGAAAGAAAGAAGAAAGGAAGAAAGAAAGAAAGAAAGAAAGAAAGAAAGAAAGAAAGAAAGAGAAAGAAGAAAAAACAAAGAAAAAGTCTGTTACGTTTTCTTCTTACATTTTAAGGTGTTGACTTTTGTGTTTTAATATTTAATCCATCAAGAATTGATTGGAAGCCGGAAGTGGAATGCACACCTGCAACCCCAGCATTTGGAAGGCTGAGGCAGGAGGATGGCCACCCTGGGCTACATAGTGAGAACCTGCCTCAAAAAAAAAACAAAAAAACAAAAAAACAGAATTGACTTGAGGGCATAGGTGAAATGAGGACCCGACTTCATACTTTCTGGTGTGGAGGACCAATTATCCTGGCACTTCACATTGAAGATTCCGCCCTCTCCTGCTAATCTCAGTGCCCGTCTTCCCAGTGTCAGATTTCCATGATGTGAGTGCCGATCCCTATCACTTGGACTGTGGGGTTGGTCCCGTGCTGACACCACCCTGCCCCTCTGCATGTCTGTTCCATGAGTGGGGATCGAACCCAGGGTCGCATGCACGCTAGGCCAGCGCGGTGCCGAGCCGCACCCCCAGCCCTGCGCCTCCTAAGCACTAATACCTCACAGCGCCTCCACTGAGTGCAGCCGAGTCAAAGGTCTTGGCCTTGGCCCTTCTGTGAAGGTTCTAGAATCAATTTGCAAAGGGCCTTTGTAAATCCTGCTGGGCGTCTGGTGGGAATTACAACCACTCTGGAAGTAACGCTGTAGCTCCTGGGTCTTCCCTCCCTGAAAACAGGACGAAGCCCCCTGTGTCTTCGGCTGTTCTTTCACAGTTTTCAATAAAGTTGTATCATGTCCTGTATCAGGGGTCGCACATCTTTAGACTTTTCAAAGGCTTGCTGCCTGTCACTATTCTAAATAGTGCCTTTTTTTGAATTCCTTTTATGTGCAAGTGCAGAGAAAGCAATTTAACTTTGAATGTTAATCTCCTATCTTGCCACTTTGACAAAGTCTCTTCGTTTTTTTTTGTACCAGGAATCGAACTCAGGACCTTGTGTTTGCCAGGCAGGCACTTATGCCACTGAGCTATATCCCCAGCCCTTCTTTTGTTAATTCTAAGCCTTTAGATTTGTAAATTAGATTCTTATGATTTTTATATATAATCTTACCATCTGAGGGTAATAATAATTTTCCCCCCATCATTATATCTTTTCTTTCTTTTGTCTTAAGCACCTTGTCTAGGCCTTCCAATGAAGTGCTGATAACAAAGTGACTAATTGAGATTCTTATCTGGTTCTGTTAAGGAGATTTTGCTTACTTTTTATTGCTACGTATGATTTTGCTAAATTTTACAAGTTAATAAAATTTCTTTGCTCTCCTAATAAATAAGAATTAAAGTCTTGAAAGGATACCGATTTTTATTCAGTAGTTTTTCTGCAAAATATTGCTTCTTTAAGCTGTTAATGTACCTGCATATATTTATATATTTTACATTTATTACATGTTATATCATTATATAGCAGTATTATATATAAAGAAAATTTACAATGTTAATACATAATGCGAATTAATATTAAACATCCAGTTTGGTCTTTTTACGTATTTGTGTTTATGTATAGTACTAGAGATTGAACCTAGGGCCTCCACATCATGCTATATCCCAGATCTTTTTTAAATTTTGAGACAGAGTCTGGCTACCTGGCTAAACTGGCCAGGCTGGACTTAAATTTGTGATCCTTCTGCCTCAGCCTCCAGAGTGGTAAGATTATAAGCATGTGCCACCATGCCCATCTGGCCAGGGGAAGTGAGGTTAGACAGTTTCACAAAGTAAGTGGAGGAGTGTTCTCCCTTTTCTGTTTTCTGGAAGAGTTTGCATAAAATTTTCATGTCCATTCTTTGAATTTGTCATATCATCTGAGCTTGTTTTCCATGTGGAAAAACCTGAACAACCGCTTCAATTACATTTAGTGATTGTGGGACTACTCAGGACTTCTATTTCTTCTTGAATCAGTTTTTGTTTTTATTCTTTCTTTGGAGGGGTCTATTTTAATAAGTTATATGTGTCAAAAAATTTATTAATTTTCTGTTTTTAAAGATATTCTTTTTTTTTTTTTTTTTTTTTTTAGTACCAGAGATCAAACTCATGACCTCACACTTGCCAGGCAGGCACTTATTTAAAGATATTCTTATTATAAAATTGTACAGAATATTTTCTCCACTCTATAGCAGTATTTCTTCTCCCATTTTTACTATTATTTACTTGTATCTTTTTATTCTTTATATATTTTGTCACATATTTACCTGTCTTATTATTATTTCAAAGAACCAAGTTTTTGTATTATGAAAACTTTTTATTGTATTTGTATTCTTCTATTTAATTAAGGGGACCTTTCTTCTACTTTATTTAATTTCTATTGTTATTGGGATTTTTTTCTTTTTCTAATTTCTTTTTAAAGTTTTTATTTTATTAGTTTTTTTCCAAATTTCTTAGGTTTTACAGTTAGCTCATTAATTGTTACCCTTTTTGAAAAATACATGGAAGGGCAACCCACTCGGGACCCCTTTTTGTCTCTCTTCAGACAGAAGCTTTCTCTCAATAAATACATTTTACTCTTCAAAAAATCAATAAAAATAAAAAAATACATGTAAGCATTTAAAGCTCTAAGTTTCCTTCAAATTACTGCTTTTGTTTCATCTTTACTGTTAACCAAAGTTACACTTTGGTCATAAAAACATGAGCTGAGTTATAATATATTATGTCCTAATATATAGAAACAATATTTCATTGTGCTTTAGTATATTGGCTTTTTTTTTTTTTATCAGTACTGGGGATTGAACTCACGATCATGTGCTTGCAAGGCAGGCGCTTATGCTGCTGAGCTAAACCCCCAGCCCCGATATATTGGCTTTTCATAAATTTTTTGTAACTGTTTAAAACCACTCATTCTCTAATTGTTAGATTTAGGATTTTTATCCATATTCATTTGCTCCTTTATTAACTACATAGTTTAAATGTTCTATATCTTTCTTAACCTCTTTTTTGCTTGAAATATCAGTAACTAGAAGATACATGTTTGGTCTTTTACAGTAATCATGATTTTATAGGTTTTTCTCTCTAATTTTATCTATTTTTGCTTTGGATATTTTGATATTTTGTTAGTTGAACTGTATATATTTCAGGTACACCAGAATAAACTTTTGCTGTTATCAAGAACTTTCTTTTTTACAGTAATGTTTAACTTAGTGACTATTTTTTAATACTAATAAAGCCACTGTAATTTTAATTTGATTGGTCCTTTTGTGATGTAACCTTTGATTGTTTGAAGAGAGGCTTTCTTTGTCCTTATATTTGAAGAGAGGCTTTTGTAGACAACAGGTAGCTAGATTTTAAAATAATATATCTTATCATCTGTAGTGGGTTTTGTGTGTGTGTGTGTGTGTGTGTGTGTGTGTGGTTCTGCAAATCAAACCCAAAACCTCACATATGCTAAGCAAACACTCTCTGAGTAAGCTACAGCTACAGCCCTGACTGCCATATAAGCAGGTTCAGCACATCTGCATTTCTTAAAGATTAGGACCGATCTCTGCTACCTAGCTTTGGGCTTTCTTCTTGATCCACTCATCTTTTTTTTTTTGCTGTTATTATTTGTTTTTTATTTCTTACAAAATTGAACATCTCCTCCTTCTATTTGTTTTCCTCTGTAGATTTGATTGTTACACACTACTCAGGTGTTTTTTCAGCAATTACCCTGAAGATCTTACAGATTTTTTTTAAAAATCTGAAGTTAATAATTATATTGTCTTTCTAAAGAATGCAATGACCTTGAGCCATGCTGACTCAAATTCTGCCTTTTTTTCCAAAAAAATAGGTATTATCACCATTGATATTATTTTATATTACTTTTTTTTTTTTTTTTTTTAAAGATTTACCAAGACTTCACTTTGAGGATTATTTGTTTCCTGAAAGTTTAACAGTGGGAAATTCAGTTTGGGTCCACATGAAAATAACTATTTTTTTTCCTCATTCTTAAAAGATAGTTATGCTGAATATACAAGTCTAGGTTCATCATTATTTCATTTTTCTTGATACTGACAAATCATTTTGTCTAACTAAATAGTACTTTTAACTATTATTTTAATAACTTAAATGTCTTTAAATACATTTTCTCATTTCTGTAGATTTCTACCGTGACTATTGATAAGATTGCTGTTAACCTAATTTTTTTTTTGTAGCCAACTTGTTTCTTTTGCATAAGATGTGAAAGGTCCTCAGCGACTGTTTCAAATACCAGCTCACCTCTGCTATCTCTGTTCTTTCTCATGGATCCCAGTTGTACAAGAGACCTCATTACCTCCGCTGTCTTAAATCTCTATTCATAAATTACATTTCCTTTTCTCTCTGTTTTATATGCTGGTAATTTCTGCAGATCTGTTTTCTAGTTCATAAATATCTCTTCAGCTGCATCTAATCTGCTATTTAATCCATCTGATGAGATTCTTACATCCATCAATGATAATGTTCATTTGCACAAGTTCTAGTTGCTTTATTTGCAGACCTCCCCCATCCTTCATGAATGTTTAGAATTCTACCTTCACTGGTGTATGCATGTGAATCCATCATTCATTCCTTTAAACATTTTCTACACGATTACTTTATCTTCTGTATTTCTAATTCCCACTGCTGAAATATTAAAGGTGTGTCTAAATATATTAAGTATATTTTATGGCTGATGCTCCCTTGTGGTTTGTCTCCTTGGATTTGGTGACCACTGGTTATGAGCCCATATTTTGCTGCAGTTAACTCGTAGGAATGCTGAAAGTCAATCCTGGGTGCACTCGCACTTGCTCCCACCCAAAGCCAAGGACCACTAGGACCTAGGATTATTTCGGCCACTTTAAGAGAGACTCCAGCTCTCCCAGACCTCTGACTTGTACTCAGTTTACCTAGGGCAGTGCTTACTGCAACGCTCATCCTGATTTTCCTATCTACCTGTTAGTCACTCTGTGCCTCTTTTTCAGTGTCCCTTTGTCCTGCCACGCATTTCTTGGCAGAGAGCATTTGGTCCTTAGAGGTTTCCCTCTCTAGCAAGTCCAGTAACACGTTAAAATACTGGTTTGCTGGGCTTTGTTTCCGAATTCGTGCAGCATCTAGTTGTGTTTTACTGGGATGGCACCTTCCATCATTTTGCCAAAAGTAGAAATCCCATGGTGATCTGCTTTTATGACTGAGGGAACTGAGGCTCAGAAAGTCAAATGTGTTGCCTGAGTCTACCTGCGGCAGACCAGCTAACCTGCGGCAGAGACCAGACTAGAACTCAGGTGCTCTGACTCTACAGCCTGAGTATTTACCCAGAGATTTGCTGCCCCGAAAGAACAAATGCGTTTCGAGGTTTGCAGCCCTGGCCAATGCCCTGCGATGAGCCCCCAAGCTACTGAGGGGGAAGGAATGAGGAGACCCAGCTCTGGCCCAGAGGCCCAGAGCCATCCATCCAGGCAGCACCAAAAGCCAGGCCAGCAGAGGCTGCAGGAGGCTTCCAGCTGGCTCCTCCCAACCTGGGAAGAAGCCAGCCTGCTCTGCCCACTCCCGGTTTCCATGACAACCAGGCACCACCCCTCTGCAATGAGATGCAAAAGCTGCATGCAGTGAGTGGAACACTCCTGAATCTTGAGTCCCTCTTACAGGTTGGTCTTCTGAAGCTTTGGGGACAATGCAAGGAGAGCTCGAGAGGAAAAAGAATATATGCATGTAGAGATAATATTCAAGCTAAGCACAGCGTCCCTCACTAGCTCCTTTCTCCCATGCCTCAGACTCCCAGGGGCAGGGAAGTCAAAACACAGTGCCCTCTGCCTGGTGCTAGTCCCACCTCACACCAGCTTTCTTTGTTTCATTCAACAACTGTCCCCCAGTGCCTGACAGATGAGGACCCAACCTCACCAAGCAGATCCAGACAGATCTGAACTGTAATTATCACCAGGGGACAAGCTGCACAGAGCCCAGAACACACCACACCGCACTGTACTGGGAGTGCTCCTGGGGGAAGTCAACCCAAGGCGGTGAGGTGGGGCCTAGAGGGGTGAGGAGAACACAGCCTGGTGGAAAACGGAGGGAAGCGCATTATCCAAACAGAGAACCACAATGCAGTAGGCTCAGGGCCTGGAATAGCACATCTTCTTTAGTAAAACCAGATGAAGGGAACAGAAAAGGGGGCCATAGCGGATGACCAGATCAGAGCTTGGAGGCCCTTGAGGGGGTCCATTCTTGGCATAGTAGGGAGCCCTGACAAGGGTGGGCCCAGGCCCCATTGTCATCAAAATATGGAAGGGAACCCAGCAAGGGGCCCATTGCAATAAGCAGAGGAGAGCTGAAGGGAGCCAGGAGGATGACGATGGTGGTGGCAGGGATGAGAGGGGACAGAGTTGATGGGTGTTTAGATGGGCAGGTGGCCATGCTGCTGACAGGGTGATGGTGAAAAGACAGACAGCTCTAACCCAGGGCAACCAGGAGCAGAGTGGGAAGAAGAAGGGACCCTGAACCGGCCTTTGCCCCTGCAGTGGTGGCCACTTTTCCTCCTAAGGTGTCAGGGGCTGTGCTCTGTGGAGTGAGTGTGACATCCGGGCCGTTTCCTCTCTAGGCCAACAGAGAAGAATATTCCAGAGCTTTCTTCAGCCCTGAGGCTTCCGCTCCAACCACCAGGTAGGCAGGTTTGCCCCCACCCTGAACCGCTCCAGCCCCACAGCCTCTGTCCGCACATCCCCGGCGGGCGGGCGGCTGGTGTCTCCTGCTGCTGGACCACTAGCCCCTCCCCTCCCCTCCCTCTGTGCCTCAGTTTCCTTATTCTGACTGTATGCATGTCACAGAGTTAGGTCTGTGGTCGCTGGGCCGTGCAGCCTGAGGCTGAATGACTAGGAAGGAATCCTAGAGCCATCAAGTTGGTGGTGGTGAATCTAAGAACACAGCTTGTGGGGTCAAGTCTCCACTCCACCCTAATGGCTGCGTGTCTTTGGCCAGCATCTTCCTACTTAACGGGATGTTCATGCCCACACACCCCGCGCCCTGGGCTCACACCCCTTCCCTCCAGCCTCTCTGCTGTTCACACTTGTTTCCTCTTCATGCCCCCCTCTCCTTGGCCAATGCTGGGGGATGAGTCCCCCTAAGTTCCTGCTGGGGGAGAAATGAGACCCCGCCAGGGCTCACAGGTCCAGAGACATCCATTAGTCCATCCCTCCATCCATCCCTCCGTCCTTCCCTTCCCCTCCCCGAGGTCTTCGATCCTACAGACCGGGAGTCACCCAAGCGCCTAAGGGAACAGGCTGGGGGCTTCGTCCCCCTCCTCCCTTCACCCCCAGCCCAGAGCCTGCTCTCCAGGCAGGTGCCAGCCTGGGCACCAGGGACCAGGGGTGTTGCCTGGCTGGTCAGGAACTCACAGATACCACCCTATCCGCCGGAAGTCCTGGGGTGCCTACTGGCTGCACCTCAAGGCTGGCTGCATTTGGGTTCCTCTTACCCCCTCTTCCGCAGCCCCCTCCCCCAACCACCACCAACACGAGCTGGGGCCCAGAAGGGACAACGAGGAGGGGCTCAGACAGCCCGGACCTTCCGGCTAGGACCGGGGACCCAGCAGGGGGCGACCCCCCGGCCTGACCCGCGCCCTGCCTGGCGGGGCCACCCCTGGGCCGCGGAGGCTCCCAGACCCGCACCCGCTTCCTCCCCGGGGCGGAGCCCGGCGGCCACGGGCCAAGCGCCGTAAAATTTAAAGAGGTGCGAGAGACACTTCGCAGAAGCCGCGGGGCGCGGGGAGTGACATGCGGCCTCCTCG